>JACEFZ010024008.1:0-77785 GCA_014155875.1 Cepaea nemoralis | reverse complement strand
TTTGGGATCTATCTAAAGCAGGGGTTCTCAAAATTTTTGTCCCATGACCCCTTAACTATATGTTCAGTATGCCATTCGCCCCCCCCCCCCCATTCGAATTTTCCTCCCTATAAATTTCCCACCCCAACACAGTATACGTAAAAATGTAGATGTCTAGACTTGTGGAAGGAAGGAAGGAAGGAAGACAGGAAGGCAGGAGAGGCAGGGAGGCAGGGAGGTAGGGAGAGAGGAGGGAGGGGAGGAAGGAAGGAAGGAAGGAAGGCAGGCAGGCAGGCAGGACGGAAGGAAGGAAGAAAGGAAGGAAGGAAGGAAGGAAGGAAGGACATCATACGATTCTATTTTACTGTGTGCTCTTTGTGAATCAACACTAAATGTGGCGCACGCAATACATAAGAAAAACGATGAACAAGAAAAGGATCATTACAGACCTACGTAAAATCCCGTGTTGACTTTGGCAGTGTTGTCATCGATGTATACCATTGAGAAGGAATACCTGGGAGCCTTGCCACATCCCTGCAGAGCCATCCCCATGACTATTATGATCAAAGAGATTTGAGCGGTTCTTTCTTTGGCAGCTTGGTTTGCTTGCTCGGAGACTTTCTGACCTGGGATAAGAATATCTGGAGTGATACATTCAGTGTTATACTAGATAATGATACTCATAATAACATTCATAGTTATTGTATCAAGACCCCTGGGGCTGTGACAGGTAAAGGTACACTTCGACCTTCCCTACCTGCCCTGACCACAACACAAGTATAGTTATATTACTGACAAATACACCGATTCTGACGATCCCCTGTCTTTCACTCACTCAACCTAGGAACCTATCCTACTAGGGGGCTCAGCCCAGAAGACCCACATACAGTCAAGCAATGGCATGGTAACACAAAGATTACATTTAATGTACACAAGAGTCCAGATCAGAAGAATGAAGATTCGGATAGAGAACAGATGTCTATACAGTCAGATAGCAGAGTTGCGAAGAGTCCAGGATGATCCAAGTTTCATCCTTTGGCAAGGTAGCTTCTATCACTTGCGTACGTCCGGTCTTTTCGGTTTAGTTCACCAGGCTCCCTCCAAGTGAGAGTTGACTCGAGGATTGAAGAAGCATTCTATTTCATCGATTGTCTACGGTGATCACCATCTGAGCTATCTTGAGTTCCTGTTCCAGGATAATAACGCCACCACAGGTTGTAGAAGAAGTGTCACCCTAGGGGAGACCCTAGATCAAAAGGCGTCTTTAAAGGAAGCCCTTTTCACGAAGCAACACGTGGGAGTGTGGTAGCTCTCTTAAAGTTTGAAGAGTCTGATTGACCCTCTCTGGGTCGGAGAAATGATGGTACCTCCCATATCCACCAATCTCGAGATTCAACAATGTTCTTACTGACGAATGAGATCGCGGGTGGGACCCCAACTTGTCTGGTGACTGCGAGTGTAGGTCACTTCATAGATGGCTATAATAGGATCACACATGCCAATAGTCTGTCGATTAATGCCAACCTGTGTCGGGCAAAACATTAAGATGTTCATATTTATGGTTATTCTTTTACCCTGTAGTTCTACTATACCTCAGATTTACGTATCAAATAAGTAATATCTTTTCACGCTCAGGTGCGTTGTCATGGAGTGAAATTGCGTTTATGTGTTCCCAGGGTGGTGATTAACTAGAATGAGCATAGGGCTAAATTCTCTCTTGGTACTATAACTGTCAAGGTGTTAGATACCACTAGGACAGACTAGGGACAGAAGAGGGGCAAGGACTGAGAGGACAGAGAGACAGGACCTATATAAAGATATAGACAGAGTAGAGACAGCACCCAAGCTAGGATTTAAGAACCGTTATAAGACCAGACTCGGGTGGGGACACTAACGTGCCATATTTAGGACAACAGAGGGACCATCCCCGAGAATAGGGGAGGGGTACGTTAGGTCACGGAGAATACCGTGACGACTTAAACAGTAATAGAACTTTAGGGTCAACCAGTACTGAGACGAAAGTACTACGTGACAAACAGAACAGCACGCAGAGTTGCTGACCGCACGAGGGATTTTGACCACGTAGGCAAGCGACGGACTGAGTTGAGTCAGACAGCGACAAGACGGCTTCCCGACGGGACATAGTGTTTTTTTCTGAAGCCATTATCTAATGTTGTGAACGCATGTGATATGAGAGAGAGAGAGTGATCGTGTTTAATGATATATATACTGTATGACAAGTGGAGACCATTGTATTGATTTGACAGGCAGATAACGCCTTGTCGCCAATGTATGATTGTCAGGCTTGCCTGAAATAAAATCCGTGTATACCATCTGTACAAGGGAAGTTATATTTGAGGTATAGATAAAGTCGCGAGAGTTCCTGTGTGGGTAACGCAAGACTGTGACAGGCAGCGAGTTATGGTGTCAGAATTACTGCTTGAACGCACGCCGGAATGTAAGATTGAGCTACAGTGTCAGAAGTACGGTTTTGAAAGCACGCCTGAATCTATATAATTTAGTATTAAGAAGTTAACAATTGTGTGTGTGAACGAGCGTAAGCATGCTGACACATTAGTAATTTATGGTGTCAGAAGTTATTGAACGCAAGTTAACAGAGTGAAACGCTCGAATGAACGCATTAGCGAAGTATGCTGGAACGAGCTATTGATTAAAACGAAAGATTGTGAAGTGCGCGAGTGACCTGTGAGTGAAATTATTACCTGCGCAAGTGTGTAAACGTGTCATTATTGATCGAATAGAGTTAGAACTGAGTGAAACGAAATGTCATATTGTGATGATAACATGTGTTGTTAAAGACGTTTCAGCTGAAGATCAAGCCAGTGAAGACATGACGACAGACACAGACATTACGACAAATGACGAATATTTAACAATTAGACAAATTTAAATATTATAACCACTTTTCAGCGTTCTGTCCAGGCAACTTATAAGGACATATTGTACATTTTTGTGTCATTTATTTATGTCAGATATTAATTATTTGCGCTCTATATACCAGATTGTGCATGAAAATGTTTGTACCATCCAGTCGAGGGTAACAATATAAGAATAGAAGATACTTCCCAGAACGAAGAAAAGATCCTGATCAGCTTGAACGATCAGATAAGTAAACATACTTTTGATGTGAATGATAGAGTAGAATCTTTATTTTTGATTTCTCGCTGTAAACTTATCATTATACAATTGATTACCACTGTATTTATTGGAGTGCGTGAAAAATAAGTAAAAACAATGTCAACACTTAAAGAGTGTATAGAAGCAGGGATAGCTCTAGGGTATAGTGGAGGAACAATGGGCAAAAGCCGAGTATAAAGAATACACCGATAGACAAGCTGCAATAGATAAAGAGGAGAGAGATAGAAAAGCTGCAGCAGACAAGGAGGAGAGAGACAGAAAAGCTGCAACAGATAAAGAGGAGAGAGACAGAAAAGCTGCAGCTGAGAAAGATGAAAAAGACAAACAGAGAGATGAGAGGGCAAAAGAACGGGGACACCAAAAGGAACTCGCAGAGTTAGCTGAATGTACTAAAGTAAAACAACTAGAAATAGCTGAAAGTGTCAAATTGAAACAGCAAGAATTAGCTGTAAGTACCAAATTAAAGCAGCAAGAGGTGGCTGAAACTAATAGATTAAAGCAAATAGAGATCGAATCCCAAACACAGGTAAAGATGAAAGAGCTCGAAATTGAGTCTCATGTTCATATAGCTGCAACTAAACTTAAAAGCAAAGAAGAAGATAATAAGTTTACCAGAAATAAAGGGATTTTCAAACCATTCTGCCAGGGTGATTCCATTTCAGCATGGTCAGAAAATGTAGAATACCAATTAAAAGTGCAGGAAATACCAAAAGAACACTGGGCGATGATCTACATGAAAAATCTTTCCGGGAAACCTTTAAAGGTAATAGAATCCATTCCCCAAGACCTTAGAAATAACTATGAGTACATCCACCAGAGGGTAATGCAGCATTTCCTTTTAGACGCCCCAGGGTACCAAATTCAATTCTCAAAGCTAAAACCTAAGAACAATCAAACGTTCATTGATTACGTCTCGACAGTACAAGACGTCTATAACAAATGGCTTAAGGCTGCTAAGATTAACAACAATTATGACAAACTTAGAGACCTTATGATTATGGATAAGTTCATCTCAACCATTCCTAGTCCATTTGCAAAATTTCTACAGCAGTCAGACGTAGATTCTCTAGAACAGCTAGAAAAACGTGGGTCTGCGTATTTTTCGTTAAATAGGGATATTTTTAAATCGTTTAGTGAAGAAAGTGAAATTGTAGCAGCTGCTATGGGCAAACCACAAAAGCCTTATAAATTTAGAGAACAGCAAAGGGGCAACCTACCACAATGCCCATATTGCAAATTTCAGCACCCACTATTTGCGATGTGCGATAAGAACCCGAATTATCCAGCACACTTAGAAATGATGATAAAAAAACCCAAGCAAACCAAGAGAGAAACCTTCAGACGTGCTGCAAAATGTTTTTTTTGCCATTGCTTCGGGCACTATTTATCTAGATGTACTGGAAGACAGAGGTTGAAAGCAGCGAATGCATTGTTGGTCGATTCATCATCTGAGTGTGAAAGTGATTTTGAAGAAATGCGAGAGAATGATGAAAATGTAGTGGCAGCGATTGATGTATTGAATTACAGTAACTGTACAACATGCCATCAGTTCCATGACAACGGAATACTTAAGTGTGGGCATACAGTGCCGTTTTCGCTTGAAAACGTTAACGCAGCATGGGCCTCCAGAGGCAGGTTAGATTTCCACCACGGAATAGTCAATAACTATACCATGCAAACTCCTGATCGATAGTGGCAGTACATTAATCGGTCTAAGAAAGGAATTGGCTAGGCCAGAAGACTATACGGGAGAATTTGTTAACTGCCGTACTTTTTCAGGCAGCATAGAAAAGTACCCGTTGGCCAAAGCTAACATAAATACCCCTTTCTTGACTGGCACCTTTACGTGCGCGGTGTTACATAACCCATGTACGGATCTTATAATCGGCTGTTTGCCACAGGTGAAGAAATGTACCACTGAAGAGATAGCAGCCTGGAGAGAAACCTACTCCAATCAGGCTGAGTCCAAAACTAGGTCAAAAACTAGTAAACAACATGATGACCTACAAAACAAAATGGTACACCCCAGTGCATTCCAGTGGTACAGTGGAGAACAACACCACACAAAAGGTCATACAGGCGCAGCGCGCCAAGTCAAACATACCACCGTATTTTAAACAGGCCGATACAAGTGTAAACAACGTACAGCTTGAACCCAATCAGGATGTTTTGTTACTGTTACCGGATGAGAGTGACCTATTATTGACCTCATGGCAAGGGCCATTCAAAGTGGTGAGGAAAATTTCAGATGTTGACTATGAGATATCCTTGAATAACAAACTCAAGATATTTCATATCAACATGTTGAAGCCTTATTACAGAAGACAAGAACAGGAGACGGAAGACCAACACAACGCAACCACACCAATTAACCAGACTCCAGACGAACAGATTACAGACACAATAGTTAGCTATGTAGAAGACGAACACATTACAGCCACAGTTATCAACCAAACAGAAGAAGATGACTTTGAGTTACCGTTACCGACTGTAGAGAGCACCACAACAATTAACAACATACACCTAGGGCCAAAGATGACAGACAAACAGAAACATCAGACAATAGCATTATTGACTGAGTACAAACAAATTTTTTCAGACATTCCAGGTAGGACAGATAGAATACAACACTCCATTATTCTCTCAGACTATACTCCAATCAAATGTCGACCATACTCTATCCCTCTAAACTATAGGGAAAATCTAGATAAGGAAATTCTTAGTCTAGAAGCCTGTGGGATAATCCAGAAATCCAAATCAGAGTATTCATTTCCGACAGTCTTAGTCAAAAAGAAGGATTTCACCATAAGACTCTGCGTGGATTATAGGAAATTGAACACAGTCACGAAAATTGATGCAGAGCCTATTCCTTCCTGTGACGACCTTATCTTGAACATGTCATCATCTATTATCTTCTCAAAACTTGACCTAACGAAAGGCTATTGGCAAATTCCTGATGCATAGAGATTCCATTCATCTTACTGCCTTTGCAACACCTCTAGGTCTCTACGAGTGGCGTTTCCTTCCTTTTGGCTTATGCAATGCACCTGCCACCTTTGTCCGCCTTACTAGGGAACTTTTGCATGGAGTCACAAATACTCACACATATATAGATGATATATGCATCCATTCAACAGACTGGACAACACATCTACAAACTTTGAGACTCGTCTTCGAAAGAATAAAATTGTTTGGACTAACAGTCAAACCAACTAAAGTCGAGTTGGCGTTGGATGAGATAGATTTCTTAGGCCATACTATATCCAAGGACCAGTTAACAACAGATAACAAAATTGTAACCAACATCTTGAACCTCACTATTCTGACAACAAAACAACAAGTGAGGAGCTTGCCAGGTTTAGTAAACTATTACAATAAATTCATCAACAATTTGGCACAAATGATATGTGTATTTTCGGATTTGTTGAAATCTTCTGCAAAGATAAATGTGCAAGATGCTACTTTACAAATTGCAATGTCAAAATTAAAGTACCTTTTTAGTAATGTTCCTATCCTCCGCTTACCTAATCCGAAACTACAATATACCCTTGAGTATGATGCCAGGGCGACTACAATCTCTGGCGTACTCCTGCAAAAATATGAAGAGATTATCCATCCGCTCGTGTATGTCAGTCGCAAACTTAGCACAGCTGAATCAGATTATGATGTCTCTCAACTTGAGGCTCTCGCAATCGTGTATTGTGTTAGTAAATTTCATAGTTATTTGGCTGGAACTCACTTTGTCGTCGAGACCGACAAGTCTCCGCTGTTAGTTATGGAGAAAGGCCTGCTTAAAAATAATAGGATTTATCTCTGGGCTTTGATACTCCAAAACTATTCATTCTCCATAGACACATTAAAGGGAGCAGCAATACCCTTGCAGATTTGCTCACGAGACCTTTAGACATTGAAGTGTGGCAGAAAGGAGATGAAACACTGTCACATTTGCCTGCAGTTACTACCGATTAGTTCATATAGAACCTGTGCTAGTAATCGTAAGACAAAAGACACTGCACAACATAAGTATCATTATGTGCACTTACCAAGAACTCACGTAGTGCCTGAACGAACGAACAAGATAGTTAGAGAGTCATCTAGTGCGTGTAAACTGTGATACTACTAAGAACAGAGTGTGACATGCTACATCGTCACCTTAGTACAGTTAAAATTGTATATAACCTAGCGTAAGGAAAGACCCAGAGGAAAGAGACGTCATCATCACCGTCACCTGGATCTACGATTAGTTAGTTAGTTAGACTTGTATGTAACATGCTTATATGTACGTAACATGTATGTATTAAGGTTATATGTGATAATGTTTAATGAAGTTGCACTAGGCAATTTAGTGGTTCATTACAATAGTAATTGTATTAATAGAAGAGCCACAAGTATTCCAACGAACCGATAGCTTATGTGAAATTGTTAGTTGTTGTAAAAACCATGAGTTAATTAGTTTACAAACACCTACATTTAGTGCTTAGACTTATGAATATAGATAGTATTTAGATTTAAACTAGTAGAATATAGCAAACAGTTCTCTGACGAGACTGCTACCGATGAAGCCAATTAAAACGGCGAGGTAATAGACTTAAATTTAATGAGAAATAGAATAAACTAATTGTCAAATAAATTTAAGAATTTAGCAATTTATAACTTTATTAGACTTAAGTGAACAAACACATTTCTCTTACAGTGTGTTTAGCTGATTTAATTACCTTCCCTTAGAAACACCCAGAAATTAATAGTTTAGTTAATTATATACCCATATTTAACAACAGTAATTAGTTAGTGTAGTTACTTAAATTCCCTTAGTTATTACACCCATCATTTAGTTAAATAGGTTAAGTACATTATTTACTTTAGTAACATCCATTATGTAATATATAACTTGTTTCTTTTACTTAACATCACCAAGTAACAATTTAGTTAATTTACTTCCCCTTAGTTAGTTGTTTACTTCAACTTAGAAGAAATATCTTAGTTAATATAATTAGACATAACCCCGTACAATGACAGTTATACTAGAAATAATCAGTCTAGTGACTGATCAAACCAATTGTCCATTAGAATAGTTAGATATATTTAGACTTAAATTAGTTTCTTTTGTATTGCCGTAAGCAATACAGTTAAAATGGTAAATATAATAGTGTGATATATAAAACTACTTTATTTCCGCTCAATATTGTTTAACACGAGCCCAATTTTAAGTCAATGACAAAACATTTTTAAAAGATTGACAATGTATGAATGAGTGAACGCAAGATGAGTATACGGACAAATGAGTGGATTAAAAATATTAGTATGAACAGTCGTGCATTTTTTTTCAACGCAAACACGAGTTTTTATGACTTGTCCGCGTCTTCTGTGTAAACAATGTGAGTGTGTACTTTTATGTGTGTAGTAGCTACTAATGCATTACAGCAATGGTTGTTTTCCAGAATCCCAGATCGGCGAAGTACGTCATAAATTAAGCAGAGGCATTACTTTGTGACGTGCATTAACCTACCTGTGATACTTGAAGACTTAAATACATCGTTTATAGACATATAGTTATGTTTCTAATTGCAACACATATAAAATAAATATTTACACCCATACAAACAGGAATACAAACAGATAAAAAAATACAAACAGCAGCTTTTGCAACGAGAGAGAACACTTGGTCAGGGGACACTACAGACGTATGGTAAGTTGAAGGGCGAGTTAAATATTTATCCACAAGCGGGAGCGATATAGGCGAACATCAGCATACACACAACTAAGAAGAGAAGTGAATGTGCATTTTACGGGAGCCAATAATTATATTCATGTATTGTATCCGTAATAGGAGCAATTTGTTTTCGGATATCGGTTAATCGGTATTTTGAGGAGTAGAAGTTTGTTAAACGGGCCCTGGTTCAACACAGCTCCCAAGAATTAATGTAATGACTCTTACTTAGAGTGGAGGTGTGTCAAGCTGATCTGAAACCAGTGGTTAGATACAGCAACTTGTTATCAGATTTGTTTGAGTCAGAAGTGGTACCTTATGACAGACCAGTGAACCCCTTGACAGATTAGATCAGACTAATTTTATATGCTACGACGACATTGCGTCACACCTACTACATTATTCTGGTGACGCAATACGGGGGGGGGGGGGCGACGAGAACATGTCAAAGTGTTAGATACCACTAAGACAGACTAGGGACAGAAGAGGGGCAAGGACTGAGAGGACAGAGAGACAGGACCTCTATAAAGGTATAGACAGAGTAGAGACAGCACCCAAGCTAGGATTTAAGAACCGTTATAAGACCATACTCGGGTGGGGACACTAACTTGTCATATTTAGGACAACAGAGGGACCAACCCCGAGAATAGGGAGGGGTACGTTAGGTCACGGAGAATACCATGACGACGTAAACAGTAATATAACTTTAGGGTCAACCAGTACTGAGACGACAGTACTACGTGACAAATAGAACAGCACGCAGAGTTGCTGACTGCACGAGGGATTTTGACCACGTTGGCAAGCGACGGACTGAGTTGAGTCAGACAGCGTCAAGACGGCTTCCCGACAGGACATAGTGTTTTTTTCTGAAGCCATTATCTAATGTTGTGAACGCATGTGATATTAGAGAGAGAGAGTTATCATGAGAGAGAGAGAGAGAGAGAGAGAGAGAGAGAGAGAGAAGAGAGAGAGAGAGAGAGATATCATGTTTAATGATATATATACTGTGTGACGAGTGGCGACCATTGTATTGATTTGACAGGCAGATAACGCCTTGTCCCCAATGTATGATTGTCAGGCTTGCCTGAAATATAATCCGTGTATACCATCTGTACAAGCGAAGTTATATTTGAGGTATAGATGAAGTCGCGAGAGTGCCTGTGTGGGTAACGCAAGACTGTGACAATAACCTTCTTGACTCCAACTTAGAAGACAGACCCTGCAAGGAGAGGAGTGGGTGAGAGCATTCGGCAACAACACTGACATATGTAGCACAGTTAATAGCCTAGGCCATCAGAGTAACTAATAATCGATTATTATAAATTACCGGATTATCACTCATGAAAAGGACATTTAGGCATGAGAGCGCATCCGTTGTAAGACAGCCCCTAGAAAGGCCCGTCTGGTAGACACGTTTTCCTGAAAGTACGAGTCTTGTACTTCCGTACCCCTGTCACCACATCCTAGTACCTCCTGTTCTTCATTTTTCCTCTTACTAATTATACCTTCATGATGTTAGCATGTAAATAGTATATACATTTAGAGGTTTCTATCATAGAGAATTGTCCATCCGGACAATTCCTCTTCATCCGTATTAATTCTTAGAATCACCAGTTTCTCTACTGAGATCATTGTCCCAGACCCAAGAAAACTCTCCTTGTTAACCCCTTCTTCCTGAAAGGCAAAGAGTATTATTAATATTATACATGAAAGCACACCCCATGTAGAGACGGTAAGTCCACCCCCGTTCCCTTACCCTATTAATTAGTGGTTTACAAAGTGTGAACGGTTACACTGGTTTGCTAGGACCAGTAATTACATATTTTGGATGCTGCAAGCATCCTATTCCATAATTCCCATTGTCGATAGAACCATCCTCCCCTTGATCACCTTAACCTAGTATAGATGTCCCCGAAAACGAGGATCGAGTAGGCTGAATTGTAAGAGCAACGTACCCCTCACAATCACGACGCATATAATACTCTATCCCTCCCAGACACGCGCTGTACCACCACACACCGTTCTTTCCGGAATCGCGAGGAAAATGCACATCACAGCCTCACATGAAATACATCACAATGCCTCTGCACAAATCAACAGCACATTCCCTTGACACAAATCAGCACAGTCCCATGAAATAAATCACAATACAGTCCCATGAAATAAATCACAGCACAGACAAATGAAATAACTCACATCACATCCCCATGAAATAAATTACTGTAACCTGACTGATTAACTAATTATCATTCGAACACAGTACACACCCTGTTTAATTTTGCCTTGTCTTCTATCAAAACTAGCCGTAACTAATTTCACAGAACAAATAAATGCAAGTATATAAAGCTAATATATGATATATAAATACAGTACCGTAGGCATGTGGTTAATTCCATCAGGTTTCAAGATTTACTACCGGAACAAGAGATAAATAAACACACATGTGTCCAAATTTCACGTCGGGTATCGATCGATCGGATTACATTAATATTTATGGGCCCGGCTGTAGACGGCAAGAGATAGCGAATAGCGACTCTCGAATCTCGTCATTCAATTAAATAAGACAAGTAAATAAGGTATAGATGAATTAGAGCGTGAGTCAATGCTGCAATTCGCAATTAGATTGCCGAGAGCTGAAATGATGCGCCTTCAAGACAATCATAGTCCGAACACAGTCGCCCAACCGCTACAACCAAGTTGTCGCAAATGGTGATCTCCTGCCTATCTGACAGCATTTTCGAAACCTGCAGAAGTTTGCCTTTTTTCCGGTACAATTACTTTCTCCGAGATTCATGGGTTCTACCCACGTGGAACCCATGTTGTTTCCACTCATAGGTTGTTGGGGCCTATTGCCATCATAAAATACCCACAACTAGAACATAAAAGCATTTTCTAAAAACTTCAAATATAGACGGCCTTTCCGCGGTTAAATATAACTTGCGACCCCGATACTATGTTAAGCCCCGCCTTCCGGGAAATTCCCGTTTGCGAAGACATGACGCTTTTGGTTTCGCTACAGTTATTGCAAATGCTGTCCCGGTAATTGCCATTTTTTTCAGTCCTAATAAATGATTATCTTCCCTCTGGCTGTATTTCCGTATGTACACGCTGAGGATGGTCTCCGGGAACTTGGCAGTTTATGAAGTTTTGAGAGGCCACTCTTAAGCGGTCTTCATTCGTGCTTTTAAATGAGGCATACAAAGAGAATGAATCATGAAAAGTTTGTTCCATCTGTCTATGTATTTATGTGTATTGTTTGTTTGTTTTGTTTTTTCTTTAGAAACATCATAATTTTTATCACAACCACAGGCCTCTAATTTCTCTACTGTTCTGACAAAATGGTAAGTCACCAGTTCGAGTTAACAGGGAATGTCTGCACAGTAAACCATAACAACATGTCAAGAAAAAAAATGCGTACTTCAAACATTCAGAGCAAATATGTGGATCTTTGAGCGTGTTTAGATTAATCTTTCTCCTGTTGATCCCACATAGCCAGGGCAAAGACCTATGGCTAGTCCATTGTAGATGAATAAACAAGAGATAACTTCTGCCTTGTTGTTACCAGACAACAAATACACAACAAAAGTTTGGGACGCCTGAGATCCTGGCGTTTTGTTTGTAGTGCTCGTCGTGACATGTGGATTCATTGTTTATGACTGACATTTCAAATTTTCTAGCTATGTATTCATATGGTGGAAACTTTCAATTGTTTCTGTATGTGCATTTTCTTTCGTCCAGTTTTCATCATTATATTTTGCTTCGTCTGTTTAAATAGATGCAGTGTTTCTGATATCTTCAAACATCATAACAACGGAGGAAACTTGTGGGTATGCGAAACATCACCATTGCGAAATTCGCCTTTTATATAGAGGAACACATACTCACCAATAAAAGACGGTCAACTGTATTTAGAAGACAAAACAGTGTTGAAGTTCTATAAAGAACTTGTACTGGTGTGTGCACATGAGAAATGAACAATAAGCAGACTGTCAGAGACCTAATGAACTGATACGGAGGACAGATCCTAGAGACAGGACAAGTTAATAGAAGACAGGACAGGGGAACAGCAATCAGGACAGTATGCCCTTGAACAGCAGACAGGACAGTATGCCGTTGGACTGGACTATGTGAGACAGCAGTCGTTAACAGACGGACTGACCCCTAGTTCACGGACAGGGCACGGCCCAATACTGCGACGCAGTACTGACCACTAAGACCGTCCTCAGACTACACGAGGTTAAATACCACGTGATAGGGAACCCAGAGCGAAAGCTTTGGGAAGACGAGACTGGTTTTGAATGAGGAAGGGCGTGTCTGGATGTTTGCTTATAGAGAGTTACTTGTTTAGCCGATTTGAAAGTTTGCTAGCGCTGAGATATATTTGAGATCCGGCTTGTGTGCGCCCGTTGTGTGAGCAAAGATATTGTCATTAGAGCGGACGAATGCCGTGTTGAGCGCTAAACATTGTGATATTGTATATTTTGGTTTTTCTATTATTAAATCGATATATTGATCATGTTTTTCAAAGTTGACTGACATTTGTATAAATGTCATTCACCTTTCGAGTCTTAGACAAACGAGTGAAGCGAGACTTTGACAGGAATTATGGCGGACTGTCGACCGGTCTTGGTTTAACCAAGTAAAAGCAAATAACCCGACGTAGACATTTGGGGGACTACCCGACCGAAGAAAACTTTGACACAACGAAAACTTAGATATAGCGACAACAAGATATAGTTTTCTAACGACAAAGACGCCTAAACGACAGAGAACACAAACAATATTTATATTACACATTACTAACAGATAAAATTATCCTTCCAGACGCATGACACCGGACTAACACAACATTCCACAGAAACTAATAGTTTTCTTGTCTCCACAGCGGATCTTTTATGAATTTAAAACATCAAGTTCGATTAATCACCCCGTGGTGCTGGAGCTAATCAAAATCAGCTAAGTAACCATTTACTTTTGATTGCCGAATCTAAATAGGCGCTTAGTTTACTAACGTATGTAAATTAGATTATAACTGTTGGTGTAAATTGTTTCAAGGGAAATAATCCACTCTATTGCAATAAATTCAGTATCCGCCCGCCTGATGTGTCTCCATCTTGCCGCGGTGGGGAGGGGGTGGGGAGTTTGCCTGTCCCCTTGACCCCAAGCGCTATGCCGACGGAGGCACAACTACATGTTGAATAGCTCTTGGGATAGGGACCAGACTAAGGGAGACACAACCTGCTGCTAGGTAGACTGAGGATATCAGTGAAAAGTTTCAATCAGGCGTACGAAGCCACCAATACTTGGTCCAGACACATACTCCAATGCTTCCATCTTAGGGATATGGCTGAACGCCTCTAAGCCACTAAACTCTGGATGTGAGAGCCAGGCCGGTTATCCTACGTACTGCAAAACTGACATGGGGTTCTGAGCACGCTACATGCTTATTTCAGATATTTGTCCGAATGCTCTCAGCTCAGGGATACGAAGGATCCCTGGATGAGAGGGCCTGGCCGTCTCTCGCTCACTGATGCCCAGAGGAAAGGTGCTGAGCCGGCAGCATATGTAGCCTACCTCGTAAGCGATTTAATAACAGTTAGAAAAGCGCCCCAGTGGCACAAAATAATTACAGAAAATATCTATATCTGTACTCACAGAGTGACTGCAGTCAAAGGTTGAAAATCGTCTTATTAACACGAAATGCACCGCTTGGCTAGCGAATCCATTGCGTAGAAGTCCGAATCTAAACATTATGTAGTAGATGTCGTCCGCAGGCTGGCCGTTCCTGGTTTGTGTGGGAGCTGCGAGTGGCTAACGAAATGCCCAATATATGGAAGTGAGGAATTAAAGCAGCCATGATCAGGATATGGCGATTCCTCGGGTGAGCCAGTCTCAGAGCAATATGTGCCAGCTCTGCAAATATTGAAGACTCGTTGTATAGCGGGCAATGCCCACTGGGCTGCCCGTGCCTTTCCTTGATGGTTGATCTTGATGGCTTTGACCGTTCTACCTTGACCAGCTGAGATGTGGGCGACACCACAACAATAATAGTCTAACGTGCCTCGAAATCCCGATGAAGGCTAACCTCATTAAAAATTCCCGCCAGAGTCGGAAGTGCCGTCCTACGGGTGGCAAATTAAAAATTGGCACCTATGCAATTAGCATCCGAGTGAAAATGTCTTTCGTGCTAGGAAACAGCTATGACTACCTAATTTTCCGATGCCCTTCGTGTCCGGAAAAGCTCTACTTAGCTAGCATTTGCCTAGTGTCCGTTGTGCCCGGAGCAGCTCTGACGGGACACCGCGACAAGCCCATGTCCGAAACGAAACTTGCTGAAGTGGATACCAACTGCAGACCAGTCTGGTTTGTGTGGGAACGGCCCGGGGTGAACGCATGGCCCAATATATTGATGTGAGGAATTAAAGCAGCCTTGAGCAGGACATGACGATTACCTCGGTGAGCCCAGCACCAAGGGCTGCTATGTGTCGGCTCTGCAACTATGAAAGCCACGCTGGATGCGGAAAATTTCATGGACTGTCCCTGCCTTCCGTTGAGGGCTGATCGTGAAGTATCCAACCGTTCCAAAATCGACCAGCTGTGGATGTGGACGCACATCATAAAAGTTAGAGTCCCACAGGAATGCTAACCTGTCAAAAATGCACGCTAAAAGTCAGATGTGTTGGCCTAAGGGTTTCGGCCTAAGGGTGCCTAACGAGACACATCGCAATCACATCTGAAAAAGAAAACCACTCCAGATGAACGCAAAGAAGAAGAAGAAGAAAGTCAGTATAACTACTAATTGTGAGAATGTCAACATTAAAAGACTGCATCGAAGCAGGGGTAAACCTAGTTTACCAAGGAGAAGAATTAAGGCAATGGAGTGAAAAGAAATTTCAGGAAGTTTCAGATAGACAAGAAAGAGCATAACAAGGCGAACATGAAAAACAGCTAGCAAAATTAGCAGCTAAAGAAAAAGAATTAGAATTGACACCTAAGCAATTAGAATTAGCTACAAAACAGAAAGAAGTAGAATCAGCTACAAAACAGAAATAATTAGAGTTAGAGGTAGCACAAAAACGGAAAGAATTAGAGTTAGAAGCAGCACAAAAACAGAAAGAATTAGAATTGGCAGCTAAGCAATTAGAATCTGAAACACAGATTAAACTAAAGAAGTTAGAAATTGAATCACAGATGCATATAGCCACCAAAAGTTGGAAAGTAAAGAACAAGAACAAAAATTAAAGAAGTATTAAGACATAGTCAAACCATTTTGTGCTGTGACAGTATTTCAGCCTGGACACATAATGAAGCACCACGAGATTCCGAAAGTTCAATGGTCTATAATATACATGCGAAATCTGGCAATTGAACTTCTTAAAGTAATTGAGACGATTCCTCAAGAATTAAGGATAGATTATTATTACATCAGAGAACGTATAAAGCAACAGTTTCTTCTTGACACTGAAGGGTACCAACTACAATTTGCTAAACTATGCTCTAAGTCAAATCAAACGTTCCTGGACTACGGTTCAGAAGTCCAAGATATTATTTCCAAGTGGTTAGACGCAGCCACAGTTGACGAAAGTTTGATCTACTTAAAGACCTAATGATAACAAATAATATCATAACATCCTTACCTATTGCATTCGCGAAGCTGTTACAAGAAAGTAACTGCCTGAATCTTGAACAGATCGAACGAAAAGAGTCAGCTTTCTTTACAGCGAATCGAGACATTTTTACTGTAAATTCAAACGAAATGACCATAGTAGCGGCTGCCACTTTTAACAAAACAAAACCTTTCACTTACAAAAATAAATCTAAAGGAAAAGTACCTCCGTGCAATTATTGTAAGCTATTACACGGACAATGTGAAATGTGTGATAAGAATCCTAACTATAAATCGTACTTAGAATCTATGATTAGCAAACAAGAAGCTAAACGTAGTCAGTACAAAAGCGCAAGAAAATGCTTCTTTTCTCGTTGTTATGGGCACTTTTTGAATGAGGACGAAAGATGTTGAAGAAAGCTGTGCTGATTTAAACGTCTAGTTCAAACAGCGAGGTTGAAAGTGAGCCAGAACAACAAGAGTCGAATGCGTTAGAACTGACTGATGTTTTCAATTTTTACAAATGTACTACGTGTGATACGTTTCATACACATGTCATTTTTGAGTGTGGCCATACTGTACCATGTGCATACGAAGACGTTAATGCGGTCTTTTCCTAAAAAAAAGGAAACTGCAGTTTCACAATGGGTTTGTAAACAAAAAACCTTGCAGAATCCTTCGTGATTCGGGTTCGACTTTGACAGTTGCAAGTAAAGCATTCATAAATAAAAGGGATTATACAGGCACATTTGTAACATGTCGCACTTTTTCAGGCAACATTGAATAATACCCGTTGGCTATAGCACACATTGATACACTATTCATCACAGGCAAGATCATCTGTGCAAAATTAGATCAACAGTGTTGAGATTTAATTATAGGTATACTGCCAGAAGTAAGAAATTGCTCTGAAGAAGAAATCATAGCCTGAGAACACAATCACCCAAAGGCTTATGCAGTTACAAGATCAACTGTAGCAAGACAGCAGGATGACTACCAAACCGAGTCACTGCAAATAGTTTCCCCTAGTGGCGCTATTACTAGCAAACCCACAGAAGAGTTTAGTCATTCGCAACGCGGAGATCCAGCTTTGTCAAACTATTTTAAGCAGTTAAATTCTAAACCGAAGCAGACAAAGAACGCTTCGTGGTATTTTACACTTAAGAATGGAATCTTAGCAAGGTTCTATAACAGAAACAGCACCGTAGTACAACAAACTGTTCTACACAAACAAGACAAAGGGAACAATTGGACAGCAATACTTTTACAAGGGACATAAGTAGCTCTAAAGGGACAACACTAAATTGAACCTCTGCAAACAAGCGGGATTTAAAATGTTATAGCAATTTGACTTCTTCGACAATATATGTTGAATATTGCCATTTTACGGGGACCTCGGGAAAAAATAATTCCCGTGATGAGTTTCTATATAGGAAACCATTGGGCGTGGCACGGACGTTTTCTTGAGAGCGTTGCAGTTAGAGGGTTGTCCCTTGATAACATAAGTCAACGGATCCTTGGTCCGATACTTTTTCGAGTAGTGAAATGAGCTAAAGAATGAGATTCTGTATGTCAACTGAGCGAGAAGGTACTATTGAACAAACTTGAGATGGTACAGGTCTCGAAAGTAGATCAGACCCTGTTAAGCTACAGTTGCCACCCTAACCAACAGTAACCATGACCATTTAGTGACTCTCTAGGCCTCTGACGTATTAGTCCAAACTAATTTGATAGACATACGACAACGTGTCACTTATTAGTATAGGATAAGTGACACAAGTGAGTGCAAGGGGAGCGTGTCAGAGTCCTAGTTACCTGATACGGAGGACAGGTCCTAGAGACAGGATATTGGAATAGGAGACAGGACAGGGGAACAGCAAACAGGACAGTACGACCTTTAACAGCAGAAGGACAGCATACCCTTGGACTAGACTACGTGAGACAGCAGTCGTCAACAGACGGACTGACCCCTAGTTCACGGACAGGACACGGACAGGACCCAATTCTGCGACGCAGTACTGACCACTAAGACCGTCCTCAAACGCCACGAGATTAAATACCACGTGATAGGGAACCCAGAGAGAAAGCTTTAGGAAGACGAGACTTGGATAAGGAAGGACGTGTCTGAATGTTTGCTTGAGAGAGTGACTTGTATAGCCGATTTGAATGTTTGCTAGCGCTGCAATATATTTGAGATCTGACTCTGTGTGTGCTCGTTGTGTGAGCGAAGATATTGTTATTAGAGCGGACGAATGCAGTGCTGAACGCTAAATATTGTGATTTTGCATATTTTGGTTTTTCTATTATTAAATCGATATAATGATCATGTTTATCAAAGTTGACTTACTTTTGTATACATGTCATTCACCCGTCGAGCCTTAGACAAACGAGCGACGTGAGACTTTGACACAGACACGTTGAGAAATATCTAATGGCCGCATAATGTGCTTTCTGACGAATTGCATCAGGTGTCTTGCTGATAAACGTGGGCCATTATGTTTCGGCAGCCCACACGATCACGAAAGTCACGGATCAGTTCTGTCCTTTTGTCTCAATTATGCCACACCATCCGGATATTAACCTCTCTGCCTTCCCTTTGTTGTCTTCCCATCAGGCTTGCTAGGTCTCACTAAGTTCATTTATTTCTTCTCATAACTAGCCTTAAAATGCGCCAAAAAATCTTCAATTTTCTACGTCTAGTTTCTCTAATAAGTTGACGGCTGTTATTTGTTTCTGTAGGACTTGCCCGTTGGTTTTTCTGCCTATCCGTAGTATTCTTTGCATTTTCCTCAGAAACTGCATTTCCACTGCCATCATATATTTCTTCAGCGTGTCTGCTCATTGTCCACGTTTCACATCCATACAAAAGTATAGGTTCTATGTAGCACTTCAACACTCTTTTTCTCGTTGCAATTGACATCTGAGCAATATACGAGCAGAACACGTGACATGGTTTTTCACTTCGTGAAGAAGACGAAAACTAGTATACTGACTAGTGAAACTAGATGTAGGAGGTCAAGATATCATCATCGAATGCCTTGCCCGCTGGCGAGGCATCATGCCGCTCCATAAATTGCGATCTCCAACGGCATGGGTCAATTCGTGTGTTCACTCCTTTCCGTGTCATGACACAAGACTATCAAGTATCTTCTTTCCACAAATCTTTCCGGTTGTCACGACATGTTCCAGATTTTGTCTTCATAACGTGGCCAAAATGATGGATGCCTCTTTCTGACATATATTTAGAATTACTGAAAGTAGAAGTGAAATTAAAAATGTTGGCTTACTTAAGAGAATTGAGTTCAGTCAAAAACCCACATCACATCACGTAGAACATTCCCATACATCTCCGTCATTATCTTCAACATCCAGCGAAGAGTCCCAATACTAATGTTAGCACTAATAGTTTGATTATGAGTCCGTCTGGCCTTTCCTCGGTTTCCCGAGTGTCGGCCAGATCCTCCGATCCTCCCTTCAGCACCTTTTTTTTCCGGGTTGTTGAGAAAAGAGAAAAGGGTAAACAAATGGATGAATAACTAAATTACGACCATCATCAAGCGGCGTGACCTGTGGTGAGCTTTCCTGCCATCAGTTTCTTTAGAAATGTAATATCTCATAAACCAGATGTACTGCTGCCTCTGTTGCAGACATGTATAAATTATATGTAACATCTTGGATCTATCAAAGCTGTGGTGTTCTTGTACTTCGCTTCCCAGGTACTCCTCCCTCCATTTTTCTCTTTTATCTAGATGTTCGTGTGTTTATACATGCCCAAGACATTTTGTTTTCCATAATTATATTTTTCATAATAACCAATTTTCTTCAAGACTAAATCCCTGATGGACAAATATATGTGTTCTCATTTTCGTGCAATTAAATTGTAATACACTTCTGTCACATGTCACTCAAAGACTTACTTGGGATTTTTAGGTTATTTATGTGTTGGATATCCATATGTCACACCCGAAAGTTGCCGCTGAAAATATAGTTCTGCTCTAGGCACACTTGCATTTGTTTTTCTGTTTATTCTTCTTCTGCGTTCATCCGGCGTGTTTTTTTTCTTTTTCACATGTAATAGCAGTGTGTCCGGTTATGCGTCCTTAGGCCAATACATCCGACTTTTGCGGGCATTTGTTGATCGGATTAACCTTCCTTGGTGTTTCTAACTGTTGTGGTACCGTCCACACCCCAGCTGGCCAAGTTAGAGGGAAGGCAGGGGCAGACCATGAGGATTTCCCTCCATGAAAGGAGGCTTCCATAATTGCAGAGCCAACACATAGCCCTCTGGTACTGGGCTCACCCAAGGAATCGCCACGTCCTGCTTTGATTCCTCACTTCCATGTATTGGGCATTTCATTCGCCACAGTCCGCCCCTCGCACAAACCAGGAACGGTCAGTCTGCAGACGACGTCCACTGAACGAGCCTTTGGTTCCGGCTTTTCACGAAGGACATTCCACTCTCACACGGATGTTTTTGCTCTGTGTCAATTTTATTTCCACCCTTAGGCCAGCACATCCGACTTCTGCGGGCCTTTGTTGAATGGCTTCCCGAGGACTTCGAAGGACATTCGACTCTCATTGTCGTGATGTTGTCCACATCTCAGCTGGTTAAATTAGAAAGGCCAAATACATCACGGTCAACCATAAAGTGAAGGCAGGGGCAGACCATGGGCAATTCCTACCACACAAGGAAGCTTCCATAATTGCAGATCCGACACATAGCGCTCTGGTACTGTACTCACCCAAGGGGTCGTCACGTTCTGCACATGGCTGCTTCACTTTCTCACTTCCATATATTGGGCATTTCGCCCGCTCCTGGCCGCTCTCCACGCACACCAGGAACGGTCAGTCTGTAGACGACATCCACTCAGCAAGCTTTCGCTTTGGACTTCCACGTAATGGATTCGCTAGCGAAGTGTTCCATTCCGTGTTAATGAGACTCTCTTCCACCTTTGGTTACGTCCACTCAATGAGCTTTTGATACAGACTTACATCGTAACCATTGCGTGCGACTGGGACGTTTTTCTCACCTTAGTTAATGCTCACGAGGTAGGCTGCAGATGCTGCCGGCTCAGCATCTTACCTCCATGCAGGCCTTCACATCCAGGAGATATTGACTTAGACGCGTCCAGCCATATCCCCCAGTTGAGAGCCTTAGAACAAGTGTCTGGACCAAGAATGTAGTGGCACCTTGCAAATGATTCGAACTTTAAATGCAATGGATAAGCTAGCCAAGGTATATTCCATTTCGCTTCACGGACTGTATATGGTTGTCTCGCGCCTCTGACTTTCGTTCTTGATTAATGAAAACATTCTTGACAAATGCTTTCGCAGTAGCTCGTCTTGCTGCGACGCAAGAATTTCACCTCTAACGCAGCCGTTTGTCCCTGTTAATCATTACCTCCAGTTCCGAAAACCAGCAAAATAGAACCGAGGTCCTATTCCATTATTCCTTGCACCATCATTCAGGCAGTCGAGGCCTGCTTTGAACAAACTAATTTTTTTCAAATTAAACGTGCCTGCCACCCGGGACGCTCACCAAAGAGCACAAAAGGGAGAGAGCCTGCAAACGGTAGGGCAGGAACAACGGACAGTGAACCCGCTCGAGTCGGACGGCCCGACTGCACCTGAGATCCAACTACGAGGTTTTAACTGCAACAATTATAATATACGCTATTGGAGCTGGAACTACAGCAGCTATTGGCACCAGACTTGCCCTCCAATAGATCCTCGTTAAAGGGTTTAAAGTGTAGTCATTCCAATTACGGGGCCTCGATAGACCTACGTATTGTTATTTTTCGTCACTTCCTCTCCTTGCCGGGAGTGGGTAAGTTACGCGCCTGCTGCCTACCTTGGATGTGGTAGCTGTTTCTCATGCCCCCTCTCCGGAATCGAACCCTGATTCCCCGTTTACCGTTAATTACATGGTAGGCATGTCACGTACCATTGACATTTGATAGAGCAGACATTTGAAAGATGCATCGCTAGCACATAAGGCCATGCGATAAACACAAAGTTATCCGGAGTCACCAGTGGGAACGCCGCACCCCGCGAAGGGCAACGACGATTGGTTTTGAAGTAATAATAGCTCTCTTTCCGCGAGGGTCGGAGCATAG
The DNA here is from genome assembly GCA_014155875.1 of Cepaea nemoralis. Taxonomy (NCBI): domain Eukaryota; kingdom Metazoa; phylum Mollusca; class Gastropoda; order Stylommatophora; family Helicidae; genus Cepaea; species Cepaea nemoralis. The sequence goes on along the minus strand of JACEFZ010024008.1, from coordinate 55,218 downwards.
TAAGCATGTATTAGCTCTAGAATTGCAACAGTTATCTAAGTAGGAACCTTGATTGGTTTAATGAGCCATTCGCGGTTTCAGCGTGGGACAATGAGAACTTAGACATGCATTGCTTAATCTTTGAGACAAGCATATGACTACTGGCAGGATCAACCAGATATCTATCGCACAGACGGACCATTCACGCAAACGCAGGCCAAGAGTAGCAATTGCTCAGCGCGCCCCCTCGGTAGCACGGTGATACATGCAAAACCACTGGACGCTTACCGACGAGCTTTCAACCTACGCCAGGCAGGATTGAGCGAAAAGGTATGCAAGTTTACTGACTGCAGGCCCACTACTCATCGAGAGAGAGAGAGAGAGAGAGAGAGAGAGAGAGAGAGAGAGAGAGAGAGAGAGAGAGAGAGAGAGAGAGAGAGAGAGAGAGAGAGAGGACGCTTTATCGAGACTTTGTCGATCGGTCGTACAAATTTACTCTTTCGCCCCCTCAAACTCACGATTCTGGTTTCTTCATTCAAAGGCTTACGTGGGATGTTTAGCTTATGTGTTGAGTATCCATATGTAACACACGAAAAGTTGCAACAGGAAATATGTCTGCTCTAGGCAAACTTGCATTCGTTTTTCTGTTTGTTTCTATCGATAATGGTTGTTGTTGTTTTTATTTTATACGCTATACCAGAGAGCCCATAGAGTATCATTGCAGTGCCTGTCATGTCACCAAAAATTATGGACGCCCTGTAGACCGCTTGTAATGTAGAAATACATGCTAGATGTAATCTCTGCTTGTAGATTTATTGTAATGTACGAACGAAAGAACAAACTTTATTTTCAAAGAGTTAAGAATTGGGCACCCAGGCGAGTCTGACATTCTACCTTTATTCTCTCTTTCCTCTCATACGTCATTTCATTCATACATCTCATATGAAGCTAATCTTAACAACACAACAATTAATGTAAGAACACATGCTTGTTGTAATCTCTGCTTGTAGATTTGCAGTAACGCAGGAATACACGTTTGTTTTTATCAGTGTGCCGAGGAAGTTTCTTACAACGGATCTATGCTCTGATAAGTGTGAATGAGAAAGAATGATAAGTATGAATAAGCATGAGAATGGAGGTGGAGGCAGTAACAGCGGCGTTCCGTTGACTGGAGGAGACTACTGCAATACACATTGTATTCATTACGGATTAGTGTGCTTAGTAAGGCGAAGAAAGGAATGATTCGTGTGGAATGGCTATAGTCGCTTCAGAGGTCACAAATTGTGAGAACTGTACGTATATTTTGCCCTGGCCATGCGAGGGTGAGGGGGAATGAACAGGCTGATAGGCTAGCAGGGAATGCACCTCTTAGTGGTAGATTGCTTATGGACAAGGGAGAGGTTCGTGCGCTTGTGGAACCAGGTGGAGAAGGTGGAGGAACAGACTGAGAACCCATATGTGGAAAGAATAAGATTGCGGGGGATCGGCAGGGGTTCTGGGAGAATCTCAAAACTGAAAAGGAAGACCAGGAGAACTTTTAATCATATTGCGGTCGGAACGATTAGTCATATGATTCTTCCCTGGCTGTTGAACGAGGTGACGAAGCGCATATGGGAATGTCCTGAGTGCAGTGATGTCGGTTCTCAGCTCAACTCAACACAACTCAACTGTGCTCTAAAAGCGCCATCATATTGTGTAGCCTGGATGCACGGAGGAATATGTGGCCAGTCTTTCCCTCACGAAGAGCCCAGGCGTCCAACCCGTGTTCGACTGTAACATGGTTATTATTACTTTAAATAGCTCAATAACTTGGCCAAGTCGTGTAAAGGGGCATAATACACAGACACCCTATCCAAAGACTCTGGTGATCACCCGTGTGTGTCGACACGGCACATGCTGATAGTTATGAATGGGGACGCGATCCTACCTGCGATAATCCCACAAGGGTCGCCTGTGTTGTTGAAGAGGTCACACAAGCTGCCTGACACCGCCGACGTTTGGCTGAAGTTGGATCCTGTGCTGTTGATGCTCTCACTTGATGGATCAACGTTTGATGCTCCAAACAGGAAATGCGGAAGCGAACAAGCTATACCCGAGAGTCCATAGAGTATCACTGCCTACACCTGTCAATATATTCATTGTCATGTCAGAATACATTGCTTATAGGTCAGATAGATTCCTTGTAATGTAGGAATACACACTAACTGTAATCTCTACAAGTAGTTGTATTGTAATGTAGGAATACATACTAACTGTAATATCAGCTTGTAGTTGTATTGTAATGTAGGAATTTAAAAATTTTTGTTGTTGCGTATCTCTTACGGGACGTTGCAGTCAACACCAACATTTTCCAGCTGCTCTCGATGTACTAGGCAAGTGTTCCGTTCAGTAGTTTGCCATTGCTTTCTGAACGACGCCACCCCCCCCCCCCCCATACCAGCACGTTATAACACAACGCGACACGGTCTGCTGCACAAGTCGGTCGCAGCTTCGAACGCCTGGTACCCGGCTCACGAACCACGTTCGCAAGCCTTTAGCCACGGAGCCGGCTAATGTAGGAATACATGTTAGTTATAATCTCTGCTTATAGATTTATTGTAATGTGGAAATTATATTCCATGTACGCATTGTAATAAGAATATTCTAATGTGTGTGTTGTGTGTGTGTGTGTGTGTGTGTGTGTGTGTGTGTGTGTGTGTACTATGTAAGTGTGTATCAATTTGTATATATGTACATACGTACGTATGTACAAGTGTACTTACGTCCATACTCATATTCGTGTGTCTGTCTATCTGCTTGACTATCTGCAGGTGTGTATCTCTCTGTCTTTCCGCCTGTCTGTCTGCTGGATGCATGCCTGCATGTATATCACTCACTCACCCTACCAACTACCCATGGATCAATTCTTTATGTAGTTTTTTTCAATATCGGTGGAGACAATAATCACGTGATGCGGGACTGTGAAATGGCGGGTTCAGAACGAAATGTCTAGAGATGTTGACTGCGATGTCCTGTAAAGGATATGCAACTAACTAACACGTGACAGTGGGATCATGGTTCAGAACAGTGTCTTCTTAATATGGGTCACAGACATGTCCGACAGAACAACCCACCTAGCGACCTGGGAATGTGGATCCTGTTGGCCGTGTAGGAAACAAACAACACACAGACCAGGTAACCGATGTCGTTGGCTGCCAGAATTAAGCCGGTTTGTCGTGAACTGAAGCCAAACTGCCTTTCCAGTGTAGTCACCTGCAAGAAAGATGGTTTATCATTCACGACCACAGAACTGGTTATACTGTAAATTGGACTATATTTTTATTGTTAATGTTGTTGTTGTTGTTGCTGCTGCTGCTGTTGTTGGTGTTGTTGTTGTTGTTGTTATTGTTGTTGTTGTTGTTGTTGTTGACGTTGTTGTTGTTGTTTTTGTTGTTGTTGTACCCAGCGTTGTTGAAGAGAGCAATATGTGAGTCCTCGCGTGGGTTAAGAGCTGACAGATTAGATGGAGTCATGACTGGACGTTTCTGCCACAGGGAGGGTAGAGGATGGTGACCTCGGCACAACTTTATATTTTCATTAGCACACCTCGGTGTGTCTTCTCATAGTCTTTACTGATCCATGTAAAGCACACCTCGGTGTGTCGTCTAATCTAAACTATCCATGTATAACACACCTCGGTGTGTCTTCTCATAGTCTTTACTGATCCACGTATAACACACCTCGGTGTGTCTTCTCATAGTCTTTACTGATCCATGTAAAGCACACCTCGGTGTGTCGTCTAATATAAACTGTCCATGTATAACACACCTCGGTGTGTCTTCTCATAGTCTTTACTGACCCATGTATAGCTCGAGATGGTGTATCTTTTCATAGTCTTTACTGATCCATGTATAGCAAGCATCGGTGTGTCTTCTAATCTAACAGTAGTATCTAACGTGCAATTTACACCGCAAATATGGATCCAGATCCTTCTGATGACGTCATATTTTACTATATAAAAATCCATGACCTATCGGGATGACGTCAAAAACCGGATCCATATTTTCAAGGGATGCAACCCATGAATAAATAAATGAACATATTTTTGCACTGTTACTTCATTTTTCTGGTGAGAATTTTATGTCTTTAAAAATTTAAAGATTAATTTGTTAACCAAAATGAAAAATTTTTGCTACATATTTCAACAAACTTATTAAAATCTCAGTCAAACATATGAAAAGTAGGCAAATTTGTTAGTCAAAGGTGAACATTTTTGGCCGCATTTCAACCAAACTTATAAAAATCTCAACCAAACTTATGAAAAGTAGGAAAATTAAGTAAAGGTGGAAATTTTGGCCAAATTTCAACCAAACTTATGAAAAAAATAGATACATGTGTTGACTAAATGTGAAAAGTTTGACAAAATTTCAACTAAACTTATGAAAATTAGGAGAATTTGTTAATCAAAGTGAAATACGTTGGCCAAATTTCAACGAAACGTATTACAAGCATAGGAAACTTTGTTAACCAAATGTGAAAAGTTTGGCCACATTTCATCCAAACTTATGAACAGTAAGGAAATTCGTTAACCAAAGTGAAACATTTTGGTCGCATTTCAACCAAACTTATAAAAATCTCAGTCAAGCATATGAAAAGTAGAAAAATTTGATAACCAAAGGTGGAAATTTTGGCCAAATTTCAACCAAACATAAAAAAATATAGGAACATTTGTAAACCAAATGTGAAACGTTTGACTAAATTTCAACTAAACTTGTGAAAAGTAGCAAAATGTGTTAACCAAAGTGAAAAATGTTGGCCAAATATCAACCAAACTTATAAAAAAAGGAACCTGTGCTAACAAAATGTGAAAGGTTTGCCAAATTTCATCCAAACTTATGAAAAGTAGGAAAATGACTATTTTTGGCCACATTTCAACCAAACGTATAAAAATATAAGTCAAACGTATGAAAAGTAGGAAAATGTGGTAACCAAAGGTGAAAATTTTGGCCAAATTTCAACCAAACTTATAAAAGGTAGGAAACTTTGTTAACTAAATGTGACATTTTTTTGCCAAATTTCAACCAAACTTATAAAAAAAATAGGAAAATTTGTTAACCAAATGTGAAATGTTTGACCAAATTTCAATTAAACTTATGAAAATTAAGAAAAATTTGTTAACCAAAGTGAAATTTTTTTGCAACATTTCAACCAAACTTATAAAATAGGAAACTTTGTTAATCACATGTGAAATGTTTGGCCACATTTCATCCTAACTTATGAAAAGTAAGAAAAGTTGGTAATCAAAGGTGAAAATTTTTGGCCACATTTCACCAACCTTATAAGCATCTCAGTCAAATTTATGAAAAGTTGGAAAATTCGTTAATCAAATGTGAATATTTTTGGCCGCATTTCAACCAAACTTATAAAAATCTCAACCAAACTTATAAAAGGTAGAAAAATTTGTTAACCAAAGGTGGAAATTTTGGCCAAATTTCAACCAAACATAACAAATATAGGAACATTTGTAAACCAAATGTGAAACGTTTGACCAAATTTCAACTAAACTTATGAAAAGTAGGAAAATGTGTTAACCAAAGTGAAAAATGTTGGCCAAATATCAACCAAACTTATAAAAAAATAGGAACCTGTGTTAATCAAATGTGAAAGGTTTGGCCAAATTTCATCCAAACTTATGAAAAGTAGGAAAATTGTTAACCAAAGTGAACATTTGTGGCCACATTTCAACCAAACGTATAAAAATCTCATTCAAACGTATGAAAAGTAGGAAAATTTGGTAACCAAATGTGAAAATTTTGGCCAAATTTCAACCAAACTTATAAAAAGTAGGAAACTTTGTTAACTAAATGTGAAATTTTGGCCACATTTCAACCAAACTTATAAAAATAGGAAACTTTGTTAATCACATGTGAAATGTTTGGCCAAATTTCATCCTAAATTATGAAAAGTAAGAAAAGTTGTTAACCAAGTGACAATTTTTGGCCACATTTCAACCAAACATAAACATATCGCAACCAAACTTATAAAAAGTAGGAAAATCTGTTGACCAATAAGGGAAACACGTAGGCCAAATACAGAAATATCTCGACCAAACTTTCAAATATCCTAAACAAAACTTATAAAAAGTAAGAAATATGCTTAACCAAAGGGGAAAAAATATCTCACGTTGTCATTTCACATTCGCAATAGCGTCCAGTCTCCAACCAAACAGCAGTGTCTGTTATGAAGTCGACCTTTTATTAAAACCATGGATGTCTTTTTGACCCCTTGAATACAATCTACCGCATCTTATAACCGAGTTTCAATGTTTCATATCACTTAACACTAACTTTGATTACACCACAATCGGTTGTCTGCTGACTGGGCAAATTTTCAACCTACTAGAGATAATCGTCTGTTCCCTATGCAAACAACAGCTGTATTTCAGAAAATTAAAAGTATCTTATGCAATTATAACTATCGTTGAATGAAAACATAAAATTTCAACAATAAAATTGTACAAAAATTAACAATTAAATTTCTGCATGAAACATTCAAATTGGAAACAATAAAGAGTATCAATAAAAGTTTTGACGAGATGTTTCGTTACTTGGTCAATCTTTTTCCTTCTTTTTTAAATATAAATTTGGTTTAGATATTTCTGTGATTGGTCGACATGTTTTCCCCTTTGGCTGACAAATTTTCTTACCTTTTATAAGTTTAGTTGAAATATATCTGTCTTTGGTAGATATTTTTTTCACGTTTGGTTAACAAAGTTTCCTACTTATAAGTTTGGACGGTGTATTTCGTTAATTCGTGAATATTTTTTTCCAATGTGGCTAACAAATTTTGTTACTTGGCCAAGATTTTTTTCCTATTTGGCTAACAAATTTTCGTAGTTTTCATAGGTGTGGATGAGATATTTCGTTACGCATACCATATTTTTCACATTTGGTAAACAAATTTTCCTACTTGGTCAGTATCTTTCCCTTTTGGTTAACAATTTTCCTACTTTTTATAAGTTTGGTTGAGATATTTCTGTATTTTACCGGCATTTTTTCCCATTTGGCTAACAGATTTTCCTACATTTTATAAGTTTGGGTGAGATATTTCTCTCTTTGGCTGATAGTTTTTCACACTTGGTTAACAAAGTTTCCTACTTTTCATAAGTTTGGCAGGGATATTTCGTTACTTGGTCAATCTTTTTCCAGTTTGGCGAACATATTTTCCCACTTTTCATAAGTTTGGACAATATATTTCGTTACGTGGTCAATATTGTTTTCCTATTTGACTAACACATTTCCCTACTTGATTGATAATTTTCCCCACTAGGTTAACATATGTTCCTAATTGTTAAAACTTTGAATGAGTTATTTCTCTATTTGACCAATTTTTAAAAAATACTTTGTCTAACATATTTTCTCATTTGACTGTTGAAGTGGTAGATAGAAGTTGTACGTTTATCTGGCTGTGATGTGTGATACTGAGTAGGCACACTGAAAAACTTATATTGGTCTTGAATATGGGTTTCTGGAGAAAGATGTAAAATCCCGTATGGACACATAGAGAGGTAATGAAAGTGTAGATAACTAATTTTCTACGTGATAACGTCGCTGATTATGTTACATGCATTGCCTAAGGTTGAGTTGGGACAGTTTGCTGTATTCGTGTGTAATATTATACATCGGTTATGATGCACTAGCAACTGGGTGCTGTATGACCCGATAGATGTTACATACAGATACGAGTTCCCCAATTAGCATCGGTGATCACATCTCTGCACCATGAGAATGAGAAAGGCTTAGTCGGACTTTGTGATGACTTGTTTACACGTTTATCTGGCTGTGATGTGTGATACTGAGTAGGCACACTGAAAAACTTATATTGGTCTTGAATATGGGTTTCTGGAGAAAGATGTAAAATCCCGTATGGACACATAGAGAGGTAATGAAAGTGTAGATAACTAATTTTCTACGTGATAACGTCGCTGATTATGTTACATGCATTGCCTAAGGTTGAGTTGGGACAGTTTGCTGTATTCGTGTGTAATATTATACATCGGTTATGATGCACTAGCAACTGGGTGCTGTATGACCCGATAGATGTTACGTACAGATACGAGTTCCCCAATTAGCATCGGTGATCACATCTCTGCACCATGAGAATGAGAAAGGCTTAGTCGGACTTTGTGATGACTTGTTTACACGCGGGTATGCTCAATATCCCCTGTATTATATTAGTATCGTTAGGTTAACCATATGCCTACTAGGAGAAATACAACGAAAATGTGAAAGATTTATCAGAAAGCCACTTACCATTAACGGCTTGCTACATGTTGATCTGGTTGCTTCTCAGATAGAAAGATTCTTCTATACGACGAATGTTGACAGTCTTATACACGCTATTTGCTGACGTAGAATGACTCAGCAGAATATTACGCACTGTATGGTCATGTGACCTGATGAGACTCCATCTTTAACCGGTTTTAGTCACGTGTTTCGATTGTAAACCTTAGACATAAGACCGAAAGTATCGACATATTTGATCGGATCTGATCATTACTCAAGTGTGATCGGATGCAGCGCCATCTTTGATCGGTTTTAGCCAGTGAGCACGTGGTCTGGTTGCAGACATTACCACATGTTACCGGATGCAACACCAGCAATTGCTACATGTGACCTATGCAACACCATCTTTGACCACGCGAAGCCAGTGAGCACGGAAATAGAGCCATACGGAAAACTCGTAGAAAGTGACCACGTGGTCTGGTTGTAGTCTTTACACATGCGACTGGAAGCAGCTCCATATTTGATCCGAAGTAACCATTACCCAAGTGTCTCGGCTGTATCGTTACGCGGTCAGTACGCTCTGAGTCATCCTCGGGTTTTCTCTGAAGACATGTCTGACCACATTCACGTACGTTCACCCCCGCCGACATAGCCCATTGAAGAGTCACCTAGTCGGTCACCCTCACATCAGCCACCTATGAGTTCAATCTTTAGACTTTAATATGAGCCTTACCCTCCGGCTATTATCAAGAAACGGACGTATTTATCTACCAACCCGCCACTCTACCACCCCTTAACAATGATCGGAAGCACCTATCTAACCTTTCCTCCACTCACAAACCCCTTACCAACGAATTTCACTAAGCAATACACGCTACAATCAATAATATTGTCCCTTTTAACTTTTTTAATGTTTTCATTTGTAGCCTGTGTGATGATAGTGTATAGGCCACTATGGCACTCTACAGATCACTAATAATCGCTACCCACTCCGTACTAATGAATTTCACTAAGCTATACCCGCTGCAATCAATATTATCGGTCATTTTTACTTTTGAGGTTTTCATTTGTAACATGTATGATGATAATGTATAGGTCACTACGACACTCTAAAGATCACTAATATTCGCTACCCACCCCTTACCAATGAATTTCAATAACCTATACGCACTGCATTCAATAATATCGACCATTTCTCTTTTTAAGTTTTTCATTTGTAACCTGTGTGATGATAGTGTATAGGCCGCTACGACACTCTACAGATCACTAATAGCCGCTACCCACCCCATACCAATTAATTTCACTAAGAATTACCCGCTACAATCAATAATGTCGGACATATTTACTTTTTAAGGTTTTCACTTGCAACCTTTGTGATGATAGTGTTTACACCACTACAACCCTCTACAGATCACTAATAGCCACCATATTTACATTTTTAATTATTCAGGTTTTCATATGACGCCTGTCATGGCTCGAGGTTCGAACCCCTCGCCCCACCCCACACGCCGACCCCGCGCCCCACCCCTAAGCTTCCAGCCCCACGCCTAGACACCCCCCCCCCCCCCCGAGGAAATGCACTGTAACCTTATCCGTTACACATCACCAATGGAATGATGATAGTATTGTGCCCAATACAGATAAAGAAAGAAGACGAAATAAAGAAGGTGTGACGAAACGCGATTATCTGTCTTGGGTCGTCAAGATTCCGCACTATTTTGGCGCGTCATCGGGGACTTTCCCAGCTAAAAATAGACTGAGGGAAGCCGATGAAGGACTTACGATCTAGAATATTCTCGAAACACCGGAATTCGAGTAACCCGTGATGCTGGGTATCGCTCTAAATTCCCGTGCAGAGAGATCTAGAAACTCTAGGCGGGGAATGACGTTTTCCCGAGAAAGTATCTTTTCTCAAGAAGCACTCGCTTCTAGTGCGCATTGAGTTGGCACGACGCGGGAATAAGGCTAAATCAGTCATTCACTTACTGTCGTGGGAACAGAACAGACGCAGGCCTGATGTGAGCCAATTTTGTGTGCGTCTCCCCTCAACCATTATTCGGCTGACTGTTATGTCAAGGAAGCTGAGAAGCCCTTGAACAGTTCGGAGCTGACTGGAGATCTGGTTCACCAATACAGGTAGATATTTGTTTAAATCATTTAACTTTGTACGTGTGTTTCACACGCCATTGTTCTAACCTCATTACCTATGCGGATGTCCTTGCATACTAATTAGCAACCGATCGATAACGCAGTTGACGGCGAATCGTGTTTGTTTACCGTGTGCTTGCGAATCAGCTGTTAGGAACGCCGTATTGTGATGTGGGCGATTTGGGTTCGAAATATATGTAACATATTTTGCCAATCGTTGCATCTATTAGGTTGCTGTGTTAGAATAAAACCTAGTTACTTGTGCCGGATGGAAACTTAGATTATGTCAGTCAGTTGCTGAAGCCAGAAGAACGGTTAGAAAACCAGGTAAGTTGGTAGGTGGAGATTCAGACAAAATGGTGTTTAGTTACTAAGTAAGGGAAGAACTTAGTTCTGTGCCACCAGGAATGATGTAACTATTGTGTAATAACGTAATAGTGAATTCATTGTGTGGAACAGCGGATTTCTGTGTAAAGGTAAGTGGCTTTGGTGCTATATCTATATATATATATGATGTGACATTGTGTGTATATATATTAGGTCATGGCAGGTGATACTTCCTGGAGTACGTCCGAACGCCGAATAGCTCGTCACGAGATAACACTGCGTGCCGTCGCGATATAAATATGCGTTCTGAAATCTTGTCTGAGCTATCCTGTGTCTTTCATACTGGCGCTAGTGCGTGGGAATGCTCAGGTGCTGGAAGTATGGAAGGATGCAAGGAGGCTGTATGAGACTGGGGAAATATAGAATATGGGGGATGGAAAAGCAAGTTATGAAAGTATGTGTTGGTAGGCCAAGCCAACGATGAAGTTCAGTCCATGCCAAGGCTAAACCACTTGGGGAGGACAGAACTGGAAGATTACCCTTGGGACATGTGGGGAACATGTATTCTCAAGAAGGCTTCTTGACTCTAAGGCAGAGTCTGATAAGAAGAGTTTGCTATGGCAGGGGCAGGTGGTCCCACCAGCAAACAGGCTTGTGTACATAGTGGATGTGATCATGTCCTATTCCTATATCCCGAGGGATGGGATATTGATCAAGATTATGTTTCTTAATGTACATTGATGATGTTAGGAACGAGTCCAGGGACTCTTTACCTATGTTTAGTTCGAGTAACTTAGAACTAGAATAACAGCCGTGTATCACTACTGACGTTAGCGACGGCTGGTAGATGATTAGGGATAAGTGAGACCAAAGATCAGACTCGTCATTCTGATTTCTTGCTCTGGTTGACGGGCTGTTCTGTGAGGCCAGCTGACATTTGTGAACCCATGCTGTACTACTCTCCATATAGAGATAATGCTTTAGTTATATGCATAACTAAGTAGCATGACTGAGGGTTGAGTAGTTATTGGTAGGATGCATGTGGTCTAATGTTTGGGCCAGTATACTCTCACCGGTCGCTCTTCCTTTTCAGGAGTTTGCCTGTTGAGGAACCAGTCAACTATAATTGTTGTTGGCAGGAAACCACTTCGTGTGACAGAGCGAAGGGTTCAGTTCTTGACTTATCACGCCAGACTCAACCACACCAGGTACCCAATGTGATTCACCATGAGTGACGGTTGCCTCAAGATATACAACCACCCTGAAGGTGCACGTGTGGGAAGTGATGGTTTGTGATCGTTTTGATAAATAGACGACATTCTGTTTTGCCAGGAACATTTCAGCATGTTGAGTAATTATGCTCAACGACAGGGAACACCGGTCCGTCTAGTTTGACGGGGGTTCTGCCTAAACGCAGAAGTAACTAATCTTCAGACACTTGAATGGTTCTTTGGACAGCTCTAGTGGCAGGTCTTGAGAAGAACGACACCAGTATTGACTTGTGGCAAGTGTAACCCGGTGGAAGGGACTATGGGATTATAGTCCAACCTGAATTGTTTCCGTAAAATAGATGTCTGATTCTATTAATGTACTGTTTCCGTATCCAGATTATCAACTGTGTTCTAGAAGGACTCAGTAACATTTCAGTAGCCATATCTGATTATACCAGCAGTGTGACTGTAAGAGACCATTGAATTGGTCATAGACATTTTTCCATTCATGTTCCGGTGCTGTGACGAAGGGACCATTGAATTGGTCAATGCCATAGCTGTTCTGCAGTGGGACTGTGTTATGAGTGACGGACCATTAGATTGGTCAGTGATTATTTAAGTTCATCGAAGTGACTAATACTTGGAGTCAAGTCCAGGAGGATTGTCTCCCAACCAGTATTGTTCGAGAACTGTATTAACAGTGACTCCGTGGGAGTGATATAGATGCAGTTGGTCCAGTGAAGTGTGGTCCAGCAGTGACTCTAGTGTTGTGGATCCACGCTCTGGAGACAGAGTGGTCTCCAAGGTTCTAGTCATCTCTCTGGAAGGAAGCCGGGTGAGTGGCGGACCGACTGGACGGGACATCTGCATCCAATCTACTTCTCAACTCGATGAAGACACCTACATCTCTGATTCTGTCTCTACTCTATCTTCTATTTGTGTAAATAGATTTTTCTATCAGGACGTTCATTTCAGTTCTATATTCTCAAGGGTAGAATAAACTTTATGTAAGTTGACTTGCTCTTTGTATAATGATTGAGTGTGGTCTCGGACGATGCCTCAGTGTTCATTGTTCCACAGGTGTAGGTAGTTAGTGGGGGTCTAGAATCTGGAGGGGCTTGTAGACGTAATTAACTAATATGAGATCAACCACAGAGTAAAAATGTGTATCTGCTCGTCCAACCCCTGGGGCTAGAATACACGGGAGTGCCAGAGACACCTCGGGGGTGGTTCACTCTCACTACCCAAGGTGAACTCGTCACAGAAGGATGACACTAAGGAGGAAGAGCACTGTACCGTAACAGCATAACTAGTATGATGATAGTTTTTTAAACCCCGTTCCGCTACAATCAATACTATCAGTAGTTATTAAATTTTTAAAGACAAAATTATCACCAAAAAAGGGAAGTAACATTGCAAAATTACATTCGGTTATTTATTCATAGGTTGCATCCCTTGAAAATATGGATCCGGATTTTGACGTCCTCACGATGGATCATGACTTTTTACATAGTAAAATATGACGTCATCAGACGGATCTGGATCCGTATTTTAGGTGTAAATTGCACGTAAGATACTATTTCTAACCTGTCCATGGATAGCTCGCCTTGGTGTATCTTTTCATAGTCTTTACTGATCCATGTATAGCACACCTCGGTGTGTCTTCTACTCTAACCTGTCCATGTACAGAACGCCTCGGTGTGTCTTCTCATAGTCTTTACTGAACCATGTATAGCACGCCTCTGTATATCTTCTAATCTAATATGTCCCAGTATAGCACGCCTCGATGTGGCGTCTAATCTAATATGTCCCTGTATAGCACGCCTCGATGTGGCGTCTAATCTAATATGTCCCTGTATAGCACGCCTCGATGTGGCGTCTAATCTAATATGTCCCTGTATAGCACGCCTCGGTGTGTCTTCTAATCTAATATGTCCCTGTATAGCACGCCTCGGTGTGTCTTCTAATCTAATATGTCCCTGTATAGCACGCCTCGGTGTGTCTTCTAATCTAATATGTCCCTGTATAGCACGCCTCGGTGTGTCTTCTAATCTAATATGTCCCTGTATAGCACGCCTCGGTGTGTCTTCTAATCTAATATGTCCCTGTATAGCACGCCTCGGTGTGTCTTCTAATCTAATATGTCCCTGTATAGCACGCCTCGGTGTGTCTTCTAATCTAATATGTCCCTGTATAGCACGCCTCGGTGTGGCGTCTAATCTAAAATGTCCATGTATAGCACGCGTCGGTGTGTCTTATCATAGTCTTTACTGATCCATATATTGTACGTCTCTGTGTCACTTCTCATCAGTTATCAGTTATCAGTTGGGGTATCTTCGTTATATTGTAATCATTTCTGTGTATAGCCCACCTCGGTGTGTCTTCTCATATTCTAAACTGTTCCATATATTGGACGTCTATGTGTCTTATATTTTAACCTGCTCCATGCATAACATGACTGAATAACTTAATGGATTCTGCAATGTTCGATGTATGGCACGCCTCTAAAAACAATCGTAAAATATTTAATTCATGAAGTAATGTGTGTGTATGTGTAAGTGTGTGTGTTTGTGTATGTATGTGTAAGTGTGTGTGTTTGTGTGTGTGTGTGTGTGTGTGTGTGTGTGTGTGTGTGTGTGTGTGTGTGTGGTTGTGTGTGTGATTGTATTAGCGTAATGAAGTCAATATTGGTTGTGTAAGTATTTAAATCAAGAGTAGAGAGAACAGGACTGGATGTATGACTAGAGTCTGCCGTTCTGTTATCCTATAGTTAGTTAGTTAGTTAGTCGACAGATTATCCTCATTGCACATCGAACCAATCAGTTCATAAGTGCTCCGATCACCTCCTCAGCAAATCCCGCAGCATGTAGCGGCTAACGACACCAGTTCTGTGTTGGTTTATCAGTCTTCTTTGGCTCCCTGCGTAGTGTTCTTGTTTGGCCACCCCTCTTTTAATTTGCTGTTCTCGCAGTCTGGCCATGGTTGTAGATTCACAGTCATCACTTGGTTCTCGCAAAAGTCTTACTTCTCGTAGAGCATTCAGAATGTCAGCCTGGTCCATGGCGCGTCCGCCCTCCACAGTAGCGTTACCTGCGAGCTTGTCAGCCCGCTCATTCCCTTGTACTCCCGCATGCCCTGGCACGAAGATGAAACTAATCTTTGCCAGCCGAGACCGCTCCAGAGACAGCAACCATTCTCTTCGGATCCCCCTCCCCCACCCCCATCTCTATCCTCTTGAGCATGTTCATTGAGTCGCTAAGGAAACATGCCCTAGTGAATGTCTGTGTCTCGAGCCATGTTATTGCTTTACTTACTGCCATGACTTCCATAGTCAGGCTACTTGTGGTCTCAGCAGAAGCACCAGAGTCCTCCTTCACAATTCTCCCTCCGGCCTGAGCCGTAAAGGCCCATGAGCTTCTCACATGTCGGACGACCGACCCATCTGTGTAAATGACAGCATCACCGTCTAGCGAATTCTCGAAAATCAACGCTTGTACTTCCGCCTCCACAGCTGCCGGGTTTTCTTGTCTGCATTTTCTGTCTAGTTGGATGCAAACTGAAAAGGATGTGCAGAAATCTGTTGGCACTTGTACCCACTCCTCGCCAGGTTCTAAGTCCTCAAGTGAACACACCTGTTGAAGAATGTCTTCGGCTTGACCCATCCACGACCGTCCTCTTTTTAACCTGCTGCCCTTCACCTTCATAATTTCACTATGCAGTGGATGTTGTGTGTTTGCGTTAACTCTGAGGTAGGCGCGAGCTCTGCAGACTTGTATTCTGTCTTCAATGGTTGGAAAATCAAGAAGGTAGCGCATCGCCCTGCATGCTGTATCTCTTGTACATCCAAGAATAATGCGCATAGCTTCATTCTGTATCCTTTCCATCCTTTCTATCTGCTTACGGCTGAGAGTCAGGATTGCCATCGCATACTCAAAAACAGACATGACCAGCCCTTCGTATAGAAGACATAGATGGCGCTGCTCACAGTTTGCTGCCGCCATCACCCGCATCGCAGCCAACCCCCGCTTGGCCTTTGTTATCACCTGGTCTATGTGCTCATTATAAGCAAGGCTTCGATCAAACCGTATCCCCAGGTAATTCATTGCCTGCGTTCTTTCTACCGTCTCTGAACACAGATTTACAGTTGGTGTTGGAGTGTTGGCAATGTGATTATTCAACGAGAACCAAGTCACTGTTGCCTTTGTTGGGTTGACCATTGCCCCAGCCTCAACACACCAAGTACTTATGCGATTGAGTTCGGTTTGTAGTTCCTCAGCAACCTGATCTATATCCTTACCTTGGCGATACACTAAAACATCGTCGGCATATGACAATGTCTTACCAGGTCCAGTGATCTGCTTACTGGTGATTCTCACAGTGTAGGCGTTGAACAGTACCGGAGATAATGGTGATCCCTGTAGTAGGCTAGGATATATTGTTGTTGGTTCCCACGTCCAACTGCCACAGGAAGAATGCGCTTATTTTGAGTTCAAGAAGCTGAAGCATTAAAAACTACAATGGTACTTTGTTGTACGCGTCCTCAAGATCAATCGCTGCAGCATAGGTTTCAATGCCTGAGTGGAAACCTTCACAGTCATCAAGGGCAAAAGCTGCTGCATTGGTCCAGGTTTCTCTTTTTGGACGGTACCCACCCAGGGTAGGTGGGAAAACACCTTGCCTCTCTAGCTAGCTTGATATTTTTCTGGCAATTAACTTCTTCAGCAGCTTGCCTATTGTATTCTGCATGGTTATAACTCGATATCCCTGAATTTTTGTGTGGTCTTTGTCAGGCTTCGGCAAGGGAATCAGATAGCTGTGTAACCACACCTCCTTTATGCTAGCACCCCCTATACTGTTGTTGTACATGTCTGCTAGTTCCTTTAGCTCGTTGTCGGTACACCTATTGATGTCGTTGTATCTTATGCCATCTGGCCCTGGAGCGCTGTTTTTTGATCGTCGAAGCACAGCTTTGATTTCTTTAACTCTCACTGTGTCTTCATCCGAAGTGTTGTGATCCTTGCACCTGTCTGACGTGACCTCCATGGCAAGATTATTATCTGTTATCCTATTCAAGTGGTTATTATTTACGTGTTAGTATATTTACATTTAAACCAATAAATGTGCGACTGAAGTACCGGAGTTAATGTGTTTGAGCCTAAAGAGGACTTGACATGCCTGAAGTGAGGAGTTCAAACGCTCATTTGATCCACACACATTAGAGTGCTCGGTATATGCATGTCTCTTCGCGGATCTCTCGGTTAGTGGTGTTCTGAAGATAAGTAACGGCTGCAGCTGGATATCATCATCATGATGTGCCCTGACAGCAGCTGGTGTAGGCGTTCATGTCTCTCCACAAATCTCCATCTTTGGTGTTCTGGATCAACTCTGCTGGTGATATTCCTCTACGCCACTGTCTCAATCTATCCAGCATCATTTATCTTGGTCGACCTCTGTGTGTTTTTCCCTTGATCGTACCAGTTGACACGATGTTCTCTAATGTCTCTGTTCTCATCACATGACCAAAGAAAGTTGTTTGTCTCTGTGTTATTGTTGCATAAAGTCGATTAAAAGTCGACAGGGTCGACTTTATTACTGCGGGTTTTTATCCCATATGGCTCAGTCTCTTTCTGCACCTCGGAAAGTGTCGCAAAAAGCACGAACTCCGTAGCTCCAGCGATGACCCATCGGAGTCGTCCTGAACAATGCACTCGTGAACGGAAGGACGGCTTCGAACCCAAGACCTTCGGACCCGAAATTAGACGACTTGACCATTCGGCCACGGAGACTCTCGGGAGTCTGCGTGGCGAAGTGGTCAAGCCGTCTGCCTCGCGCTCCGAAGGTTGTGGGTTCGATTCCGAGTTACGTCTTTCGGTTCACGAGTGCATTTGTTTCTGAAACTCCCGGGCATCGTCGCTGTTGCTACAGAGTTCGTGCTTTGAGCGACGATATTCGGTCCGCCGCACTGGGGAAAGAGACCGAGCAACGTGTAATTGTTGCATATATTTATCTAGTTTTATTCGCCTCTCTTAGGCAATCGTTAGTTACTCTGGCGGTCTAAGTTATTCGCAACATAAGTTTCATGAAGTACATCCCCGTTGCTTCTAAACGCTTCCTAATTTCTTCATTCACTACAAATGATGTACTTACTGCTTTAAAATTAACAAATTCTAAATAACATTTCAGCACTCTCTTTCTGATACTCAATAATGCAGCTTTATCGCATAAGATATTTATCATTTTCTGAAATATTGCTTTTCACCTATTCAGCTCTTAACCTATGCATCTCCCATATGATGTTATGATTGTCTCTGTATTTCAATGTATCAAAGTGGTTACATATGTTCCCTTCTAATTCACAGATTATAACATATTAATCGTGCCCTTTTTGTGTTTGTTTGTTTGTTTGTTTATTTGTTTGTTTTTGTTTGTGTGTGTTTTTTTGTTTTTTTTAACATAACCATTGTTGTGTACACTTTTTAAAACTACAATGTCAACCGTTGTTGTAGATGTTTTGCGTTTTCAGTACTGTTAATTACTGCAATGTACCTAGGAATTCATATAGTCATCTGGAGCAGTCTAGTTTATAATTCACACATTCACTTATAGTAATGTATCTGAGAATTCACACAGATTGCTACTGCATTGTACCCAGAATTCAAACCGACTGTTGTATATCCTACCTAAGAATTCGCATAGACTATTCTCTAGCCAACCTAAAAATTCACATAGACCGTTGTATACCCTACCTGAGAATTCGCATACACCGTTGTCTAGCCTCCTTAATAATTCACACAGAGTGTTGTATACCCTACCTGAGAATTCACATAATTCACGAGTGTTTGCGTTATCAAACTCGAGAAGCTAAAACAAGCGGTGAAGGCGCCAATTGTTGCTAACGGCTGCATGCAAGCCGGTTTCCACATCCCGAATCCACATCTTGTATCCACAAACTGGACATCCACACTGGATGACGTCTGAACTTTCTCATTGGCGGGCAATTTTTGTGACACCGGCTCGTAGAAAGGGGAGCTCATTTCGTTGTTGGATTGTTTCCCCCTGAACATTAACTTCTCACTGATTGGTGCGGCTGCTGGTCATTTACTTGTTTGCTGCCCCACTTCCATCTGTGAAAGAACATCATCGACAATAAAAATGTAAATGTATATAGCATAGATACATAACTAACAGAATTACTAATAAACTACAAACATTAACTGATTGATGTCACAATAGTGAGAATACAATCATCGTCATCATCATGTGCCATGCCGATAAGCGTGGGCGGTCATGTTTCGCCATCTCACTCAATCACCAGAGTCGTGGATCAGCTCAGTGTTCACAACCATACCACGTGGCC
Source organism: Cepaea nemoralis (assembly GCA_014155875.1). Taxonomy (NCBI): domain Eukaryota; kingdom Metazoa; phylum Mollusca; class Gastropoda; order Stylommatophora; family Helicidae; genus Cepaea; species Cepaea nemoralis. Next base: position 35,932 of record JACEFZ010024008.1, on the reverse strand, counting down.
AAGCCATCCAGGTATTTACTTCTCTACCCTTGCCATTGTTCTCTTCCCCTCAATCTTGCCAGTTGTTCTCCAATTTATTTCTTCTCATAACGTGTCAAATAATTGTGACTGTATGACAGAATCGCAAATGTAGAGCTCATGGAGAGTTAAAGTTACTTTGCATATCCTTTACATGACGTCACCCCAAGTATTTATGTATTTTTAATGTATGTGATTTTGTGGCATGTTTACATTCAGTAGTTTGCCATTGCTTTCAGAACGTCTAGCACTCATACCTTTGTATGGGAACCAAAACAAGACTGTCTGCTTCCAAATTGCCCACAGCTGTGTTTCGAACGCGGTATGCGGAATTACGAACTGCATTCGTACCCCTTTCAAAATAAAGCCGGCTCATGGAGAGAATTAAACAAATTCCCGTGAACCATGAGGTGAAGGAAAGAAGCTGTCGCTGGATAGAACACACACTAAGAAAACCTGTGGACAATATAACAAGACACTCTCTTGTCTGGAACCCAAGATAGGACACACACTGAGAAAACCTGAGGACAGTATAACTAGACACTCTCTTGTTTGGAACACACGAGATAGGACACACACTGAGAAAACATGAGGACAATATAACTAGACACTCTCTTGTCTGGAACCCACAAGATAGGACACACAGTGAGAAAACCTGAGGACAATATAACTAGACACTCTCTTGTCTGGAATCCACAAGATAGGACACACAGTGAGAAAACCTGAGGACAATATAACTAGACACTCTCTTGTCTGGAACCCACAAGATAGGACACACAGTGAGAAAACCTGAGGACAATATAACTAGACACTCTCTTGTCTGGAACCCACAAGATAGGATACACACTGAGAAAACCTGAGGAAGTATAACTAGACACTCTCTTGTCTGGAACCCACAAGATAGGATACACACTGAGAAAACCTGAGGCCAATATAACTAGACACTCTCTTGTCTGGAATCCGCAAGATAGGAAACGCACTGAGACAACCTGAAGACAATATAACTAGACACTCTCTTGTCTGGAACCCACAAGATAGGATTTCTAATTTGCATGTCCTTCACAGGACATAGCAGTCAACCCCAGCAGTTTCGCTGTTCGTGATTCCTGGGTAAATTTTGCGTTCAGTAGTTTGCCATTGTTTCTGAACGACCGGCTTCTATACCCTTTTCGAAGAAAAAAACGAGAACTGCTGTGTTTCGAATCCGGATATGCGGGCTCACAAACCGCGTTCGCAAGCCCTTAGCCACAGAGATCAAGATAGGATACACACTGAGAAAACCTGAGGACAATATAACGAGACACTCTCTTGTCTGGAACCCACAAGATAGGACACACACTGAGAAAACCTGAGGACATTATAACTAGACACTCTCTTGTTTGGAACACACGAGATAGGACACACACTGAGAAAACCTGAGGACAATATAACTAGAAACTCTCTTGTCTAGAACCCACAAGATAGGGTGCACACTGAGAAAATCTGAGGACAATATAACTAGACACTCTCTTGTCTGGAACGAACAAGATATGACACACACTGAGAAAACCTGAGGACAATATAACTAGACACTCTCTTATCTGGAACGAACAAGATAGGACACACACTGAGAAAACCTGAGGACAGTATAACTAGACACTCTCTTGTTTGGAACACACGAGATAGGACACACACTGAGAAAACATGAGGACAATATAACTAGACACTCTCTTGTCTGGAACCCACAAGATAGGACACACAATGAGAAAACCTGAGGACAATATAACTAGACACTCTCTTGTCTGGAATCCACAAGATAGGACACACAGTGAGAAAACCTGAGGACAATATAACTAGACACTCTCTTGTCTGGAACCCACAAGATAGGACACACAGTGAGAAAACCTGAGGACAATATAACTAGACACTCTCTTGTCTGGAACCCACAAGATAGGATACACACTGAGAAAACCTGAGGAAGTATAACTAGACACTCTCTTGTCTGGAACCCACAAGATAGGATACACACTGAGAAAACCTGAGGCCAATATAACTAGACACTCTCTTGTCTGGAATCCGAAGATAGGAAACGCACTGAGACAACCTGAAGACAATATAACTAGACACTCTCTTGTCTGGAACCCACAAGATAGGATTTCTAATTTGCATGTCCTTCACAGGACATAGCAGTCAAACCCCAGCAGTTTCGCTGTTTCGTGATTCCTGGGTAAATTTTGCGTTCAGTAGTTTGCATTGTTTCTGAACGACCGGCTTCTATACCCTTTCGAAGAAAAAAACGAGAACTGCTGTGTTTCGAATCCGGATATGCGGGCTCACAAACCGCGTTCGCAAGCCCTTAGCCACAGAGATCAGATAAGGATACACACTGAGAAAACCTGAGGACAATATGACGAGACACTCTCTTGTCTGGAACCCACAAGATAGACACACACTGAGAAAACCTGAGGACATTATAACTAGACACTCTCTTGTTTGGAACACACGAGATAGGACACACACTGAGAAAACCTGAGGACAATATAACTAGAAACTCTCTTGTCTAGAACCCACAAGATAGGGTGCACACTGAGAAAATCTGAGGACAATATAACTAGACACTCTCTTGTCTGGAAGAACAAGATATGACACACACTGAGAAAACCTGAGGACAATATAACTAGACACTCTCTTATCTGGAACGAACAAGATAGGACACACACTGAGAAAACCTGAGGACAATATAACTAGACACTCTTTTATCTGGAACCTATAAGATAGGACGCACACTTAGAAAACCTGAGACAATATAACTAAACACTCTCTTATCTGGAAACCACAAGATAGGACACACAGTGAGAAAACCTGAGGACAATATAACTAGACACTCTTTTCCCTGCAACCCACAAGATAGGACAAAAACTTATAAAATCTGACGACAATATAACTAGACACTCGCTTGTCTGGAATCCACAGGTGAAAGGAAACAGTGCGAGACCTAAAACACAGAAGAGAAGAGAATTACATACAAAGATGAATAGTTTTGGGAGGACGTGGAAGGAGCTGGAGGAGACAACAGAAGATGGGACAGATTGGCGTGGTGTGGTTCAGGCACTATGTCCAGTGGAGACAACAGAAGATGGGACAGATTGGCGTGGTGTGGTTCAGGCACTATGTCCAGTGGAGACAACAGAAGATGGGACAGATTGGCGTGGTGTGGTTCAGGCACTATGTCCAGTGGAGACAACAGAAGATGGGACAGATTGGCGTGGTGTGGTTCAGGCACTATGTCCAGTGGAGACAACAGAAGATGGGACAGATTGGCGTGGTGTGGTTCAGGCACTATGTCCAGTGGAGACAACAGAAGATGGGACAGATTGGCGTGGTGTGGTTCAGGCACTATGTCCAGTGGGGATAATGGGCAGATGTAACAGAAGAAGACTGTCATCGATTGCCTATAGTAGTACCTTGCGGTGTAGGACAGGGGTGGGAGGGGGGGGGGTCTTGAGCTTGAGGTATTAAGGCCTCCTGGCTAGTGCAGTCGCAACGAACTGTGCAGGTTAGAAATTTCTTTATGCCCGACAAAAAAGAAAATCCACATCTTACTGGGGATTCTAACTCTGGTCACCTGGAGAAGAAGAACCCGGCGTTCTAGCGTCTAGGCCAGCCATTCATTCACAAGAAATGCAAAGATAATACTCCCTTGTTTGATGAGGTCCCTAAGGGAAAGCAAATAACAGTTACACTGTATTCATGCATACCGTAGAAGGCGAGCAAGAAGTTCGGCATGTGTGTTACAGAGACCATTAATAGAAACAAGGAATACTAGCACACTCTAACTTTCCATAGATGTCCTAAAATGTCTTGAATGAGGGTTGGTCGAGAGGCTGGCGTCTGCATTCCGTAGACAGAGTTTAGCTGCAAAACCCAGCCAAACATGACCTAGCCTGAAGTTAATGAGAATAGAATAAACGCTCCAACCAAACATAAACTGACCTGAAGTTAAAGATAACAACAGAATAAACACTCCAACCAAACATGAACTTACCTGCAGTTAAAGATAACAACAGAATAAACACTCCAAAAACATGAACTTACCTGCAGTTAAAGAGAACAGAATAAACACTCCACTAAACATGAACTTACCTGAAGTTAAAGATAACAACAGAATAAACACTCCACTAAACATGAACTTACCTGAAGTTAAAGATAACAACAGAATAAACACTCCACTAAACATGAACTTACCTGAAGTTAAAGATAACAACAGAATAAACACTCCACTAAACATGAACTTACCTGAAGTTAAAGATAACAACAGAATAAACACTCCAACCAAACATGAACTTACCTGAAGTTAAAGATAACAACAGAATAAACACTCCAATAAACAAGAACTTACCTGAAGTTAAAGATAACAACAGAATAAACACTCCACTAAACATGAACTTACCTGAAGTTAAAGATAAGCAACAGAATAAACACTCCAATAAACATGCACTTACCTGAAGTTAAAGATACAACAGAATAAACACTCAAATAAACATGAACTTACCTGAAGTTAAAGATAACAATATAATAAACACTCCACTAAACATGAACTTACCTGAAGTTAAAGATAACAACAGAATAAACACTCCACTAAACATGAACTTACCTGAAGTTGAAGATAGCAACAGAATAAACACTCCAACCAAACATGAACTTACCTGAAGTTAAAGAGAACAACAGAATAAACACTCCACTAAACATGAACTTACCTGAAGTTAAAGATAACAACAGAATAAACACTCCACTAAACATGAACTTACCTGAAGTTGAAGAGAGCAACAGATTAAACACTCCACTAAACATGAACTTACCTGAAGTTAAAGATAACAACAGAATAAACACTCCAACCAAACATGAACTTACTTGAAGTTAAAGATAACAACAGAATAAACACTCCAACCAAACATGAACTTACCTGAAGTTAAAGATAACAACAGAATAAACACTCCACTAAACATGAACTTACCTGAAGTTGAAGATAGCAACAGATTAAACACTCCACTAAACATGAACTTACCTGAAGTTAAAGATAACAACAGAATAAACACTCCAATAAACATGAACTTACCTGAAGTTAAAGATAACAACAGAATAAACACTCCAACCAAACATGAACTTACCTGAAGTTAAAGATAACAACAGAATAAACACTCCACTAAACATGAACTTACCTGAAGTTGAAGATAGCAACTAAATAAACACTCCAACCAAACATGAACTTACCTGAAGTTAAAGAGAACAACAGAATAAACACTCCAACCGAACATGAACAAGCCTAAAGTTAAAGAGAACAGAATAAACACTCCAACCAAACATGAACAAGCCTAAAGTTAAAGAGAACAGAATAAACACTCCAACCAAGAGGAATGGGGGATATTCATGAAATAGGTTCTACACTGTCCAGATAGCAGGCGCTTTAAAGAAGCGGACAGCGAAGTGAGCTGACATTATCAGGACCACGACAGGGTCCGGGTTGGACCACGACAGGGCCCGTGTTGGACCACGACAGGGTCCGGGTTGGACCACGACAGGGCCCGGATTGGACGCCTGGGCTAAAGTGATGGACAGACTGGTCACTATCCCTCCTTGCTTTAAGGCCGACAAAATATTCTGGCGTCATCACATTACAGGCCTATGTCAGGAAACTGCTTCTTGTTATAAATAAATGAAGTGACCAGTTAGTCAAGTCACATTGCGCATAATAATAGAGCAAAGCTTGAATTGAGTTTGTGATGTTATACTGGATTTGTGGACTATAAAATGGCTATTGGTAGCATAGATAGGGAATGTCTTTGAAAAATAATGAGGCATTATGAGATCCCATAGAAAATTGACAGCCATATTTTTATATTGTCTAGTGCGTACTCTAATCCCTTCTTCTTTGTTCTACTTCCATGTGTGCCAAACAATACTTGTGTATTTATTCATTAGCTGTCTCAGTGGCCTCACATGGTTCCCTAAATGATATAGCGATGTCACAAAGCATTGTATTTTACAAATCAAACTAACCAGCGATGTCACAACGATTTATTCTTTACAAATCAAACTAACCAGCGATGTCACAACGATTTATTCTTTACAAATCAAACTAACCAGCGATGTCATAAGGATTTATTCTTTACAAATCAAACTAACCAGCGATGTCACAAGGATTTATTCTTTACAAATCAAACTAATACAATGATGTCACAGAGACTTATCCTTTAGAAATCAAACTAACCAGCGATGTCACTGAGAATTATCCTTTACAAACCAACCTAGCGATGTTACCAAAGACAAACACATATTTTATTATATTTTATTTTTAATTTGTTATTTTATTTCACAAATGAAACTACCCATCGATGTCACAAAGAATTATCGTTTACAAATCAAACGTCTGTTGAAAAAATGTGTATTCCTTACACTGACATTGCCAACACTTCCCACTGTTACACTTATATATATATATATATATATATTATATATATATATATATTATATATATATATATATATATATATATATATATATATATATATATATATATATATAACATTAATTATGCAAACGAGGCAATCAAATAACCTGGTTTATTAGAAAATATGAATCGTCAGCTCCTATCCTGTAACCGTAGCTTCCTCTTTACAACGGGTCACATGTTGCTTCGCTCCAGCTCTAGACACAAACAAGTGGTCACATAAAAGTTGATGACGAATCACCTAAATATTTCTCACCAGTCAGAATAATCCGAGATGATAATCTCTCATATGAGAATGAGAATTAAACACAGTCATGGACTCTTGTATATATCTAGTGGTTATTGAGTATATGGTGTACCTATTTTAGGCTGGTGGGAACTGGGCACTCAGGACAAACTGTGAAGTTCGAGTGGATGGAGTTTCGAACACTTTAATGCAGTTATAGATGATATGTAAACCTTCTGCAGTCGTTGTCGCAGACCTACGCAGAGGCGGCTCAGGCCATTTGGTCGTTTTCTACTGACCGGGGCAGCAGTGGGATTCGGCAGCCCCCTGAGCGACTGAGCAGCCTTCTATAGGAAAGCACTGCTCACCTACATAGCATGAGGAAATGGCTAGACAAGGTGCCCTACACATTGTCTGTTCCATCACTACCTAACCAGCTAGCCGCAGTTGGTGGGTATCCTATACTGCGGTCGACACACAAACACAGTAAAAACAAGTAAAGCAAAAACAGCAAACCATTTACCCTTAACCATCGGAACTTGGAATGTACGCACCCGTACTTGATAGAGACGGCACGTCCGGCCCAGAGAGACAAACAGCACTGATTGGGAGAGAATTGAGCAGATACAACATAGACATTGCAGTCTTGAATACAGTCACGACTTGCAGGCGACGGTCAAATCTGTGAAGTAGGTGCCGGCTACACATTCTTCTGGAGTGGAAGGAAAGGTGAGGAACGACGCCAGTCCGCTGTGGGTTTTGCCATTACGTCTGGTTGGCAAACTAGCTGGATTTACGAAGGCTATAAATGACAGGCTTATGAGCATTAAGTTACCCCTGCTGAACAGAAGGAAGTATGCAGCCATAGTGAGTGCCTACTCACCAACCATGTCCAAACTGAAGATGACGTCAAGAACAAGTTCTATAAGGACCTGAGCAGTGTATTAAGATCTGTTCCCAAAGGAGACAAACTTAAACTCCATGGGGATTTCAATGCCAGAGTAGGCATGGACTCCGTCTCTTGTAGTGGCAATATTGGAAAGTACAGAGTCGGAAATTGTAACAGCAATGGACTCCTCCTCCTCCTTCAGACCTGTGCCGAACATGATCTGCTGATTACCAACACAATTTTCAGTCTTCCCATGAGAGATAGGACAGCACCCTCGCTCGAAAAACTGGCACCTCATTGACTATGTCATCATTAGTTAGTTAGGACTTCCGGTTTCAAGATGGCGACGGACGGTCGTGTTGTTTTGTGTTCGTTAACTTTTTCGCGTAAGGGATGGATTTATATTATCTCTTGCGTGTAATTGTTGTGCCAGGATGTAAAACCAGGAGTTTCTACTCAAGATCTGCGCGGGTGCTACGGAGTTCGTGCATCGAGCGAAGCCATCCTTGAGTGAATTTTCAGCAGCGTGTGTGGTTATCAGCAGTCTGTGTTTACGTTTTTTCAACATGGCGGAAGAACGTGTTCTTTCCGAGCGGTCAGCAGTCAACATAACGAAGCGGCGTGGTAGCCGCGCAGGGACAAAGAAGCAAGGTAAGCGCGGGGGTTTGAGACGTTTTAGACTCAAGTGTCACCGTCTAGGACTCAGGAACATCCGTATTCTATATTGGAACTGTGCCAGTGTAAAACAACGGGGCTCTATTTTAGAAACCCTAGTTTACAGGAACGACATTGTAGCACTCCAGGAGACGAGACTGGGCGATCAGCTACTCCGAATTGCCGGCTTCAAATGTTTCTACAACAGACGACATCTGGGAACGGCGATTCTCGTTCGCGACAGCATGGTGGCGTCAGAGCTAGACATGTCCAGTTGGGACAGTGACGATATACAAATACAGGCGTTGAGAGTTCATTCCAGTATACCATTCGTGTTGGTTAATGTTTATGCCCGCAATGCGAGTGTGGACGCCCAGAAGTGGCAGTGCTTAAGTGGCATATCAGGCCACGAGAGAAATGTTATTTTCTGTGGTGACTTCAACGTTAAAGGCAGATCATGGGGAAACACTTCCTCCAATACACAAGGGGAGGAGCTCGAGACTGCACTGGAAACCATCGACCTGGTTTGTATCAACAGTGGCTGTTTCACCAGGACAGCAAGCCGTCCAGGCGATGAGGACAGTGCTATTGATCTGGCGCTAGTTTCACCTTCACTCACTACAGTGTGTAGATGGGGTGTCCTAGGACACCATGTCAGCGACCACCACCCTTGCAGCATATTGGTGGAGAAAGGCAGAACCAGGCAGCACAAGCTAAAGGTAAAGACGTTCCAGTATGACAGTACAGGGCAAGATGTGGTGAGTAAAATAAGACGTGACAAGCGCAGAACGTTTCAGGGCAGGAAAAAAAGCTGGGAGCAGCCACCGTGGTGGAGTTTCGAGGTGGAGAAGGCTTGGGTGGATAAGCGTAGTGCTGTAAGGAGATGGCAAAATGCCAAGAAGAACAGAGCTGGTCATCCTAGTCCCTGCTTGCACTTAGAAAGAGAGATGCACACAAAAGTAAGCTATTTAAAAAAACTGGTCAAGGTGGTTAAAAGCGAAAAATGGGCAGAGGTGTGTCAAAGAGTAAGCACAGACAAGTCACTGAAATTGTTCTGGCGACTACATAAAAGCATGAGTGGGGTAGTCAAGAATAAGAGCATTTCTGACTTCCAAGGTGCTGACCTCATCTGGCAGAGGACTGACGAGGACAAGGGCAAAGCCCTCTTTGAACGCTACCTTGAGCAGAGCAACCAGACAGACATGGGAGGCCGGAATCTGGCCAAGGAGGTCACCTCAGACAGATGCAAGGCCCAGAACTCATCGGATGAAGACACAGTGACAGTGAAAGAAATCAAGGCTGTGCTTCGACGATCAAAAAACAGTGCTCCAGGTCCTGATGGCATAAGATACGACGACATAAATAGGTGTACCGACAATGAGCTAGAGAAACTAGCAGACATGTACAACAACAGTATAGGGAGTGCTAGCATCAAGGAGGAATGGTTACATAGCTATCTGATTCCCTTGCCGAAGCCTGACAAAGACCACAAAAAAATTCAGGGATATCGAATTATAACCATGCAGAATACAGTAGGCAAGCTGCTGGAGAAGGTAATTGCCAGGAAAATATCAAGCCAACTAGAGAGGCAAGGTGTTTTCCCACCTACCCTGGGTGGGTACCGTCCAAAAAGAGAAACCTGGACCAATGCAGCAGTCTTTGCCCATGATGTCTATGAAGGTTTCCACTCAGGCACTGAAACCGTTGCTGCAGCGATTGATCTTGAGGACGCATACAACAGAGTACCACTGGATTTTTTAATGTTTCAGCTTCTTGAACTAAACGTAAGTCCATTCCTCCTTAGTTGGATCGCTGCAGCCCTCTTCCAACGGAAAGTAGTTTTTAGATGTGGCAGTTGGACTTCGGAACCAACAACAATATATCCTGGCCTACCACAGGGATCACCATTATCTCCGGTACTGTTCAACGCCTACACAGTGAGAATCACCAGTGAGCAGATCACTGGACCTGGCAGGACATTGTCATATGCCGATGATGTTTTAGTGTATCGTCAGGGTAAGGATAGAGAGGAGGTTGCTGTGGAACTACAAACCGAACTCAATCGCATAAGTACTTGGTGTGATGAAGCTGGGGCAATGGTCAACCCAACAAAGGCAACAGTGACTTGGTTCTCGTTGAATAATCATATTGTCAACACTCCAACACCAACTGTAATGCTGTGTTCAGAGACGGTGGAAAGAACGCAGGCAATGAATTACCTGGGGATACGGTTTGATCGAAGCCTTGCTTATAATGTGCACATAGACCAGGTGATAACAAAGGCCAAGCGGGGTTTGGCAGCGATGCGGGTGATGGCGGCAGCAAACTGTGAGCAGCGCCATCTATGTCTTCTGTACGAGGGGCTGGTCATGTCTGTTTTGGAGTATGCAATGGCAATCCTGACTCTCAGCCATAAGCAGATAGAAAGGATGGAAAGGATACAGAATGAAGCTATGCGCATTATTCTTGGATGTACAAGAGATACAGCATGCAGGGCGATGCGCTACCTTCTTGATTTTCCAACCATTGAAGAGAGAATACAAGGTTGCAGGGCACGCGCCTACCTCAGAATTAACGAAAACACACAACATCCACTGCATAGTGAAATTAGGAAGGTGAAGGGCAGCAGGATAAAAAGAGGACGGTCGTGGATGGGTCAAGCCGAAGACACTCTTCAACAGGTGTGTTCATTTGAGGACTTAGAACCTGGCGAGGAGTGGGTGCAAGTGCCAACAGACTTCTGTACATCCTTTTCAGTTTGCATCCAACTAGATAGAAAATGCAGACAAGAAAATCCGGCTGCTGTTGAGGCTGAAGTACAAGCGTTGATTTTCGAGAATTCGCTAGACGGTGACGCGGTCATCTACACAGATGGGTCGGTCGTCCGACATGTGAGAAGCTCATGGGCCTTTACAGCTCGGGCCGGAGGGAGAATTGTGATGGAGGACTCTGGTGCTTTCACTGAAACCACAAGTAGCCTGACCATTGAAGTCATGGCAGTAAGTAAAGCATTAACATGGCTCGAGACACAGACATTCACTAGGGTTTGTTTCCTTAGCGACTCAATGAACATGATCAAGAGGATAGAGGAGGGGTCGATCCGAAGAGAATGGTTGCTGCCTCTGAAGCGGTCTCGGCTGGCAAAGATTAGTTTCATCTTCGTGCCAGGGCATGCGGGAGTACAAGGAAATGAGCGGGCTGACAAGCTCGCAGGTGAGGCTACTGTGGAGGGCGGACGCGCCATGGACCAGGCTGACATTCTGAATGCTCTACGAGAAGTGAGACTTTTGCGAGAACCAAGTGATGACTGTGAATCTACAACAATGGCCAGACTGCGAGAGCAGCAAATTAAAAGAGGGGTGGCCAAACAAGAACACTACGCAGGAAGCCAAAGAAGATTGATAAACCAACACAGAACTGGCGTCGTTAGCCGCTACACGCTGCGGGATTTGCTGAGGAGGGGATCCGAGCACTTATGGACTGAATGGTTCGACGTGCAATGAGGATGATCTGTCGACTAACTAACTAGTTAGTTAGTTAGTTAGTCGACAGATCATCCTCATTGCACGTCGAACCATTCAGTCCATAAGTGCTCGGATCCCCTCCCCAGCAAATCCCGCAGCGTTTTGGCGGCTAACTACACCAGTTCTGTGTTGGTTTATCAATCTTCTTTGGCTTCCTGCATAATGTTCCTGTTTGGCCACCCCTCTTTTAATTTGCTGCTCTCGCAGTCTGGCCATTATGTCTGGCATATGTCATCATTAGGAGGAGTGACAAACAAGACGTTCGGGTGACAAAAACCATGTGTGGTGCCGAATGTTGGACAAACCATCGTCTGAAAAAAAATCAGTCTCAAAAATAAACATGTACATCAAACCACCATGGCGTCCTCAGAGGGTATAAGTGTCACCCGCATAAACAGTAAACCAACGCAGTTGTCGTTTGACAAATATGATGGAAGACCGCCTCAAGCCCAGTGCCGCAGCTAAACAAGATGCGGAAACAGAGTGGAGCGCCGTGAGGGACATAAGATATAAAACGCAGTTACTCTTCTCCAGATATAAAATGCAGTTATATTTCTAAAGATATAAAATGCAATTACACTTCTCCAGATCTAAAATATAAAATAGATATAACCTACAAGTACTTGGAATCAACGACTGGCAAGAGAAGGTCAACCAGAGAGACGAATGGAGACGGATTGTATCTGCAGCAAAGAACCTCAATGGCTCGGAATGCTGAAGAAGATAAAGAAGAAGAAGAAGAAGAAGAAGAAGAAGAAGAAGAAGAAGAAGAAGAAGAAGAAGAAGAAGAAGAAGAAGAAGAAGAAGAAGAAGAAGAAGATATAAAATGCATTTACCCTCCTCTAGATAAAAAATGTTGTTACATTTCTAAAGATATAAAATGCAGTTACAATTCTAAGGATATAAAATGCAGTTACATTTCTAAAGATATAACATGCAGTTACACTTCTCTAGATATAAAGTGCATTTACCCTTCTCCAGATACAAAATGCAGTTACACTTCTCCAGATATAAAATGTAGTTAACCTTCTCCAGATATAAAATACAGTTACACTTCTCCAGATAAAAAATGTAGTTACACTTCTCCAGATATAAAATGTAGTTACACTTCTCCAGATATTAAATGTAGTTACACTTCTCCAGATATAAAATGTAGTTACACTTCTCCAGATATAAAATGTAGTTACACTTCTCCAGATATAAAATACAGTTACACTTCTCCAGATATAAAATGTAGTTACACTTCTCCAGATATAAAATGTAGTTACACTTCTCCAGATATAAAATGTAGTTACACTTCTCCAGATATAAAATGTAGTTACACTTCTCCAGATATAAAATGCAGTTACACTTCTCCAGATATAAAATGTAGTTACACTTCTCCAGATATAAAATGCAGTTACACTTCTCCAGATATAAAATGTAGTTACAATTCTCCAGATATAAAATGTAGTTAAACTTCTTCAGATATAAAATGTAGTTACACTTCTCAAATGTAACATGCATTTACATTCCGCCTAATACAAATAAACACATACGTAAAGGGCTCAGTAAAATAGTATAGTCTATCATGGATATACCTCGTAAACTACAATTCTGTAATCCTTCTTTAATCCTAACGACCGACTAAATATTACATTCCACCAGCCTTAATTTTTCAGAAAATAGGTTACATAAAAGTTACTGACCCTTTTATTACCATTGGCCTACGGGAAATAAAAACCGCACAGATGTGACTGGTCAGTAAAAGAATGCAAATTAGTCGTTTAAAGCCGGTTTTATGCAAACATAAAGAATTCGTATTAAATGTGAAATTACCGTGGGGATGACTGATGCTTTACAATCGAACAATACCTGTGATTATGTTTTTAATTGTTTCAGGCAATGTATGATTCATGTCTTCAGTCCACGCGATACATAACTCTGCAGTCCGCCAGCCCACGAGATGTAGCGAGATATCAATCAATCATGTGCCATGCCGGAAAGCGTGGGCGGTCATGACTCGCCATTTCACTCGATCACCAGTGTCGTGGATCAGCTCAGTGTGCCTGTCTCGTCCATGCCATGTGGCCAAGCTATCCAGGTATTTTCCTCTCGGTCTTCCTCTTGGTCTGTTCCCTTCGATCTTGCCAGTTGTCACAAAGTTCTCCAATCCATTTCTTCTCATAACATGTCCAAAAAATTTTGACTGTCTACGTCTAATTTCTCTAATCAGTTTACTATGTTCATTTGTCTCCTGTAGTACTTGGTCATTGGTTTTTATGTATGTCCATGGTATTCTTTGCACTCTCCTCAGAAACCACATTTCTGCAGCCATCAGATGCTTTTCAGCTTGACTGCTCATAGTCCAAGTTTCACATGTGAAATGAAGACTAGCCTCTTAGTTAGTTAGTTAGTTATCAAGTTGGGGAATCTTCATTGCACCCCGGACAGGTCCATAGGTGCTCAGGTCCTCTCCCCCTCCCCCAGCATATGCATCAGCGTCCCGTGGCTAATAGTGTCCTGTGTTGGTTGACGAAGCACCTCGTTTTCCCGATGTACCTCTCGTATCTGGCCGTGCCAATTCTTACTCCCAAGTCTCTGATCCTGGACAGCGATGTGGATTCACTGACGTCAACGTCTTCTGTTCTCGCCATATCTTTAAGGACGTTAATAGCATCGGCACGATCCATGGGCTGGCCATCTACAGGGGGTGCAGAGCCAGCCAGTTTATCAGCTCGTTCATTTCCCTCGACTCCCGCATGTCCCGGGACGAAGATGAAGATGACTTTATGGACAACAGACTTCTGCAGCGACTCAGTCCACTGTCTACGTACAGATCCAGCTGCGACCTTCTGAATCATGCTCATTGAATCACTTAGTACACACACACGCTGGTATAATGCTGTGATTCCAGCCATATGAAAGCCCGTGTAACTGCCATCACCTCCATCGTCATGCTGCTCGTGGTCATAGAGTGGGCACCACTGGATTGTTGAACGGTTCGGCCCGCTGAACGGGCTGTAAATGCCCATGCACTTCTCTGCTGCTTTACAACAGATCCATCTGTATAGATGAGCACTCCGGGGCTATCTGAGTGTTCATAGATGAGCGCGTTGACCTCTGCATTGACAGCGGCAGGGTTCTGCTCTCTGCACCGTCTGTCGAGTGTGATAATGCAGGAGAAAGTTCACTTAATAGCTTGAGGCAGACTAGCCTCTTGCCATTTTTAACCATATTAAACCCAAACGGTTCCTTCTAGGGGAGATCACAACGTTTTGCATTTTAGAATGGAGTATTCTTCTTCTTCTTCTTCTTCTTCTTCTTCTTCTTCTTCTTCTTCTTCTTCTTCTTCTTCTTCTTCTTCTTCTTCTTCTTCTTCTTCTTCTTCTTTCGTTCGCCTGAAATATGTTTATAACTGCAATGTTGTCTCTTGTATGAATCTAACAGTCTTTTTAGTTCATTCAGCGGTCCATAGAGTTTATCTTCCACTGTTGTCTCTCTAGGCCAGAAGGTTCGCCTGGGTATGTTGTAGTTTGGGCAATCCTGGAGTATGTGCTCTGCTGTCTGCGACGCCAAACCACACGTGCACATGGCTGAGTCACCAATCTTGAATTTTGTATACATGTGGTTGCGTAATCTATTGTGTCCTGTTCTGAGGCGCAGAAGAATGACCTGTTCTGGTCTGTCCATAACGTGGTAGTCGTCTTGAGTAAGGTTTGGTGGCTTTCTGATTGATTTGATCATTCTTTTCTTTTGGTGGTATGTAATGGGCACATCAGGTTGTTCTTCTTTTGCTCCTTCCTTAGCCAATCGATCAGCTATGTCGTTTCCGGGGACTCCACAGTGGGATGGTATCCACTGTATGGTGATCTTACGCTGACTGCTAAGTTCAGAAAGTAGTGTCCTCAGAACTGGCAATTTCCCAGACAGGAGCGCCTCTATTACGGATTTTGCATCTGTCAATATCACCGCAGGTTGTGTACCATGGCTGGTATTTTGTAATTTCTCTGTGGCTATCTTGATTGCCTCAATTTCAGCATCATAGTTATGGCAGTACTTTCCTGTTGGAATTCTGGCCGTATCTCTAGTATTATTTTGGTATTCTATGTACACTCCCGCTCCTCCATTTCGAACAACATTTTGTGCTGACCCATCTGTGTAGACTCGGATCCAGAGGTCCTGTGGGTATTCGTCATCAAGGAAGCTGAGAGTGGCTGTTCTGCGCTGTACACTGTTCTGTTCTTCCTTGTCAAATATTCCTCTCACTTTTGACTGGATTTGTAGCGATACTCTATGTTCATCTTTCCACGGGGTTCGCTCTCGAATAGTTGTCAGGGGGATACCAACTGTGGGAAGATAGATGGTTTCTCTGCATAGTTGTTTGGCCTGGTGGATGAAACTACTTCTTTTCAACCGCCCCATAGCTAAGTTTTCAAATCGGTTCTTCATAGGGTGGCCTGGCAAGCTGAGAAACTTTTCTGCTTGTATTAGTGTTTTTGTATCTCTGCGTTCTCTTAAAGCTTGTGTCCTCCCCATTTTCTCCATTCCTACTATAGGGGTTGATCTCATCCCTCCTGTGATGACTCTAAGAGCTTGATTTTGCACCTTGTCCAGCTCCTGCAATGTAGTTTTTGATGCTGAACACCACGCAGTTGACCCGTATTCCTAGTGTGGTCGTATGCTCTTTTGATAAACTTTGCTAAGTATTTTCCCACTAGCTCCCCACGTGGTTCCAGTTAGCTTTCTCAGGATGGCAATTTTCCTTCAGGCTTTTGCTACTGCTTTTTTGATGTGTTTTCTCCATGTCAGCTTGTCGTCGAATGTTACACCAAGGTATGTTGGTTCCTTATCTTCTCTTAGGGGTGTTCCATTTATCTGAATGCTCCCTGCCTTTTGTTAGTTTAGTTAGTTAGTTAGTTAGTTAGTTGGTTAGTTAGTTAGTTGGTTAATTGGTTAGTTGGTTAGTTGGTTAGTTGGTTAGTTAGTTAGTTAGTTAGTTAGTTAGTTAGTTATTAGTTAGTTAGTTAGTTAGTTAGTTAGTTAGTTAGTAAGTTAGTTCGTCAACGTATCATCCCCATTGCACATAGAACCATTCAGTCCATACGTGACGGATAGCCTCCTAAGTAAATTCCGCAGCTTTTAGCGGCTAACGACACCAGTTCTGTGTTGGTTTATTAATCATCTTTGGCTTCCTGTGTAGTCTTCTTGTTTGGCCACCCCTCTATTAACTTGCTGTTATCGTAACCTGACCATGGTTGTAGATTCTCAGTCATCTCTTGGTTATCGCAAACGACTTGCTTCTCGTAGAGCATTCAGAATGTCTCCCTGGTCCATGGCTCATCCGCCTCCCACAGTAGCCCTACATGCAAGCCTGTCAGAGTGCAATCATTGAATGTGTGTGATTGTTTCGCCCCTGTTCTGGAGAGCGAGCCAAATGTCAGTATTTTTTAAGACCATGACACTCTTTACGGACAGACCCCATCTCTATCTTCCCGAGCATACTCATTGAGTCACTAGGGAAACACACCCGAGTGAATGTCTGTGTCTCGATCCATGTATTTTCTTTACGTACTGCCATGACTTCAATAGTTAGGCTACTTGTGGTCAAAGCAAAAGCACCAGCATCTTCCTTCACAATTGTCACTCCGACCTGAGGCCCATGAACTTCTCACTTGTAGAACAACCGACCCATCTGTATAAATGACAGCATCACCTTCTAAAGAATTTTTGAAGATCAAATCCTGTACTTCCAACTCCACAACAGCCGGATTTTCTTGTCTGCATTTTATCTAGATTAATGCAAACTGAAAAGGACGTACAGAACTCTGTTGACACTTGTACCCACTCCTCGCCAGATTCTAAGTCCTAAAGTGAACACACCTGTTGGAGAATGTCTTCGGCTTGACCCATACACGACCTTCCACTTTTTAACCTATTACAGTGCCCCTGGCCATCAGGCGAACCTACCTCGATTTCACATGCATTTGCAATTTACATCCCCTAGTCAAGGACGAGAAGTCAAGATTTTAGTCTAACTGACCGGTGTAAGGGTTGAACCCGCTATCGTAGCATCAGCACACCGAAAGTTTATGAGCAAGCGCTCTTATCTATTCGCACATGCTGATCTCGTGTGTTTCTTGCTTAGTGGTTTTTCTGTCTGTAATGTAATATTCTTTGTATTTTCCTCAGAAACCACATGTCCGATGTTGTTAGGTGTTTCTCATCTTGTCTGCCTGTTGTGCATGATTCACATACATGCGACAATTTAAAAAAATAAAAACAGTTATCTTTTACATGACGTTGTAATTAATCCCAGCAGTTACATGATGTTTTGTGATATACTAGGCAATTTTAATTCAGTAGTTTGCCAGTGCTTCCTAAAACATGTGACAATACATGAGCTGTACAACACTGCATTGTATTGCTGAGTTTGTATCCATCGTGCAACTATATAACGAAGCGTTCATTTATGTGAATTTTCTAGTTAACGCCAATGATAACAGACAGCGTTGTCAGTCTTCTTGCCTTAAATCTACCTATTTAAAATCTACTCAGTTAAAATATACTTACTTAAAATTTACTCACCTAAAATTTACTCAGTTAAAATCTATTCAGTTACAGTCTACTCTCCTAATATCTACTCATTCAGAATCTACTCACCTAAAATCTACTCACCTAAAATCTACTCACCCAGAATCTACTCACTTAAAATCAATTCACCTAAAATCTAGGCACCTAAAATCTTATTTTTTTTTTTTTGCATATCCTTTTACAGGACATCGCTGTCAACACCAGCATCTTTCAGCTGTATGTTGTATTCTTGGCAAGATTACGCTCAATAGTTTGCCATTGCTTTCTGAGCGGCCGGCTCACATACCCCGTAAGTTACCGATGCGATTCGAACCACTGCTGATTCTCACCGTCATCACGTTACCTACGAGAGTATACGAGATTACGGAGAAAAGTCGCTAACCTCTAAGCCACGAAGCCGGCAACCTAAAATCTACTCACCTAAACATCCACTAACCTGAAATTGGCATATCTAAAATCTACTCGCCTAACATCCACTCACCTAAAAATCAACACGGTTACAATCTACTCACCTCACAACTATTCAGTTAAAATCTTAGTTACAATCTATTCACTCAAAATCTACTCACCTAAAGTCTATTCAGTTAAAATCTAATCACCTAAAATTTACTTAGCTATCTTCTCCTCATCTAAAATCTACTCACCTAACATTAAATCACATAAAATCAACCTATCCATGACCTGCCTTGTCTTAGTCTATGACCCTTGACCATGTCCATGGCTTCATGCAGGGGGTGATCCCTATCTGCATCTACTCTCGGGTACCATTTGGGCTGAAGGACCCTATGCCTTTCCGCCATTGTTGGTAGCGCCAGGAATTGGTGTGTCCTTTGTGCACCCCAGAATCACCCGAATGGCCGCATTTTGTATGTGCTCCAACTTTTCAAGCTGGCTCTTTGATATTGTCAGGAGCCCCAACCATACTCAATGACAGAAACTATTAACTGCTGAAAGAGCCTGTAAAGCATCCTCTGATCTACCCTGGTTGCTGCCATAGCCATCAAAGCATTAAGTCCCCTACCAGCCTTCACCACCAAAGCCTCCACATGATCCTTGAAAGACAAACACCTGTCAAAGGTGATACCCAAGTACTTCAATTTACTCTCTCTACTAAGAGGACAATCCTATCAAGAGAAGCATCCAGAACTCCGGGGACTGATGTCTGTGACACTACATGAACACCGACGCCATATGAAATAGTCATCATCATCATCATCATCTTCCACTTCTGCTGTCAAGCGTCGTGAGGGGGAATAATTTGCGCTCCATCATGAAATAGTATATGTTAGAAAGTTAACTTAGTTGCATTTCCCTTTACAGGACATCGCTGTCAATTTCAACATTTTTTGGCTGTTTGTGACCTCTTGAGAAGTTTATGTTTAGTAGTTTGTCATTGCTTTCTGAACGACCGGCACCCATAACATTTCGCGAAAAACCGACGCAAGGCGGTCTGCTGCCAAATCGACTGCATTTGTGTTTCCAACGCAGTATTCGGGATTACGAACTGCGTCTGTAACTCATTCGCCTCGGAGCCGGCCTGTTAGAAAGAGAGTACTGAAATATGATATGAAACAATTCTGCTGTGGGGCGCTGAATCCTGGAATGTGAGCAAATTAGGAACTGCGTGGAAGCAATGGTGGTGTGTTTCCTGGGGAGCTTGATGTGTTTCCTGGGGAGCAATGTTGATGTGGTTCCTGTGGAGCAATGGTGATGTGGTTCCTTGGGAGCAATATTGATGTGGTTCCTGGGGAGCATTGTTGATGTGGTTCCTGGGGAGCAATGTTGATGTGGTTCCTGGGGAGCAATGGCGATGTGGTTCCTGGGGAGCAATGTTGATGTGGTTCCTGAGACGAATTTTGCGAAAATACAGGACTGCCCGAGCAGCTAAAAGCTTCTTCTGACGAGGCCAATGAAAGTAGACGTTTATATAAATTTGTAAGAAAGAGACCATCAATGCTCGTTGGCCGTGCCATGAGAAGACAAAATAAATTAACGCAAAGTAATGCAGTTTTACAGAACAGAATTATGAAACATAATAATATAAAAAATAATGTTTCATAGTTCTATTCTGTTCAGTAAAGTTGCATTTTTTTCCATATCCTTTACATGACATCGCTGTCAACACCAGCATCTTTCAGCTGTATGTTGATTTCTTGGCAAGATTACGCTCAGTAGTTTGCCATTGCTTTCTGAGCGGCCGGCTCACATACCCCGTAAGTTACCGATGCGATTCGAACCACTGCTGATTCTCACCGTCGTCACGTTACCGACGAGAGTATACGAGATTACGGAGAAAAGTCATAACCTCTAAACCACGAAGCCAGCAAAGTTGCATTACTTGGTGTTATTTTATATTGCTTACATGTCCACAGCTTCACCGCAATTCCACAAAATACTATTCATGAGAAGACAGGTTTTGGGAAATGTCGTGACAACTACAAAGATCAGCTGCAGAAGAGGCATGGGAAAACGGAGAGAAATGATGTTCAAGGGACTGGGGAGTAGATGTGGAGGAATATGTCAGGAGAATAGATTTAGAACACCAGGGTCTGATATCTGTAGATATGCATGCCGCCTGCTTCAGTAGATACAGCACATCATGATGATAATCAATATTCGATGGTGATATGGTTACATTACACCGGTCGCCTTTACTTCCAAGTTAGACTGGGCGACCCATTTCAGACTGGGTCAACCTGGAACTCAGGCCCTGCAGTCACACAGTTCACCTCAAATGACATTTGAACACAAAACATATGTGGCAGGCAAGTGTGTTAGCGGCTGCCACCTCAGAAATGCAAAAAGATATATGCTCTTGATTCCCCAACATTAATAAATGCAGACACAAAAAGTATTATACAATTGACGAATGCATTTGAAATCAATATTTAGAAATAATTATTTATTCTGTACTCCTTTATTCAAAGTTCTGATTTTTGTATTGTACTCTTTCACGATTGCCTAAGCTTTTACAGCGTCATTAGCAACGGGCTTCGTTTCCGGGTTCTCCTGAACGATCTTATTTTGAGTTACCGGGTCCAAGCACCTGGTCCATCTGGCGTACAGGTAGGCCGCCGACAGAAAAAGCACAGTGCCAGAAATGCCTAGAGCCTCGTAGCCAAGGAATTTAACCCGGAACAGATTGTTGTCGTAATGAAGACAGCGCCCCCTGGTGAGACACTTGATGTCCCAGATGAGACATGTCTTGTCGATGATGTTGCCGAAGAGTATTGGCGCCAACAGCCAACCTGTAGAAACAGTGATAACTCAGATTGAAATGTTATGGGATGGTTACATATGGCTGTTTTTGATATTGTTTTAACATCGTCATTGGCACCTTTCCGTCTTGACAGACGATAGTTTGGTACATTGTGCTTCAAAAAGGCTTAAATAACTGTCATATGGCAATAACTACGATCCATGGCGGTGGCGAGTGTGGCTGGTAAGGCCAATTCTTGCTGCAAATGTTTGCCCACAGTAGGTGCATGTGAAAACATGGTCATTTCCACCATTTTGCACCATCTTACGTCTCTCACGCTCTGTGTGTGCTTTATCTGCAATCATTTTCTCCTTTGTCTTTATTCCATTTCTGATATTTGCCCTCCATGCAACACGTTCAGCGGCGACGTGCTCCCATTGTGCATTATCAATGCCTGTATCAATCATGTCCCGCTTACACACATCTTTGTATCGTAGTAGAGGCCGACCCTGAGATCTCCTACCCGTCTGTAATTCACCAAAAAAGATGTCCTTTGGTATTCTACCATCATCCATCCTCCTAACGTGTCCTATCCATCTAAGTCTACGAAGACTGAGCATGGAATACATCGTCACACAACCTGATCTTTCCAATACTTCAGTATTTGTGATTTTGTCTTGCCACTTAATACCAAGTATTCTTCGCAGACACCGCATATGAAAACTGTTTAAACGTTTCTCTTGGCGTGAGTAAGTTGTCCAGGTTTCACTGCCATAAAGAAGAGTACTAAGGACACAGGCTTGGTAGACGAGGACTTTTGTTTTGGCAGTAAGCTTCCTGTTCTCCCAGACTCTTTTTGCTAACATGTTCATTGTTGTTGCTGTCTTGCCAATCCTGATGTTGATTTCCTGATCGAGGGATAATTTGCTATTTACCTCTGATCCAAGATATGTAAAATGGTCTACTATCTCCAGTTCGGCGTCGTCAATAAAGATTGATGGTACACCATGTGCACCTTGTGACATAATCTGTGTCTTCTTTTTGTTAATTGTTAAACCAAATTCAGAACAAGCATTGGAGAATGCAGATAGTAGATGTTGTAATTCTTCCTCAGAGTGAGTCGTAATCGCAGCAAAAAGCAACTCTCTGATTAGTACCCTGCTAATTTTGGTCTTGGCCTTCAATCTCTGAGCATTATAGAGGCCACCATCTGAGCGTGAGTGAATGTATATACCGTCATCCTGATCACGAAAGGCATATTTCAGTAGAAGTGAAAAGTATATCCCAAAGAGGGTGGGGGCTAGTACACAACCTTGCTTAACTCCACTCTTGATTTCAATCTCTTCTGAAGTTGAGCCATAAAACTTGATTATACCCTTCATGCCTGTGTGGAACGATTCCACAATGGACAGAAGAATTGGTGGACAGCCAATCTTCTTTAGTGCTTTGTACAGACCCTCACGACTGACCAAATCGAATGCCTTTGTGAGGTCGATGAAGGCAATAAACAGTGGCTGATTTTGTTCCCGGCATTTTTCTTGCATCTGTCGCAATGAGAATATCATATCAATGGTAGACCGGTTCTGACGGAAGCCGCACTGTGATTCGGGGTAGACTTGATCTCCCAGGACTTGAAGTCTGCACAGGACAATTCTGGCAAATACTTTCCCAACAATACACAGAAGTGAGATACCCCTATAGTTGTTGCAGTCGCTCCGATCTCCCTTGTTCTTGTACAGCGTTATGATGTTTGAATCTTTGAAATCCTGTGGGACTTGTCCTTCTCGCCAGCATAGCTCTATTAGCTCGTGGATCTGTAGAGCGAGGGTGTCTTGCCCACTCCTGATCACCTCTATTGGAATCCCATCCTTACCTGGAGCCTTGCCAGATGCAAGCTCATTTATAGCACACTTAACTTCTGTTATAGTGGGAAGTGTGTCCAGGTGGTCAAGAGTTGGCAGGGCCTCTATGGCGTTGAGGGCATCATCCGCCAGTTTGGTCTCACTTGAGTAAAGCTCTAAATAGTGCTCGACCCATCTATCCATTTGCTGTTTCTTATCAGTGATGATTTCTCCAGTCAAGGTTTTCAGCGGTGCACTTCTTTTGATCATTGGACCACAGGCTTTCTTTATCCCTTCATACATGCTTCTGATGTTTCCCTTATCACTTGCGATTTGAATGGACTCACATAACTTTTAACATCGACATGCATAATTATTTGTGTGTATCCCACAGTTAAGAAACAGTCATTATTTTTGGCCAGGTTATGGGAAGACAACAACTGGAACATGTTGTGACAACTGGAAAGATTTGTGGAAAGAGATAGTGGAAGACAGCGTGAAAAAATCTTGTATCGTGGCATTTCAAGGCCTCAGCACATGAATTGATCCATGCCGTCGGAGATCGTGACGCCGTGAAGCTTGGACAATGAGCAGTCAGGCTGAAAAACATCTGATGGCTGTAGAAATGTGGTTTCTGAGGAAAATGCAAAGAATACCATGGGCAGCCAGAAAGGCCAATGAACAAGTCCTTCAAGAAACAAATGAAGATTGTAAACTGTTTGGAGACATTAGACGTAGACAGTCACAATTTTTTGGGCATGTTATGAGAAGAAATTATTTGGAGAACTTGGTGACAACTGGTAAGATCGAAGGGAACAGACCAAGGGGAAGACCTAGAAGCAAGTACCGGGATGGCTTGGCCTTGTGGCATGGTCGAGACAGAAACACGGATCTGATCCACGACTCTGGTGATCGAGTGAGATGGCAGAACATGACCGCCCACGCTTACCGGCATGGCACATGATGGATGGATGGATGGTCGTAGATCGCAACTTGCGGAGAAGCATGCCATCCAGCAAGGCACTGGATGATGATCTCACAATTATGTAACTGTGACCCATGAGACTGGCTGATTACAGCACTTGGCCGAACATTCTATGCTGCAACTCCAGTTATTAGATACAGAACCACGCCTATTCCCACCCTAGCAGTGAAGAAAACCTGTCCCTCTTTTCGCCAAATCCAATTGTATATATCAATTTACACGTAGATATCAGTCTATCTATGTCGGCAGAACAGAGAGGCAGTTAAACAACAGTATGGTAGAATACATACCCAATTGTGTTGACATAATAATAAACAAAGACTCTGGAAACCGGGCCAAGCCGACACATTAAAAACCTATTACGTCATCGCATGTAGAAGATGGCAGAAGTGATCGCCATTAATTTACATAATCCAATTTTGTGCAAACAGAAAAACGTGTAATCAGTTTTAAATTACCGTGGCAGACAACTGACTTTGCTATGTGAATATGTTTTCTGTATATTTAAGTTTTAAGTATTAAACTAATTACTTTAGTTGCGTGATTTCTTGTGTAGTTTCTGCAGTATTTTCCTGATGAGATGCAGCTAACTATGCCAGGTAATAAATCGTAAAATCCATTGTATGTTTTTCTTCGTTATCCAAATTCGCTGCGCGAAAACATTGTTTTGAAGATACTAAATAGTAATCCTAAAGTGACATTGAAAAGATAACAGTAATATCATCATCATCATGGGCCATATATTACCAAATAGTGAAGTCATAAATGGTGACACGGATAAAGACATTGCTCTGTCTTTGCCATGAGCCTGACGACGTCATGGCATGGTTCAGTTATAGCCTGGGTCACAGAGTACAGGTTGCGACTGTGTTCAGAATTGAACACGGGAACGGGGAAAGCAGGGGCTTTCCACACAACGTGAAAAACGCTGGAGCTCACTGCCCAGGTGACAGGAAGTGAGCTCGGGACAAGTTAGTCGGCGTTGATCCATCGTCCTGGGTGGACATGGTGAAAAGTAGACAGCGTTATGGCTCTATATTGAGCCACGCATTTAATCTGTGATGTAGTGTAATGTGATGTGACTGTTGAATAAGTGATGATATCTTCGATTATGTGATTGTGTATATTATACGTAGGAAACTTATAACAGTCTTTGTGTTTACTCTTGTTCGAGTTAACTGCAGTTCGAGTGGGTGAGGTTATGACGTATGATCGAGTAACCAAGATATACTCATGTGCTGCGAGATGACCAGGGTTCTGACTGGAGAAGAAGAGAAGAAAGAAGCATCCCCTGTTGGACACGAGCAGTGTTGCTACACAAGTATTGATAGTAGCTCATTCAGATAGACCCAGACACAGACCCTGGCACTTGGGGGTTTATCGTCCATATGAAACCTGAGGCCACAGATGATTTGACATACGTAACACGTGCCAACGTAAAGTTTAAGCCACAAAGTATCATTCTACAAGTAGAGAATTGGCTAACGGAAAAGTTGATATCACACATGATGAAACGAGAAACATAATCACCAACTCCTGCTATCATAATGAATTTAAAATGACAAAACAGGCGTTGAACTGTACGCATTACAAAAGGCATGTGAACAATTGAACAGATTCGGCAAAAAGATGTAGTCAACAAGTGTAATAATTAAATGTCTTATCAAGGATTGAAAATGTGACTATGTGAAATATATAAACAGTTAGTACTGTGTGATTGAAGAGATTGACTTAATATTGGTGCAAGACTTTAAAGACCAAGAGAAATTTATTTCCTATAAATGTGTCACTAGTAACAATGAGTGTGCACAAGTTGAACTGTGAAATTATTATAAGTGTGAATAAAGACAAATCAACAGCAAGTATTGATTATGCTAATGAGGCAATAGACATATGTGACGGGAATTCCCCGTACGAACTGTTAAAACCAGGTCACAGCAAGAGAAAATACTAATCAGGCCTACAGAGTTGTGACAGGCTTGCTGTGTCAACAAGCGAGGTCAGACGATCGACAGGTCTACTGTGTTGATGAACAGATGGTTAACAGAGAAGTGACAGTCGTAGCTGGCTACAGTGTGTAAATTCAAGAACCGACACACGTTAACAATTTGAGACGTCAGGATGTGATCAGCCAGGCTGAAATAAACTATTATAAAACGTGAACATTTTATAATAAACACCGGAATTGAGTGAACTTGTAAAGCGCCGGTATTTGACAGAACGCCGTGTTATATTCGTGGGGCCTGGTGTGTGTGTAGTTCATAGCTGCCGTAAAAACATTAACCCTAGGCGCTATTGGATCAACTGAAATTAGGTTAAATATTGTAACTGTGTGATTAGACAGTGTAAGTTAGGAGAATTGTAAACAAACAGCAGGACAGTTAAGCTAAGAACAGGCAATATAGAAGCCATTAGCGTTGTGCAATTAGTATTTAACATTAGTCTATATTAGTATTAAGCATGTGTAGTTATATTTGTGATATGTTGTTATTGTTTAGTTTGTGTTAGATATGTAATTGTGAATTTGTTTTATGTGACAGTAACCCAACGAATGCATATAAAATTACTTGGTAGTAAAGTAGTAGCATTATGTAATAATTGGAGTGCAGCCTACGTTAGGAAATAACTATAATTATAATTATTAAACAACTTACTAGTTCACAGTTAGTATAATAGAACTAGTACTAGTACTTATGTGTTGAAACCAATATATTAAGGGAAATTATATGATAAGATTATAGTAATAATTAGTGAACTATACGGTAGAATATTTTACGGTTATGTTGTTATAATTAATTTTGGTTATAGGTTACTGTTATGCATGATTTCTGAATTTTGTTATAATTTTAGTAATTATTTTGTTTGGTTCTTAATGATTTATTGCATGCAGAAGTTTGGTTAATTTAGATCATCATCATTTCTTGCATGCAGGTTTGAGGATGATATTATTATTATTATTATTCTGCAGGTATTTTATTATTTAAAATAGAATGGGCAATTGTTTGTCCAGTGGAAAATTAACAGATAGGGAATAAACACCTGGCGAAGTGAATTTCGCATGAGTGAGTTTGTTTACAACTGGAGACGTGCATTGCCGGCATGGTTCGTGGGTAATCTTTCTGTGCCGACAAGAGCATTTCTCAAGAATGTGTTTGGCATCGTGTGGGGCAGCCTTCCGGCATATGGCATGGGTAATTGTTATGTGGCGGGGGACCTGCTATACAGGGTGTTGGGCATATGTGATTGTAGGTTCAACTAACTGTTGTTGTGTGTATGGGTTAATGATACACAGCAGTGTTGTTGCGGAAAAGAGTGATCTAGAAATAAAATAGCTTACAAATGATAACAGCTTGTGAGGTTGTGTTACATCAACACCTGACCGGTGTCGCGTCTCTGGGTTATGATACGCGGCATTGTTTTGGGCTATGGTGGAACATAATTTCTAAGGATTTAGTTCATATTTTCCACTGTATAAATTTGTTTGAAGTTGAGTTTGCGGCATGCAGAAATTATTTAGATTAACATCATCATGTCTGGCATGCTATTGAGGGAGTGTAATATTGCTAGTTATTTTTTTTCTTTTTCTTTCTTGTTTCAAGTTGAGTTGGTGGCATGTATAGATTAATTGATTTGAGTTAACATCATCATTCTTACATGCTATAGTGTAATATTGCTAGTTTTCTGTTCTAAGCAAGTATACTTTCAGATACAGTCAAGGGTATAGAGAGACAAGATATCAAGTAAAGAGGTACAGTGTGGGCTGACCGAAGGTCTGTGATTTTATGAATCTGTCATACCATATGATACCAAGAGTAGGGTACAATTTATGAGGTAAGGATTAGTAGCACCGTATACGAATCTCTGCATAATAAGAAGGAAAGCAATAAGTCAACATGAAGACAGTTTGTTGATAGATTTGCAGAGAATATGATCAAACTAGTGGGAAGATTGTCATATTGAGTTACTAACTAATATAAGAGGTGGTGCTTAAAAGTTAAAGCAAGAGAGGTAATGACGATAGCAAAGACACTAATGTAGTTAACAAGAGAGACATCATCTTCATGGTGTTAATATAATGATTTGGACATAGCTGTAAGACAGCAGTCAACATTGCATCCAGAAGTAAAAGTGGAGGTTAAGATGTTGGTTTTGACTGTTGGAGACTATAACTTGGTTATCGAATGGCTGTTAGTGGACGAGGAATCATGTGATAAGTCGTATGAAGTTTACGCAGCATGCTCGGCTACAGAATTCGGTACAATAGGATTCAGCACTTAAAGGTGATATCATATAGCGTTCATAGATATTAAGGCTATGCACTTGTTGGTTGCATGGATTCATTTTGTGTTCAGAACATTAACAATTCCAAGTAATTGATTGTTGTTATATATGGCAATGATTGATGTTGGTTTACAGAATTATTGGTTAATGTGGAAAATTATTTATTTATTTACGGAGCTAAAAGACATATTAAGTATGGATTTAACAACTGACACCAAACTAACAAAGGGACTTCCTTTTGGACTGCTGGGGTCTCGGCAGACGTGGAGTGGTGTTGTATTTGATTTTAACATCGGGTACCACTGGTGCAGCACTGGGTTGACAACTGTTGAGAGAGCGTCGGTTTCAGATGTCGAGTTAGCGGAAGTTTGGTGCATCGTAGTTGGTTTAATTTTCATTAGTGGATTTTGGTTAATACTATCTTTAGTGAATGGGAATTCATGTCAAATGGGTGGATATCCGAGCGGTGTTTGGCAGTGCAGTGTTCTCTTTGGTAACATCAGACTTGTCGACTCTAGCACGGCATTGGCAGAGATCGCTGGGAGAAAACATCAGTTGGGATGGAAACCGGAGATGACTTTGTCAATATTGATAGTATGATAAGTTACGTCATGTGGGCGGCTGATCTCTGATACGGGTTATGGTGGTTGATGTGAATGGAATGAATGTGTTAAATGATAATCCGTGACGGGGACCGGCGGCACAGATCATTTCGATATTTGTTAGGTTTATATTTTAATTTTGAAAGATTTTGTGATTGACAACAGTAGTGGGTAGGTAAAACCATATGGGTATTGGCATCATTTAATGTGGGGTTGCTAACACCGGGTGAGCTGAGTGTGTGCTCGCTGTGTGATGGCGGTCTCGCATTGCAGGTTGTTAATATGGGTGGTTTAGTGGCAGATGGAGACTCACTCATGTATGGAGGCACTATGAATTAACTGACTGTACAGAACTAACCTATGTAAATAACTTGATGATTGATTGCATGTATTACTAACACGTGGTCATGGTGCCACATAGCCATACAGGTTGAGTTAGAATTGAAATTGAAGAGATGTTTTTGGAAAGGAAGCTATATTGCAATATGAGTATGATTATGTAATTATATAGAGATTGATTAGTAATTATTTTATGGAATAGAGAACTTAAATTATAAGCAATGATTGTTATTATTGCAAATATAGCATTATATTATATGTTATATAATTATATGATTGATGTTGGGTGTTAGATAATTATTATTACTATTACATATTTATTATTTATACGTATTAATGAATATTGTGAACTATTTATGTAAATGCTATATAATTTTAGTAATGAGAATATAATTACTTATTGGTTGAGTATAGATATTATTTAATTGTGTTAACACCAGTGCGACACATCCCACCTCCAGTGCGACACATCCCACCTCCAGTGCGACACATCCCACCTCCAGTGCGACACATCCCACCTCCAGGGCGACACATCCCGCCTCCAGTGCGACACATCCCACCTCCAGGGCGACACATCCCGCCTCCAGTGCGACACATCCCGCCTCCAGTGCGACACATCCCACCTCCAGGGCGACACATCCCGCCTCCAGTGCGACACATCCCGCCTCCTGTACGACACATCCCACCTCCAGTGCGACACATCCCGCCTTCTGTACGACACATCCCACCTCCAGTGCGACACATCCCGCCTCCAGTGCGACACATCCCGCCTCCTGTACGACACATCCCTTCTCCAGGGTGACCACCATCTCATGTGCACAATGCACTAAAAAAAAAAAAACGCTTTCGCGGTCAGGTTGGCCTCATCATTTTCGAACTCACGGTGGTTGATCCCACTGGAAAACATCTTGCTTGATGGAAGAACACAACTCCGTTGCATGACCAGTGGCCTACATCATTTATGATGAATGAACAATAATTTGTTAACATCGACATTCTTGATCACCACGACCAAATGTGGTGTAATGTGTTTACATGGCAATTCTTGATCACCACGACCACATGTGGTGTAATGTGTTTACATGGCAATTCTTGATCACCACGACCAAATGTGGAGTAATTTGTTTTCATGGCAATTCTTGATCACCACGACGACATGTGGACTAATTTGTTAACATGGTCATACTTGATCATCACGACCAAATAGGGACTAATTTGTTAATACGGTCATACTTGATCATCACGACCAACTGAGAACTACTTTTTTAACATGGTCATACTTGAACATCACGACTAAATGTGGACTAATTTGTTAACATTGACATACTTGTTCATCACGACTAAATGTGGACTGATTTGTTAACATTGTCATAATTGCTCATCAAGACTAAATGTGGACTAATTTGTTAACATTGTCATACTTGATCATCAAGACTAAATGTGGACTAATTTGTTAACATTGTCATAATTGCTCATCAAGACTAAATGTGGACTAATTTGTTAACATTGTCATAATTGCTCATCAAGACTATATGTGGACTAATTTGTTAACATTGTCATAATTGCTCATCAAGACTAAATGTGGACTAATTTGTTAACATTGTCATAATTGCTCATCAAGACTAAATGTGGACTAATTTGTTAACATTGTCATAATTGCTCATCAAGACTAAATGTGGACTAATTTGTTAACATTGTCATAATTGCTCATCAAGACTAAATGTGGACTAATTTGTTAACATTGTCATAATTGCTCATCAAGACTAAATGTGGACTAATTTGTTAACATTGTCATAATTGCTCATCAAGACTAAATGTGGACTAATTTGTTAACATTGTCATAATTGCTCATCAAGACTAAATGTGGACTAGTTTGTTAACATTGTCATACTTGATCATCAAGACTACATGTGGACTAATTTGTTAACATTGACATACTTGATCATCAAGACTAAATGTGGACTAATTTGTTAACATTGTCATAATTGCTCATCAAGACTAAATGTGGACTAATATGTTAACATTGTCATAATTGCTCATCAAGACTAAATGTGGACTAATTTGTTAACATTGTCATACTTGATCATCAAGACTAAATGTGGACTAATTTGTTAACATTGACATACTTGATCATCAAGACTAAATGTGGACTAATTTGTTAACATTGACATACTTGATCATCAAGACTAAATGGGTATTAATTTGCTAACATAGACATATCTTTTCACTGCGACTAAACGTGGGTTGATTTGTTAACGTTGACGTACTTGATGACTAAATCCAAATGTTAACTAATTATTTAAAATGGACATTCTTATTCACCCCGACTAAATGTGGACTAATTTGTAAAGAAGGTCATGCTTGATCACCACTACCAAATGTGTACTAATTTGTTAACTCGGACATATTTCCTCACTGTGGCTAAATGTGGACTGATTTGTTAACGTAGACGTACTTGGTTACTAAGACCAAATGTTTACTATGTTAATAACGCTGGCGTATATGATGACTAAAACCAAATGTTAACTAATTTGTTAACATGGACATTCTTGAACATCACGACCGAATGTGGAATAATTTGTTAGCATGGTCATACTTGATCATCACGACCAAATGTGGACTAATTGTTTTTTAACTTGGACATATTTTCTAACTGTTACTAAACATACTTTGATTTGTTAACGTCAACATAGTTGATGACTAAATCTAAATGTTAATTAATTTGTTAATGTGAACAGATTCCATGGCAACGACGAAAAGGTCGCTAATTTGGTAACGTGGATGTATTTGATAATCACGCCCAACAGTTGATCAATGTGTTAATAATGGTAACGTAGTTGATGACTACTTCCAAAAATTAACTAATTTGTTAACGTGAACATAGTTGATGACAACTACCAAAGATAAATTTGTTAATGTGAACGTAGTTGATGACTGCTACCAAAAGATACATTTGTTAATGTTACCGTAGTTGATGACTACTACCAGAGATTAATTTGTTAATGTGAACGTAGTTGGTGACTACTTTTTTTTTTTCTTCATATCCTATTTACAGGACATCGCTGTCAACATCAGCATTTTTACTGTTCTTGTTGATGTCTTAGCATAGTTGACGTTCAGTAGTTTGCCATTGCTTCTGAACTACCGGCTGCCACACCAACAACGTTAAAACCCAGCGCAACGCGGTCTGCTGCCAAATAGGGTCCAGTTGTGTTTCGAACGCCGGTAATCGGGATACGAGTCTCGTCTCGTAAGTTCATAGCCACGGAGACCGGCTGATGACTACTACCAAAGATAAATGTCTTAATGTGCACGTAGTTGATGACTACTACCAAATACTAACTAATTTGTTAACGTTAACGTAGTTGATGACTACTACCAAAAGTTAACTAATGTGTTAACGTGAACTTAGTTGATGACTACTACCAAAGATAAATATGTTACTGTACACGTAGTTGATGACTACTACCAAATACTAACTAATGTGTTAACGTTAACGTAGTTGATGACTACTACCAAAAATAAATTTGTTAATATAAAAGTTAAAAATAAAATAAAGTTAACTAACTTGTTACCGTGCACGTAGTTGATGACTATTACCAAACATATATTTGTTAATATATTCGTAGTTGATGACTACTACCAAAAGTTAACTAATTTGTTAACGTGGGCGTACCTCATGTAGGTAATCACCTTTGGAATAAAGCTCAGACTCATGAGCATACTCCTCACGCCCACCGGTAATGACGTAAGCATAGAGGTGTGGACAGCCGTAGTCGCAGGTGCCAGCCTTGGCCAGTCCCCCAGTGATACATGAGCAATTCTGGTACATCTGTGTAAAACACAGAAAACTGAGAATGGAGGTGGAGGCGGTCACATCGGCGTTACGCTGGCCGAAGGAAAATATAACAGTATGGGCCGGAAGACAACGTTTACAGAGTAGGATTATCCTGACAGTGACTTAATGAGTTCGTAAGAACATGCACAATTATGTGCAGTCTTATACATTGGCAGAAGAAACACCATTTTCCCCGGTGTACGAGAACACACCAAAAAGTAATGTCGTTACGTAGAAAGACTGTGTGTAGTATCTAAGTGTTACGGCATTCGACGACGGAAGGATGAAGAGAGATGGCAACAAAGACAGTGTTTGGATTCCACCAGGAACAGAAGTGCATTAGACAACGGAAGCACGTATTTCATCTGGACTAGAAGGGACACCAAGTATTAGGATATTAAAGAGGGATTTAAAATTTGGTTGTCGAGACATGACACCTTTTCGCCTCAGTAGAGTATTTTATGTTTAAGTCGATGACGGAAAAATTATGAATTATTTCTTAGATGATCTGTGAAGTTTTGTATTATGGAAATCTTGTAATATCAACAACTGTGTGGCAAAGAGTTGGAAAGCTATTTCTGTTGTATTCAGGATATAAAGTAAAAGATAATTTGTATGGAAGCTTTCATCGACATAAATTTTGTAAATTCATCTCTTTTGTTGCAAAGATTTCAAGGGCATGGCTAAGTCAAATCGACTTTAACAGATTTGATCACAATGGAATTGAGAGCAACGCGAAGTACAAGTATGCCCTGCTACGATTCCCAAAGCCTTGGTGGATGAGACTGTTACAGGTCATTTCGTATATTTTGGGTATTGTGAAATACGATGTTTGAACTACGAGCACCGACCTGTTACAACAAAGAGCATACGCATGTCGTGATTGTAACAGACTCACAAAGTATGGTATGAACGGTGAAGACAGGCACGCTTCGAGCAGAGTGGCAGGCTCGAATGTTAATGTTACAACAAAGAGCATACGCATGTCGTGATTGTAACAGACTCACAAAGTATGGTATGAACGGTGAAGACAGGCATGCTTCGAGCAGAGTGGCAGGCTCGAATGTTAAAACTCTTTCACTACCAAACAAAAACGGGGCTTGACCAAACAAAAATTTATGGCAAAAAATTTGGGAAACTAGGGGTGTTTTACAATAATGTTTTTAAAATGGTTAAGATGGTGAAGATCTATTGTATTACATATCAAATTAAAGAGGATTGCACAAGGAACTGACAGTTTAATAATTAATTGATGTTAAAAATATTATGAAATAATGAGAGGTTTAATAAAAACAACTGAAATTAAAGAGGTAAAAATTATTTAAAAAACTGCACTTATAGGTGTTTTCTACACCCCTATACTGCAAATCATTTTAATTTACTGAATAATAAAACAAACACCACTTGTCTTAAAGTATAAACAATATTGTTCATTTAAATCACCAAAAGGAAGTTTTGGTGCATATTCTGAACCATGTATGTGTCACAAAAAATGAAAAAAATAAGGCTGAAATTTTAAAGGGTGGGTCTGTACAGTAAATTTTATGAAAGGTTAAAATTTTAGCAGAAATGTTGTATTATATATCAAAAAAAAGGGGGATTTGCACAAGGAATATGTTGGTAGGAGAATTTTTGCTTTAGGTTGAAAATAAAAAAAAAATAAAAAATTAATTTGTAAAAATTGGGAAAAAAAAGTAGGTAAAAATAATGTAAACATTGCACTTAGAAGTTTTTTCTACACTCCTATACTGCTAATCATGTTTTTTTTACTAAATAATCAAACAAACCCCACTTGTCTTCAAGAATATAAATAGTATTGCTCATATAAATCACCCAAAAGGAAGTTTTGGTGCATATTCTGAACCATGTCTTTTTCAAAAAAATGAAAAAAACTAATGGCCGAAATCGGGAAAATTGGGTGTTGTCGCAATAATGTTATGAAAAGGGTTAAAATTTTAGCAAAAATGTTGATATATATCAAAAAAAAGGGGATTGCACAATAAATTTGTTGGTGGGAGAATTTTGCTTTAGGTTGTAAATAAAATAAAAATAATAAAAATTTGTAAAAAAATTTTGGACAAAAGTAGGTAAAAATAATGTAAAAATTGCATTTAGAATGTGTTTTTTCCCACTTATACTGCTAATCTGTTTAATTTCTGAATAAAAAACAAACACCACTTGTCTTCAAGACTATAAATAGTATTGCTCATATAAATCACCCAAAAGGAATTTTTGGTGCATATTCTGAACCATGTCTTTTTCAAAAAAATGAAAAAAATAATGGCCGAAATCGGGAAAATTGGTGTATGTCGAAATAATGTTATAAAAAGGTTTAAAAATTTTTTAGCAGAAATGTTGTTTTATATATCAAAAAAAAGGGGATTGCAAAAGGGTTTTTGGTAGGGAATTTTTGCTGTATGTTGTAAATAAAATAAAAATAATAAACTTCTAACTAATTTGTTAAAAAGGTAAAAAA
>JACEFZ010024007.1:117500-202944 GCA_014155875.1 Cepaea nemoralis | reverse complement strand
TGTTCTGTTCCTGTTAGTACAGTTAGTGACCACTACCCTGTATGTTGTACATGGTCAAGAATTGGGTTCAAATCTCTTAAACATAAACATGTAAGTATCAAATTTAGAAATTTTAAAGCATTCAACCAAGATTTATTTTTGCAAGACTTAAGAAAAGCAGCCCTTGATCACGTTTACCAACTTCCTTACCAGGACGATGCATTAGCTTTCTGGACGAAGACAGTCTACAATGTGTTCGATAAACACGTGCCAATCAAAGAAGTTCGAGTCAAAAATCAACATAAATCCCCATGGGTCACTAGTGAAGTTCTGGAAATTATGAGAGAGCGAGATACAGCACACAAAAATAAAGACTTCATCAATAACCGCAGACTAAGGAATAAAGTTAAATATGAAATTCGTAGGATAAAAAAAGACCATTTTTAAAATTTGATTGTAGATAATTCAAACAGTACAAATATATGGAAGGCTATTAACTTGCTAACCAATAAGAAACGCCCTACAGAATCAGCAATACCAAATTCTATAACATGCGATGAATTCAGTTGGTTCTTTCAATCAGAAATAGAGAATCTAAAGTCTTCAATACCAGACTCATCGTGTAATTTAAGTACACTGGCATCATTCTGTGAGGAGAAGTGCACCAGAAATATTCCCGTTGAGATTCCTTTAATGTCTGTTGCAGACGTTTATAAATATCTCTTAAACCTCAAATCAACAAACTCAAACGGCCTAGATGGTATCAGTAATAGAATTCTTCGTTGTGCTGCACCAGTCATTAGTGAGTCCTTAACATTCATACATAACCAGTGCCTGGCCAAAAACTACTTTCCATCTGCATTTAAAATTGCTAAAGTGTTTCCGCTAATTAAAAATGGCTCAATCGATAATAGCGTTTTGGGTAATTATAGACCTATTTCATTACTATCGTCGCTATCAAAACCACTAGAAAAAACACATTCATAAAATAACGTTACACCTTTTAATTAACAACGATCTAATAATTAACAGTCAATCTGGGTTTCGACCTAAATATTCTTACCATAGTGCTCTAACAAAAATGACCGATAACTGGCACTTAAACATCAACAACGGTAGAATTTGTGGAGCGGTGTTTGTAGACTTTAAAAAAGCTTTTGATATGGTAGATCACGATATTTTAATTAGAAAACTAAAACAAATGAAGATAAATACCAACATGGTGAACATAATTACGTCATTTCTATCCGACAGACAACAAGTCGTGTCCTTCAACAACTGTCTATCAAGACCCACACAGCTGAATATTGGTGTGCCTCAGGGCTCAATACTAGGTCCGCTGCTTTTTGCAGTTTATATTAATGATCTTCCTTTATATATCAATACAACTTGTGATCTATTTGCAGACGACTGTACTATATATACTAGTCAAGAAAACCGTAGTGAATTAGAGAATTCTTTACAAAAGGAACTCGATAATCTTACTAGATGGAGCAATGAAAACCGCATGCAAATTAACATCGACAAAACCAAATCCATGTTAATAACGACCAGACAAAAACTACAGACACTAGCCATAACTGGATCACCGCTCGAACTCCGCATGGGCACGTTACCTATAGTTAATGTGAATGAACATAAAACACTAGGTCTTTTAATTGACAGCCATTTGAGCTGGAGCTCTCATGTTCACGTTCTTACCAAGAAAATAGCACAAAAAGTTTACCAACTTGCTAAAATTCAGCACTTCCTGGACGAAAGCACACGAAAAATATTCTATACATGCTATATCCAATCACATCTCGATTACTGTTCCACAGTTTGGGATGGTTGCCCTAAATCTAATTTAAAACGACTATGTTCTCTACAAAACCGTGCTATTCGTCTGGTTTCTGACATAAAGCACGTTGAAAGTAATCATTTGTACAGTCATCTAAGACTTCTACCACTTCAAAAGCGCTTCCTTTTCAACAAAGCCAAATTAGTGAACAAAATTATATCTCAAAATACCCCAGGGTATCTTCTGCCGCTGATTCAATCTAATGCAATGAACAGCAAGCGCCTAAATTTGTTACATGTCTCAAAGCCTAGATTGGACCTATACAAAACATGTTTCGCCTATTCTGGTGCTCACTTATGGAATGATCTGCCTCCAGATCTGAAAACTCCAATGAGTCCCTACACTTTTAACCGAAAACTCTTTCAATACTTAATCCATACCGACTATATGCCACCATAATTCATTTACTGGTATAATTGTTCATTATATATGTGTGTGCGTGTGGAAGCGAGAGAGAGAGAGAGAGAAAGAGAGAGAGAGAGAGAGAGAGAGAGAGAGAGAGAGAGAGAGAGAGAGAAAGTGGGTGTCAGAGAGAGTGAGAGAGTGAATGTGTGTGTGCATGCGTGTGTTTGGAGAGAGTGATTGAGCGAGAAATGGTAGAGGAATGTGTCAGTGCATGCATTCGTACGTGTATGTGTGAGAGTGAGTGAGGGAGTGTGTGCGTGCGTGCGTGCATGCGTTCATGCGTATGTGTATGTGTGAGAGAGTGTGATTGAGAGAGTGAGTGTGTGTGTGAAGGATTGTGTGTGAGAGTGAGACAGTGCGAGAGTTGATGTGTTAGTGTGTGTGTGTGAGACATTTTGTATGTGTCTAGATGTGAGGAGGTGTGAGTGTGTGTGGAGGATGTGTGTGAGTGTGGGGATATGTGTGGGTGGGGGATGTGTGTGTGTGGGGGTATGCGTTTGGATGGGTTGGGGTGTGTGGGTTTTTGTGGGTAGTGATATTTGTGGGTGTTAGTGGGATGTGTGGATGGATGTGGGAGAGGGGGGGGGGCGGGTGAAAGTAGGGGTGTGGAAATGGGTGTGGGGGATGTGTGTATGGGTGGAGGATATGTGTGTGGGATGGGTGTGGGGTGTGTGTGTTTATGTGGGTGGAGATGTGTGGGTGGTTTGAGGAAGTATGTGTGGGTGGCGGGGTTGTGTGGGTAGGGGATTGTGTTGGGTGGATTGGGGATGCAAGGGCGGGTGGGGAGAAGTGTATGGTGTGTGGGTTTGAGATATGTGTGCGGTGTGTTGGTGGGGGATTATAACAGAGCACCATCTCTGTTAGTAGTTTGGGAGATAGTTGGTGTGAAATAGAAAAGGGTTTGGGAAATGAATAAGCGATAAATGATGCACGCGTGAGCACAATTGAACAAGTTGTTAGGGAAGCTCACGCGTGACGTGGAGGATAAACATAGGGCAGTCCCAACTCAGCATTCAAGTTAACCAGAAGTGTTTTCAACTTACTGTATACGTTTTTATACCTTGACTAATAAACGGACACCTATATACTTTGGACGGAGCCTTGTCTTCATATATTGCAGTTACCTTCAGTTATGTTCAGACTCTGCGTGATCTATTACAGTCTGAAATGGGGCCAGTATACCAGGATACTGATGTGAGCTGTCGCGGCCACAAGCGAGCATAGAAGTCATCATCACAAAACAGAACAATGGATTTTTAGAAGGGAGAGATTATCAAAGGCCACGGAAACTTGAAGTCATGTATTATTGAGAAGCCAGCAAAATAGAATCTTCAAATCTTTCTGATGGAGCTGATCTTTGTTAAAACCGTCACACGAAATATAATATTATGAGTTGTGGAACAGAGCTGCCATCGTCATTGTCCAGCCTTGAGCACCTGGCCGTTGTTTTTGGAACGTCAATATGCTGCCTTGAAGTGTCGTTTTACTGGAGCCGTTATCGTCTTCATATCATTGAATTTGACCTTGGTCGCCTGAAGTGAAGTCAGGAGCCGTTATCGTCCTCATATCATTGAATTTGACCTTGGTCGCCTGAAGTGAAGTCAGGTTGGTGGTCAACGCTTATACTGAATCAAGCCATTTGCTAATTTATTTTCGATCGTTGGCTCCGATAGAGGAAACTCTACTACTTACGAAAATCAACTCCATTCGAGCTTGGTCATAAATGCAGCTATCTTGAACTCTGGCTTATCAAAATGTTACTCAAGCAAAGCGATAACGTTAATGTGGAACCTTCGGAAGTGGGTGGGCAAACTGGGTTGTCCGTCCTGCTGAAGAAGGGACCCTATTTAAATCGCTTCATTAAGCTAGAGCCGTTTCCAGACGTGCCCTTTTTCGGGTGAAGTCGTCCAGAAGTGCCCTTTTCGGGTGAAAAGAAGCCACAAATCTGGGGTGCCCGACCATGGGTGAAATCAAGAGTTCAGAAGTTCTCCTTTCGTTATGGTAGAATAGAGGAACACGACACGCTCGTTTTTTTTTTACAAAGCCTACAACTGTCGAGTACAATCATCAGTCGGCATATGTGGACTTACTTCTCCGGTGGACCCGTGGAAGAGCTATTTCAGCCATAACTGGTAATTAAATTAATGTAAGATTTAACTAATATCACATAATCTGGTGTGTTAGATAGGATTGATTAATCTACTAGAACACTTGATCTTTATAAGAAGAACAATTACTTGCGTCCCTCCTATAATTTAAATATAGTGGTATACTTATTGATATTTATTAATTATAATTGTCAATTTGCTTATATAAATTGTATAGTAAAATTATTTCAGCATATTTCAACATGGCAGAGGAACAGGTTTTGTTGACACAGGTGTTAACTGGAGTAGGCACGGCAATAATCAGACTCAACACAGCAATAAAACAACAAGGAATAGGGACAGAGATTGAAAAATTTAGTGGACAGGCGAAGGATTTCAAGGAATGGATGACTTCGGTAGAGAAACATGCATTTTTGGTGGCGGCAACGGATGAGGAAAAGATGAAAATTGCTTATCAGGCCACTATAGCACCGGTTTCGGATCACATTCGAAGAAAATTAGAGGCAAGGACTGATGAGACATGGGAGCAGTTCAAGGATGACTTAGCCCGCAAGTATGCTGAAATCACAGATCCTCAGCATGCGTTTTCAATGTTAAGACAATCCAAGCAAAACACTGGAGAAACTGTACAATTATTTAGTGATAGGTTGATTAACCTAGCTGAAGAAGCATTCCTGGGACAGAACGTACGAGGGGAGGAAGTGGAACGAATGTTGGTCGGGATGTTTGTAGATGGTATAAAGTCAGATGGACTGAAGTTTAAATTAATGAGAGAAAACCCTGAGATATTATCACAAGCTGTGGATATAGCTGTACAGGAAGAGAATTTGAGACGAAGATTTAGACTGAGAGTAGGACGAGAAATAGGAACTAGTCGGGAAGATAGGATTGAAGAGCCCATGGAGGTAGGACAAACAAGGTTCGGATGGAATAGAAGAGGAGGAATACAGACGTTGCAGGGAGGTAATGAAAATACTTATGATAGAAGAAGACAAATGAGAAATCCTATAAGAGAAACGGTAGGTAACACAAATATAGTCTGTTGGGGTTGTGGCCAACGCGGACACGTTTTTAAGTTCTGTGGTAACAGGCGTGTTCAGGCGAATACACAAAATAGAAATGTTAATAACAGATCAAATACGAATTTTGAAGGTAGACAGAGGAGTTTTACCA
Source organism: Cepaea nemoralis (assembly GCA_014155875.1). Classification (NCBI taxonomy): domain Eukaryota; kingdom Metazoa; phylum Mollusca; class Gastropoda; order Stylommatophora; family Helicidae; genus Cepaea; species Cepaea nemoralis. The sequence continues at coordinate 197,439 of JACEFZ010024007.1, read as the reverse complement.
GGCCAAGAACACAGGAAAACCGGAATCCCACCTATTGAATAGGACCTGCGGTAGGAGGGAAGATAACAAGGTCCCAAGATTTAAAGAATATTGTAATGACAAGATAGGAGGACGAGTAGAAAGTGCTCTCAACTGGCTGAAATCAAACAATTTTCAGTAAATAAAACGGACCCCAGTTCATGCATAATAGAAATAGGTAAATATAGAATTCGTACATTAATTGATTCGGGAGCTCAGGTTAGTGTAATCAAAGAAAATTTTCTATACAAAATAATGAAAAATTACAAAATATTCAGGAGTCATGATAATCTTCACTCTGTTACAGGACACAATTTACAAGTAGTTGGTCAAACAATGATACATCTCAAATTAGGAGGAATCAACGTAAGACATCTTTTTCACGTAGTTAAAGAGTTGAATAGGAACATGCTTATAGGTAGGGATTTCTTACTAAAAAAATGGTGTAAGACTTTTTTTGATCTGCACAAATTAAGATTCAAGGGCGTGTATGTAGATTTAGAAGAGGACATGCACATATCAGCACTGGTTAGAGTTAAAACGTCCACGACTTTAAAACCACAAACGGTTAATCTGATACAGGCGAAAGTGAAAAGAAATCCGTATTATTTAGTAGGACATACAGTTAGAATCACAGAATTACAAAGGGAGGCTAATAGATGAGCCTGGTCTAGAAGTTCCAGATGGAATAATGACATTAGATAAACACTTAACTTTTCCAGTAATGATTATTAACAACACAGGCAGGGAGATTAAATTGTACAGAGGATGTGTAATAGCCAAAGTAGAACATAATACTAACAGCGTGTTAGCAACAGATAGAGTAGAAATGCCAAGAGTGAATTATTCAGAAACCCATATGGAAATAATCAATACCAGGAATAGACAGTGGAAAAAGATGGAACATGCGGAATGATGAATTGATCCATTCATTCAGAAAACATACATCTCAAATATATTCAGTAGACAAAACAACAAGAGAACAAGAATTATTAGCTACAATTAAAAGCTCCACCAGAAAATAAGGAAATATTAGAAAAACTTGTAAAAGAGAATCAGGATGTTTTTGCAATTAACTGACTTAGAATTGGGGAATGACCAAAATAAGTTCACTATGGAAATAGATACTGGAGATCACCCACCAATTAGTTTAAAACCGTATAGAACTCCCTTAAGGAATAGAGAAATTGTCGAAAAGGCAATAGAAGACATGCTGAAAGCAGGAATAATAACAAGGATCGAAGTCAGAATGGTCATCTCCGATCGTCATAGTGACCAAGGCTGATGGTTCACTATCGATTCTGTTGCGACTACAGGGCGTTGAACAAAATCACTAAGAATGTAGCTTACCCATTGCCGGTGATCGACGATATTTTAGGCTTACTTAATGGGTCTACCTTCTTCACTACATTGGATGCAAGGTCAGGATTTTGGTGTATCCCTATGTCCCGAGATGCTCAAAAGAAAATCGCTTTCTGTACACACGCGGGGTCTTACAAATTTTTACGAATGCCTTTTGGGGTCAAGACGGCGGCTTCTCATTATATGCTATTAATAAATCAAGTATTAGAAGGCATGCAAAAGTTTGCATTAGCATACATAGATGACATTTTAATCTACACAGCAGGAGACGTTACAGGACCATCTGAAACATGTAAAATTAGTATTTGACAGATTAAGAATACATGATGTTAAATTGAAACTCAGTAAATGTGAATTTCTAAAAACAGAAACTAAGTACCTTGGATACATTATTGATAGAGAAGGAATTAAACTAGATCAGGATAAAGTAAAAGCTATTAAAGAATTGCCTCCTCCAGCCAACGTTAAAGAAGTTCGTGCTTTTATCGGTACATGTGGGTACTATCGTCGTTTCATTCCAGGTTTCTCAAAAATAGCAGAGCCCATCACTAACCTGACTGGCAAATACGCTAGATTTAAGTGGAATGATGAGTGTCAAAGAGCATTTGAGTTTTTAAAAAATAGCTTAACAGTAGTGCCACTATTGACACATCCAGATTTGGATAAACAGTTAATTTTGTATACAGACGCCTCGGATAATGCTATAGGAGCATGTTTAGCACAACCATATGAAGGAGAACGATCAGGAATACCAGGAGTTAAGAATGAAAGACCAATTTACTTTCTGTCACACAAACTTAGTAAATCTCAGAGAAAATGGGCGACTATAGAAAAAGAGGCATACGCTATCCACTATGCTCTTCAGAAACTTAATTATTATTTACATAACGCCAATTTCATTATTAGAACTGACCACATGCCTTTAAAATCTTTACTAGAAGCTCCAGTGCAGAACAGAAAAATACAGACATGGGCGTTGAATTTACAGGGGTACAACGCAAAGATAGAGTACGTAGCAGGTAGGGACAACACCTGTGCAGATTTATTATCCAGAATTCCGTATCCAGAGACGTCAGGAAACACTGAGGATGAGGGTGAACCCGAAATAGACGACCGAAACTGGCAAGTAAATATATTAGATTCTACCTGATTAAATGGAGAAGATTTTAGGAGTTTACCGTCGGATCAAGAATCTGAACCTAGAGCAGAAGACCCACATTTAATGCAATTTAATATGAAAGAAGAACAAGAATTAGATCCGAAAGTTGTGGAAATAAAACAGAAATTGAACAAAACGGGTGAGAACAGTTATAAGAAAAATTATTTAATTTTGCAAGATGATGATCAGTTATATTACGTGAATGAAAGAAGCGAACAGTTTAGAAAATACATTCCAAAACATCTGGAAATTGAGATTCTAAAGGCATATCATAATGAGAATGGTCATCTTGGTCGTGATAAGTTAGTAAAAGCACTCAATAATAAATATTATTGGCCGAACTTATTTAAAACTGCTTGTAAATACGTAGATGCGTGTGAGAAGTGTAGGTTAAGAAATATGAAAACAATCAAATGTCCCTTACAAGATACTGACATTCCTCAATTTCCAATGCAGAAAGTAAGTTTAGATATATCAAGTCCTCACCCTAGAACACTATCGGGGAATGTATATCTACTTCATGTCGTGGATTGCTATAGTCTCTGGCCAGAAATTTATGCGATTCCGGATAAGACAGCAGATACCGTCATTAATATTTTTCTACAGGAGTTCATACCAAGATTTAGTTGCCCACAGATCGTACTCACGGATAATGGTAAGGAGTTTGTGAACAAGAAGTTTGAGAAGTTATTACAAGATTTGAATATAAACCATATAAAAACTTCGTATTATAGACCTTCTTCAAATGCTAAGAATGAGAGACAACATCGAACATTGTATAACATTATAGCAAAAATTGTCGATGAACATGAAAAAGATTGGGACCTTTTCTTGGGATCTGCACTAAGCGCGATACGCACAAATCAAAATGAGGGCACAGGGTTTACACCATTCTACTTATTACACGGAAGAGAGCCTATACTACCAATTGACAATCTCTTAAAACCAAGACGTAAATATATGGGAGAGGATTTTCAAGAAGTTATTATACAAGAAATGCACAAAGCGCATGTAAGGTTAAGAAACAATATAATTAAAGCCAGAGAAAGACAAAAAAGGTACGCAAACAAAAATACACAATTACAGGAATTTAAAGTAGGTGATAGAGTTTATTATAAGAAGCATAGAAGAAACTCTAAATTTGATGCTCATTGGATTCCAGGGTATTATATTTTAGAAAGGTTAGGTACTGTATCATACATTATAAAGAACCAAATCACAGGACATGTAGCAAGGGCACACGTAGAGCACTTAAGAAGAGATAATGAAGATAAGAGAAACAATAATAATAATTATTATTATTATTATTCAGACGACTTATATTCAGATGGACAACTCGTCAGAAGAGCTACAATACACCCAGATTTTGGACAAGATCCGGTACAAAGTCAATTAATAACAACACCAGTTTACGATGATACTTACGAACAGACAATACCGAAAACGTTGATGAAAGAAGAGAGGAATACGTATGATGGTTGTTATGATAGTGTAAAATCTATGGAAGAAGAGGTAACCGCTCCATTTAAAAATACCAGACAAGCAGTGAAAAGAAGAATAGAAAGACAGAGAGAAAGAGAAGTGAAAAGACAGAGGAGAATTAGAGAAAATTCATCAAGCGACGATGACATGCCACTACTCGAAAGATCGTTAAGAAACTATGATAGACAGATTAGATTAGATATAGAAAGGAAAAAATTAGCGGCTGCTAGCAACAGACATACAGATGAAGAAGAAGGAATGGATGAAAATTCAGAATCTAATAGAGATAGTAGCATGAAGGAAAATATTTCTTTACGAGAGGATGAAGACATTGATGTGGAGATAGCACTTATACAGAAAAATCTAGAGTTACTGAAGAAATGGAGACATGGTAGATAAATTGATAGAAAATGCTGCAGATAGCAGGATGAAAATTTGGTGGTTTAAAGAAGAAATTGATAATTGATGAAATGCGGTAGCTGTGTATTACAGGTGTTTTATAGAAACAGATTGGCAAATGGGTTAATTAATAGTTGTAGTGAGTTGTCTTGAGGAGTAGACATGATGCTATATATTTTAATAATAAGTTAGGTAATATGGATGTAAATTCTAGTGTGGTCTTGAAGATGTATTTTTATTGCCATTTGATTTTAAGATTTGACTTGTTGAGTTTTCTTAATAGATAAATAATTTATTGTTAGTCCGTAAAAGTGACTAACAATGGATAGGATATATTTAAAAATGATTTCTCTTGTTTCATCATGTATGTCATATGATTTTGAATAATGTCTTTATTTGAATTGGTTGATTACCTTTATTTGATATGAGGGGAAAGAAAATTTAGTCTTCAAAACGTGGGGGGGGGGGGGGGGGTATGATATCCTGTTTTGACTTCGTTTTTGTTGGCTCATGAATTATGATTTTAGTTGAATTGTCTTGTGTATTGAATAGTATTTACCCTTGTTTACAAATAAGTTGAAAATTGTTAAAAAATTGTTTTTGTTCACAAGCAGTTATTGTTTTGTTTAGAATAAAGACGAATAAGACGGGCTTTATTTAAAACCCTTCGTTCAGAAAATAGTTAACAGAACGACTGCGGACTAGAAGAGAGACACATTCTCCTTATGAGTAATAAGTTGTAGTAAACATGAGTACCTTGTGCTGGTAAGAAGACTGCTGCGCCAATCAGCGTTAATGTGTTAGGATAGGGAGGTTAATTACATAGTGGCTATGAAGTTGTCGAAACACATGCCATGCTTAAATGACGGGGTTTTATAATGGTTACTACACAAATAAAAGGGTTCTGGGGAGTTGAAATAGGAGCTGCATTAAGTCAGCATTGATTGAAGGTATATGGATTGGATGCCATATTATATTAAGGAATAAACGTGACTAACGTCTATAGCGGGTGTAAAAAGAGGCTGTGATAGTTAGAAAATATAAGAAGCTGGTTAATAAAGAATGGATATTAAAGGGGCTGTAGATAGCAGTGCATATGGTTTGGTACAGGGTTAGATACAAGGATGCTTGTCATGGGATGTGAGGGGGTAAATATAGGAGCTGTGATAAACAGCGTTAATTAATTTAAAATATGTTCATGGAAAATGAACATTGTTAATGGTTTCATGATGGGACATGAGACAGGTGAAATATAGTCATGGGTGTGGATGGCAGTACAAATATTTAGTATATGGAAGAAATTTTAGATCGACTTAATTTATAACAAACAGAGATATATGTTCATAGATCATAAAATGTGTTTTTGAAAAACTTTTAATTGTAAAAGTTGTTGCGTTTGCAAGGGAGGTAAATGTGATTGTTTTTTGACTACTTCTTTATATCTTCATAACTGGGTGCGCACCCCATCTTTTCTGTCTATCCTTTGTGTGTTGTTGATGTTGAGAGAGAATGAGAACTTACATAACGCATGATAAGTTTCAAAGTATATACCAACGATTTTTATGAACAATTGTATATATGAACTGTGGTTTTTTTTAAATGAAACCTTGTGGGCTCAGAAACGAAGAAGAAGTATCACAGAATATAGCAGTTAGCTATAAGAGACAAGTAGAGAATTGGACTTGAAGGAATAGAAATAAAGTTCATTAGTTAAGAGGGGGAGAAATAATGTTGGGGTTAAGATGTTAATTAGAATAAGTAGGTTAGGGGTTAAGACTTTTCAAGATAAGTCTTTTTAAAGAAAGGGAGAAATATAACAGAGCACCATCTCTGTTAGTAGTTTGGGAGATAGTTGGTGTGAAATAGAAAAGGGTTTGGGAAATGAATAAGTGATAAATGATGCACGCGTGAGCACAATTGAACGAGTTGTTAGGGAAGCTCACGCGTGACGTGGAGGATAAACATAGGGCAGTCCCAACTCAGCATTCAAGTTAACCAGAAGTGTTTTCAACTTATACGTTTTATACCTTGACTAATAAACGGACACCTGTATACTTTGGACGGAGCCTTGTCTTCATATATTGCAGTTACCTTCAGTTATGTTCAGACTCTGCGTGATCTATTACAGGATGTGTGCATGGTGTGTGGGTGGGGGGTGTGGTGGTATGGGTGAGGATATGTGTGTGGGTGGGGGATAGTGTGTGGTGTGGGGGATGTGTGTGATGGGTGCGGGGAATGTGTGTGTGGGTGAGTATGGGATGTTTAGTTGTTGGGGGAAGTATGTGGGCGTGTGTGGGTGGGAGATGTGTGCGTGGATGGGGAATGTGTGGGTGGGAGTGTGTTAGTGGCTTAGGGATGTGTAGATGGGTGAGGGATGTGCATGTGTCGGGGTGGGATGCGTGAGTGGGTGGAGGATAAGTGTGGGTAGGTGTATTATGATCGAGAGATGTTTGGTTGGGGGTGGGTGGGTGGGGGTGTGTGGGTGCGTAGTGGAGGATGTGTGCGTGAGTGAGTGTGTGTTGGTGGACGGGTAGGGAATGCGTGTGTGGGTGGGAAGAGGTGTGTGGTGTGTTGGTTAGGGATATTGTGTGGGTGAGGTATGTGTGTGTGGATGGGGGATTTTTGTGGTGTGTGGGTGGGGTTATGTGGGGTGGATGGGTAAGGGTATCTGTGTGGGTGTGGGTGGGAATATTGTGTGGGGTGTGGGTGGGGGATATGTGTGTGGTGTGTAGGTGGGGATGTGTGGTGGTATGTGGGTGTGGGATGTGTTGGCGAGGGATATGTGTGTGTGCGGTGCGTGGGTTGGGAATATTGCGTGGTAGAGGATGTATGTGATGTACGGGTGGGGGATTGTGTAGTGGGGGATTGGGTTAAGGCATGTATGGGTGGGTGGAGGATGTATGTGTGGTTGGTGGGGTGTGTGTGTGAGTGGATTGGGGATGTATGGGTAGTTAGGGAGATGTGTGTGTGTGGGGGGGAGGGGGGGATTGTGTGCGTGGGTTGGAAATATGTGGTCAATGGAGATGTGCCTGGGGGATGGGTGGTTTGAGGTGTGGATGGGGAGAGGATGTGTGGGTTAGGATGTGTATGTGGGTGGGCGTGGGATATGTGGGTTGGTGGGGGAATGTTTGTAGGGTGGCGAGTGTGTTTTGGTTGGGGGAACAGGTGAGGGGAGTGTGGGTGGGGGATGTGCGGGAGGGGGATGGGTCGGTTGGTGGGGTATGTATGTGTCCCTTGGTGTGCGTGTGTGTGGGTAGGTGGGGGTGTGTGTGGGTGGGGTGATGTATGGGTACGTGGGAGATGGGCCTCATAACATGGTAATTTGCCTTGTTTATGTTTACAACATTCATTTCACAATGTTTATTTTTCTTCCTATGTAAATGTATAATGCTCTTGATGAACGAAAGACGAGTGATTGGAAGGGCCGAATGTAAGACGGGCCTGAGCGCCCAATTTGTGACCCTAATAAAGTTGATTTGATTTGATTTGATTTGATTTTTCTATCTATCTATCTATCTATCTATCTATCTATCTATCTATCTATCTATCTATCTATCTATCTATCTATCTATCTATCTATCTATCTATCTATATTTATGAGTGGGCTGGGGGAGATGGGAGTTTATGTGGGTGGGTGCGGAATTTGTGTGTGGGTAGGTGCGGAATATGTGAGTTGACGGGGAGATGTGTGTGTGGCTGAGGAATGTGTGTTTGGCTGAGTGGTTGGAGGTGTGTGGGTGGAGGAGGATATGTGGGTGAGTGATTGTTGGTGGGTAATGGGACGGGTAGAGGATATGTGAGTGGGTGGGGAGATGTGTGTAGGTGGGGGATGTGTGGGTTATTGAATGTATGTGTGCTTGGGGTGTGGGTGGGTGAGAGGTGTGTGTGGGTGGGGAGATGTGTAGGTGTAGGGATGTGGTGGATGGGTGGGGGAATGTATGTGTGTGTGGGTTATGTGTGTGGTTGGGTAGGGAAGTTGGAGTGAATGGGGAATGTGTGGGTGGGTGGTGGATGTGTCTCATAACATAGTAATATGCATTGTTTATGTTTACAAAATTCATGTGACAATGTTTTTTCCTATGCACTGTTGATGAAAGAAAGATGAGTGAACGGAAGGGCCGAATGTAAGACGGGTCTGCGTGCCCAATTTGTTACCCTTTGAAAATAAAGTCTGTTCGTTCGTTCTCTCTGTCTGTCTCTCTGTCTCTCTGTCTGTCTGTCTCTCTCTCTGTCTCTCTCTCTCTGTCTCTCTGTCTGTCTCTCTGTCTCTGTCTCTCGCTCTGTCTCTCTCTCTGTCTCTCTCTCTGTCTCTCGCTCTGTCTCTCTCTCTGTCTCTCTGTCTCTCTCTCTGTCTCTCTCTCTGTCTCTCTCTCTCTCTCTCTCTCTCTCTCTCTCTCTCTCTCTCTCTCTCTCTCTCTCTCTCTCTCTCTCTCTCTCTGTATGTGATCTTTTGTTCGATTTTTCTCAATCTTTGTCTTCCATGTCAAGCTACGATTAATGGTGAGTCCTAAGTAGTTTGCCATTTTCTTCGTGATGCAATACTACGTTAATTCAATACTAGCGTAGGGTGCTGAATTTTATTTGAGAGGGAGAAACCTACATTTTGTTTTCTCCTCACTAATTTTCACTAGCCATAATTTTGACCATTCCTCTAGCGCTAATAGATCCTGCTGCATTCTACTGTTATCTATACTAATATATTCTTCAGATATCGATATGGTTAAGTCATCTGCAAAGGAGGATGTGTGTACTCTGGCTGGAAAATTTTCCGTGATGTCATTTATATATGCTAAGAATAATGCTAGTGAAAGAACTCCCCTTTGGGGGGATACTGTGCTACAACAGCATCTGTTTGCTAGTTTGTTCTAGTACTTTTGTCCTGGCAGTTCTGTTCTCTAAGTAGTGCCTAATCCATTTGTATATGTTTCCACATCCCACATTGTTTGCAGTTTTACTTTCAGTTTTTACTTCCATACTTTATCAAATGCTTTTACTAGATCTATCCAGACCGCTAGTATGTGCTTTTTGTTTTGGAAGGCATCCTTTATTTCCTGAGCTATATAGATTATTTGATCTTTATTGGATCTGTACTTTCTTAATCGCTACTAGTCGCTACTAACCCGCCTAATCGCTACTCACCCGCCTAACAGACAAGACGTTCGACGTTCGACCTAACCCCCCTGACAGACAAGACGTTCGAGTGACAAAATCCATGTGTGGTGCCGAATGTTGGACAGACCATCGTCTCATTGTCTCGAAAATAAACATTCACATCAGGCCACCACGGCGTCCTCAAGGGGTGAAAATGCAAAAAAAGCTAAATGTCACCCGCCTAAACAGCAAGAAAATGCAGCAGATCGTTTGAAAATATGCTGGAAGACCGCCTCAAGCCAAATGCTGCAGCTAAACAGGATACAGAAACAGAATGGAGAGCCCTAAAGGACATAATTTACAACACTGCTATGGAAATCCTGGGTCCAGCCCCCAGAAAGCATAAAGACTGGTTTGATGAAAATTCCGAAGACATCAACCAATTGCTGGCCGAGAAACATCTTCTCCTCAAGGCACATTTGAATGATCCGAAATCAACATAAAAAAAGATGCCTTCAAGAACATTCAGAGAGTAGTGCAGCAGAAACTTCGGCACATGCGGGACTCCTAGCTGAGCAGCAAAGCTGATGAAATTAAGGGCTTTGCTGACAGACATGATATGAAAAATTTCTACGACTCACTGAAAGCGGTCTATGGTCCTACATCACCAGGCATAGTTCCCCTCCTCAGTGCAGATGGGGGAACATTGGTCACCGATAAGAAAGAAATCCTTCAACGCTGGGCAGAGCATTTCAGCAACATCTTAAATGCAACTTCCTTCTTCGATGATGAAACCATCAACTGCCTTCCACAAGTTCCCACTAATGATACACTTGATGACCTGCCAACCATAGTGGAAGTAAACAAAGCCATCCAGCAATTCTCCAGCGGCAAGGCACCTGGTCCTGACTCCATCCCAGCAGATATATACAAGGCAGGTGGGCCGGTCCTAACAGAGCAGCTTCACCAAGTCTTTACAAACATATGGGTGAACGAGACCATGCCACAAGATTTCAAGGACGCGTCAATAGTCCACCTTTACAAACGTAAAGGAAACCGCCAATCCTGTGACAACCACCGAGGCATCTCCTTGATTTCAATTGCAGGGAAGATACTCGCCAGAATTCTTCTCAATCGCCTCACAGCCCATCTCGATCAAGGTCTTCTTCCTGAGAGTCAATGTGGCTTCAGAAAAGAACGTGGAACTGTTGACATGATTTTCGCTGCAAGGCAGCTGCAAAAGAAATGTCAGAAACAGAACTGCGAAATGTTCTCCACTTTCATTGGCCTTACCAAGGCTTTTGGTACAGTCAGCAGGGAAGGACTGTGGAAGATTATGGCAAAATATGGCTGTCCACGAAAATTTGTCCAAATAGTGCGGCTATTTCATGATGGCATGCAGGCAAGAGTACAGGAAAATGGTGAATTGTCTGAACCCTTTCCTGTCACCAATGGAGTGAAGCAAGGATGTGTCCTGGCACCAACACTGTTCAGCCTCATGTTTTCAGCCATGTTGATGAATGCCTTCGATAACGACGACATTGGAATAGACATCAACTACCGTATGGATGGAAAGTTATTCAATCTCAGAAGGCTGAAAGCTAAAACCAAAATTAACAGCGACACCGTCAGAGAGCTCCTGTTTGCTGATGATTGCGCGCTATACGCCAACTCAGAGGCGGACATGCAACATAATGTTTCAGCTTTCTCACATGCCTGTGCCAACTTTGGGCTCAATATCAACTTGGAGAAGACTGTAGTTATGTACCAGCCAGCTCCAGGGAATAATCACACTGTGCCGAATATCAAAGTGAATGATCATAGACTAAGTGTTGTGGACAAATTCACCTATCTTGGCAGCACTGTGTCACAAGCTGTCACAATTGATGACGAAGTGAATGCAAGAATCTCCAAGGCCAGTGCGGCCTTTGGCAGACTGTACAAGAATGTATGGGACAGAACTGGAATAAGCCTGCAAACAAAGCTAAAAGTCTACAAAGCAGTTGTATTATCCACACTGCTATATGCTTGTGAAACCTGGACTGTTTATCAGCGACACGCTAGGAAATTAAACCACTTCCACACAGTCTGCCTAAGGAAGCTACTGAAGATTAAATGGCAAGACAAGATTCCAGACACTGAAGTCCTAGAAAGAGCGTCCATGCCCAGTATCCACACTCTACTGATGAAGAATCAGATTCGCTGGGCTGGTCACTTGACTCGCATGCCAGATCACAGGCTCCCTAAACGAATTTTTTACAGCGAACTGCGTTGTGGTAAACGCTCCCAAGGTGGCCAGAGGAAACGCTTTAAAGACACTCTGAAAATCTCACTGAATGCTTTTGGAATTCATCATGACACCTGGGAGGACTGCAGCCAGAGACCGAAATTCGTGGCGTGCATCATTACGCAAGGGTGCAGTCATATGTGAGGCAACCAGGACTGCAAGAGCTGTGAAGAAAAGGCAGGACAGAAAAACCACTGCAGGAAATCCTCCTCCAGAAACGTCAAGCATTCTTTGCCCACATTGTCAAAGAACATTTCGAGCCAAAATAGGCCTTATCAGCCATCTTAGAACCCACGGCTCCATACCTTCAATCTCCACTGGATGAAATGAATGGTCATCATCATTCTTGATGGACAAACAACACAACAAACAACACTTTCTTAATCCTGCTTGGTGTGGGATTAAGAATTGGTTTTCTTCCAGATCAAGGTAGCCTGCCATTTATAATGCGTTCCATTAATTGTCCTACAAAGCTAGGTAGACTGATATGTCGATAGCCATATGTGTCTTCCAGGTCTGTTCCTTTCTTTGCTACTGGTATTAGTATAGCTCCCTTCCATGCCCGCGGGACTATTCCTTTCTTCCAGCTGTAATTTAGGACTGCTGATAGTTTCTTGTTTTTTTTGTTTTTTTTTGCTTTAGTGCCTAACCCTATTAACATTTCATTTGTGATTCCATTCTTTTCTGGTGATTTCTTCTTTTTCATGGTATTCATTGCCAGTTCCATTTCTTCCATTTAAACATTTGCCATCATATATTCTGCTGCTGTCTCCGAATTACTGTGATGTGTGTGTATATCTTTGATTGCTTTCTTCTATTCTTTTGTATATCAATGTAGATGCATCAGCACAGTATTCCATTAGTGCATTTGCCTGTAAGCATAGCATTCCCTTGTTTATTTTGTTATTTGTTTGTTTCTGTATCCTTCATTGTCCATGAAGTTCATTAATTTCCATAGTTTATTTCCATCCCTGTCAAAGTTTGAGTTGTCTATTGTTTTCCCTCCAGCAATCTCTTGTTGTTTGTTTGACTTAATGTTCTTTCATATTGTGATGAGATGGCTTTGAGAAAGATGTTCGCTTAAGTAGGATGTTCTCTCTCTTCTGTGTTCCTGACATCTTCAACTTTGTTCTCCAAAATGTGTAGCTCTTCTGTCCAGTATGATTTGTAAAACTGATGATCAACATCGTGTTACATATTGTCAAAGTCATCTTGCGTCCGTTATGTCCTGCAGAAAAAACGCCCCGGACCTTTTTTAAAACCCCCCTTTCCAAAACACGGGAGACTCCATCTTAAATTAGATAATGTAAAGGTGGCAAACTACAGAGCGTAAACCTGCCAAGAAATTAACAATCAGCTGAAAGATGCTGATGTTGAGAGCGATGTCCTGTAAAGGATATGCGAACAACAAAAACAAAGGGGTGACAAGCAAATAAAGCCTGGTGTGTATGTAGAATTCAATTGGAAACCACTATGCTATCTACGTATATCATCAGCAGAGTTGATCCTGAACACCAAAGAACGAGATTTGTAGACAGACATGAACGCATACGCCAGCTGGCAAGTCGATGATGATGATGATATGATGATGATGATGATGATTCGGCGCGGTGGATTTATTTATTGTGCGCCTGCTCGCTTTGACTTCAAGCGTAGTTCATACATACTTCTAGTAGTGCTGACCTGAATTTTGTGTGTGGGTTAGCTTTACCTATTAATAGTGTCCCTCGCCATCAGGCGAACCCACTCCGACTTCAGAGGTAGGCGCGGCGGCTTTTAGGGCACCTTCTGCGATTTATTAAACAGCAGTGTTAAAACCAATGCAGTGTAACCATATTGAAATAAGCGTTCAAACACTTCGTGAGAAATTTCCAATAAAAATAACTGCAGCTAAAAATAACCTCGGCGATTACCCAGAAAATACCTCGCCGAAAACACACAGAATAGTATAGTTCTGAAACCGCTACAACACTGTGTAAGCGGGGGTGGCGAGGCCTCCCTGCCCGCTGTCAAAGGTATGTCAGCTATAGTGGAGATGTCACTTGTCAGCGCATGTAAAGCTCCGTAGCCTTAAATCTACCTCTTTCCTTGTTTTTAAACTGACTTACGCCCTTCCCTGAAAACACTTCAGTATACACTTGGTGGTTTGACGATGTGTCCAAGTGCAGCGGGTATTTGTGCGTGATAGCACGCCATACTGAAATTAACAAATGGATGCTTTCATTCGATGCCCACGTGGAAGTATACTACACTGTCGTCAATAGTACTGTTATCAGTTATCAGTTATCAGTTGGGGTATCTTCGTTGCACTCCGGACATGTCCATAGGTGCTCAGATCCTCCCCCCAGCATATGCATCAGCGTCCGGTGGCTAATAGTGCCAGTTCTGTGTTGGTTGACGAGGCGCTTTGTTTTCCCGATGTACCTCTCGCGTCTGGCTGTGCCGATTCTTACTCCCAGGTCTTTCATCCTGGAGAGCGATGTGGAATCACTGGCGTCAAAATCCTCTGTTCTCGCCATATCTTTAAGGGCGTTAATAACATCCGCACGATCCATGGGCTGGCCATCTACAGGGGGTGCAGAGCCAGCCAATTTATCAGCTCGTTCATTTCCCTCGACTCCTGCATGTCCCGGGACGAAGATGAAGGTGACTTTGCGGACAGCAGACTTCCGCAGCGACTCAGTCCACTGTCTACGTACAGATCCAGCTTCGACCTTCTGAATCATGCTCATTGAATCACTTAGTACACACACGTTGGTATAATGCTATGATTCCAGCCATATGAAAGCCTGTGTAACTGCCATCACCTCCATCGTCATGCTGCTCGTGGTCATAGAGTGGGCACCACTGGATTCTTGAACGGTTCGGCCCGCTGACCGGGCTGTAAATGCCCACGCACTTCTCTGCTGCTTTACAACAGATCCATCTGTATAGATGAGCACTTCGGGGCTATCTGAGTGATCATAGATGAGCGCGTTAACCTCTGCATTGACAGCGGCAGGGTTCTGCTCTCTGCACCGTCTGTCGAGTGTGATAATGCAGGAGAAGGTACACTTAAAAGCTGGAGGCACCGGCACCCATTCCTTGCCGGGGTTGATACTGGTTAGACTGCAGACCTGTCCGACGACATCTTCCGCCCGACCCATCCATGATTTGCCCCTCTTTAGCCTGTCACCCTTTTCTCTGAATACAGCGTCATGCAGAGGGTGCTGCTCATCTGCACTTATTTTTAAGTATGCACGAGCTCTCCAGATCTTCGTCAATAGTACTATCATGTGCCACGCCGTGCATGCGAGGGCGATGATGGTTCATCATCTCGCATGAACACCAAACTCGGATCACGTGTGTTCTTACTCCGATTATGTCCCGTGGCCAAATTATTTAGGTTGTGTTTAATTTGGTATTTGTCTTGCTCTTGTGTTATCACGTTTGCCAGCTGTCACTAAGTTTTCAAGTTTATCCTCCCCGTCTTTTTCTTCTTTTGGTCCATTGCCGTGTGGCATTGG
The DNA here is from genome assembly GCA_014155875.1 of Cepaea nemoralis. Lineage (NCBI taxonomy): Eukaryota > Metazoa > Mollusca > Gastropoda > Stylommatophora > Helicidae > Cepaea > Cepaea nemoralis. The sequence continues at coordinate 182,135 of JACEFZ010024007.1, read as the reverse complement.
TGACCATGCCTGTCCACAGCCTTCTGTCTCGTGCGCTGCCAATCATTTCATTGATTTTCCTCCATGCCATGGTGCAAACTGTTCAGCATCTTCTCTCTTGGTATCGCGCTGAATCTCCTTCCCTCAAACTTTACCGCTGTGACGACAATCTCTGCTTTCTCCCTCTCGTGACAAACCCAAATAATGTGGACTTCTGATGCGAGTAACCAATTCTCTTGTACTGAGTTAACTTCTTTCAAAATATCCTGATTGCCCTTTCTATCCGTCCGTGTTAAATTCTATAAAGATATCCTCATTGCTCATTCTTCTATAAAACCGCAGCTTCCATATAATACCTCACTTGTCTCTCTCCAAAACTTGCCCAAAACAGCTTGACTGTCCAGATTTATTTGCTCTAATTAATTTGTGTTTTCTGTCTGTTTCTTGAAGGACTGTGGAATTTGCTGTTCTGTCCAGCCATATTATTTGCATTTTTGCCTCAGAAACCACATTTCTGCTGTAACACTGTATTCGCATATAAACAGAATGCGTTCAATGTCCTATCTCGTCTTATACTGAGTTCGTGTCAATCTATGAAACCAAGAATGAAAACCAAGATTCAGAAATTAACACATAGTGTAAAAAAATTTTTTTATTTTGTTGCGTATCCCTTACGGGACGTTGCAGTCAACACCAGCATTTTCAGCTGCTGTTGATGTACTAGGCAAGTTTTACGTTCAGTAGTTTGCCATTGCTTTCTGAACGACCGGCCCCTATACCTTTTTCGAAAAAACCAGCACCGCGGTGTTTCGAACCTGGGTATACGGGCTCACAAACCGCGTTCGCAAGCCCTTAGCCACAGATAAACATTGGCAGGAGCATAATGGAAACTGGACAGCAAACGGTAACAGAAATATAGCAGCTCGCATGGTTAAAAAGTGAAACAAAAGTCAAGAACCCGTTCACACACATTAAGGCGAATTGGAAACTATAGTACTAGACCCATATTTCTGTAGACCATGTGTCACTTGGGCTTGTTGGCGTAAAGGTTGGGACGTTATGCTGACAATGACACGGGAGGGATCGGTGAAAGCCTAGCCATCTATTCCTCCGTACAATTAAACCCCCCCCCCCCCCCCCCCCCCCATGTGACAGTCCCAACAATTCATAAAAGCAAAGCGCGCTCCTGCTAAGGGACTCCTTTTTAAATAAGCTCTCAATGGCCGATATGTTCAATATGAAGCCGGTCACCTTAATTCCCAATATGTAAAACTAGTAGAGGGAACATTCAATATGCATTTCTACAGATGTCAAACTGTAGAGTCAGTCTTGCAATCCACACAGAGCGTTGGGAGAGGAAGAAGAGTTGTGCAGCAATTCCGTGAAGTTTGTAACGAATCAGATTTAAGAATTGAAAGTCAACCTTCCTGGAGTTTCAGAAACCAGCGTACTGCATAGCATATGTAATTCAGATAATGTATAGTATACAAAATATACACTTCACGTGTGTATACTTCACAAAAGACGACTCTGACTCTCTTAACTCTTAAACTACACAAAATGTGCACTCATAAAATACATAAATGGTACACTCCGACTCTCATACATTAAATGTACAGTGTACTTTGGTTCATATAAACTACCCAAATATGCACTTTGCTCGTAAAAACTGCACAAACAGTTCACTTCTGCTCTTCAGTGCATTCGCGCTGTCAACGGTGTACTTCGGTTAGTAAAAGCAGCGCTTTCGCGCTGTCAAAAACTAAAAAGTCTACTTCGGCGTTCGGCTCTTAAAAATAATGCATTTACGCAGCCATAAACTACACAAACAGTGCACTTTGGCTCTTATAACCCACACAAATATGCATTTCACTATTTTAAAAACTACATAAACAGTGCATCTCACTCTGTAAAGTTATACAAACATTTCACTTTGGCTCTTATAAACTAGACAAATAGAGCAAAATCAGTCTGCTATTTAACAAGCAAACTGTACACTTAAGCCTGTCGTGTTTTACAGAATCGTCATTCGCAACTGCGAGCGCTATCAAGTACAAGTTACATGAACAGTTACAGAAGCCTGATTCGGAGGAGGAAAATGTCACGTTGCAAGACCAACAACGAGAAACACCAGACTCACGAGATGTGCAGCGTGGGAGCCGACAAGACCGTAAAGAAGACGATCGGAGAGAGCCTGTCTGCGAGCCGCAGCAAAGAACCTGAACCTACAGATACTACTAAAGCTACCACGAAGAAGATCCATGACAACCCACCACAGACAAGAGCCAAGACAGCTGAGAAGCAGAGAGAGGAGAAAGACACCAGAGGCGGAAACGCCGACTCACAGACAGTCAGATGGGTTGTCAAACGTATCAAGTGGAGCTGACAGATGAACAAATCCTGAAGCAGCTGCAACAGGAGAATCTCCATATCCGAATCTTGAGGGCGGAGCGGATCCTGACGTACTCCAGGATCCCTACTACGCTGGCGGTGGTGACGACTGAGGGCAGCGAGATACCAAGCCAAGCATCGATAAACCAGAAAGTACAACAACCTGAAGGATTCATACCAAAAATCACTCAATGTTCAAGATGCCAGAGGGCCGGCCACAGCAGAGCAACATGTCGCAGTAAGACAGAGATCTGCCGATACTGCGCCGATCACCATGCCTTCAAGGAGTGTCCGCTGACCAAACAGGACACGGACTTCCGAGTACCCAACAACAAGAGAAAGTGCGCCAACTGCCTGGGCAAGCATGGAGCAAGATACTTGGGCTGTCCGTACCTCCAAAGACACAGAGACGTCTTAAAGATCGCCATTACCACAAAGACACCATACAAGGAAGCAATGCGGAGGTGCGAGACAGCCACGTGTATATCACAAGCTGAAAGAGATCAACTGCAAAACCAGATAGACGAGCTGAAGAAGCAAGTCAAGGCACTGCTGACGCCGGCACCAACCAGCGACAATGAAAAACTGCTTGCTGAAATAAAGGAGATCCAGCAAAACATCAAACAAGAGGTGGAGCACATGGTGCAGACGACAAAGAAGAATGAAGAGATTCTACGAGACATCAAAGCGGAGAGAGAAATGCTAAAAACTGAAAGGGAGCCAACCCAAATCAAACCAGCAGAAGACATGGAAAAGAACACAGAGAAGCCGCAAAATGAAACCCAACAAGAAAACATCGAAAAGCTTCTAAAGACAATACACAAAAAAGGAGGCAAAAAGATGCATGATGGAGCCAAAATACAGACCAGTCAGAAACAGCAAGCTAAAGGCAGCAGTCCAGCCACGATGCCCAAGCAGCTCAAGGGGAAACCGGAATCCCGCCAGACACCTGAAGAAAGCCCAGAGGAGGTTATCGACACACGTGAAGACAACCGGAGCCAAGAAGAGAAAGACAAAGAAACCTTAACTTTCGCAGAGTATTGGGGAAAATACGAGGAGGATAGATATGACAAGAGGGAACAGCAAAGAAGAATACGAGCTGGCAAATGGGTCTACGAATCGCAATTTTCCACCAGACGTATCTATCCAAGCGAAACGCACAAGTAGCCAACACTGACAATAGAAACCACCAGAGGAAGACGGGCTCAAAGGAAAACATTGCCGGCCAACCAATCCCCCAGCTGACGTCACAGACATAAAAGCCTATATAACCAGTGCCAGTCAGGACTCGCTCGTAAGAGCGCACATACAGGATCAGGATAAAATCCACATAAACCACGGATCTCAACTCTAACCAAGGCTGAAGAAGCAGGTTGATGAGACCGAATTTGGAATTTTTGTTTTTGAATCAAGTCAAATCACTTAAACCTGTAACTACTATACAACGAGAGTACTTAAACTTCCTTCCGGTGTGTAAAACAAAGGCGCGCTTTTATTAGGCACTAAAAGAACAGTACGCTTAAGCCCACATTTCCAATCAGCTCTTATGTACTACATTAACAGTTCACTTCAGCTCTGTGCATTTTGCCTAAGCTACATCAACACCTCAACACGCGTATTAAAACACGGACACTAATCTCAAATATTTAGCGTGGAAATTAGCTCAGATCGCAGCAGAAGATATTTTTGACACCTTCATAAGAATTTACACAAACTAAAGCAGTATTCTTGCGTTAACCGTGGGATTTAACCAAACAAAGGAATGCTTATTGTGGCAAACAATGTTTCTAATTGTACCAGGCTGCACAGACGTCTTCGTGCAGCCTCACGCAGTTTTGTGGAAGGCTAGGGTTTAAATATCACCTGCCCACTACGTGGAAGTTTTGTAGAAGTTAGTTGTGTACATGATAGCGCTGTTTGTTACTATTGTACGATCAGATATGTAAATAGTACAAGAGATTAACTCACAAAACAGATGATGGATACGCCACCACGCATCAGGAAAATGCAATCGTCATCTCTAGTTTGATAATGAGACGAGAGGTTGTTGAGAAGGTTTAACAACAGGAAAATATATGGCCATGCAGACAGAGATCGGCATCGATAAAACGCTACATGGGTAGGCAAAGCGGGACGGAAGAATAGAAGCAGCCGAATGGCACCTGTTGATCATCAAAATATATTATCATACCTTTCATTATGTCACGTCTTACATTACACATTACGACACTCCCCGATATATTGTGGGTGGAGGGGAGGGGGTGTTGACTTGGTAGGAGTTATCATTGATCTGAGAGAGAGAGAGAGAGAGAGAGAGAGAGAGAGAGAGAGAGAGAGAGAGAGAGAGGCAGCCACCGAACTTTCGCAATCAACTAAGGAAAATACAATTAAACAATTATGGAACCTACGCAAATGAAAATAGAACAAGTACGCGGAGTATTAAAAAATTAGTTTTAAAATAAAGAAAACATATGAACACAAAAATATCGTTTACGAAAGATCTGTGACTTACATATGACTGTAACCCACGCAGACACAGTGACATAAACACAAGTAAATACTGCAACGTTTTAGTCAGTTAGTCCGAAACTGAATATGGAAACAGGAAGCTTTCTGAAACGCCGCTATAATTAACTGTGACACCACTGAATAGAATTTTACTTTAAAATATGTTGATTGTTCCTTGCAGGACGTTGCGATAAACCGCAGGTTGACCTTCTAGACAATTTTACGTAGCTTGCCGTTGCTTTCTGAACAAGATGTCAACTTTCAAGCCCAACTTAATGCCGGTGTAGAGACTGGGCGCTCTACTTCGCCATCAGCGCACCAAAAGTTTAAGAGCAAGCGCTACTATGCTTTAAGAAATCGAAAAGTTGGTTTAATTTTACAAGACGCTGCAACCAACCTCAGCATTTATTGGCTGTTTTGATTTACTAGGCAATTTTTACGTTCAGCAGTTTGCCGTTGCCCGCTCCGTGGCGAAGAATTTGCGGATGCAGTTCGTAATCCCGCATACCACGTTCGAAACACAGCTGCGGGCGATTTGGCAGCAGACTGTCGTGCATTGGTGTTTTTACGAAATGGTGTGGGTGCCTGTCACTGAACGTAAACTTGCCAAGAGATCACAAACAGTATTTTTTTTTATTGCTGGGGTTCACTGCGACGTCCTACAAATGATATGCAACTAATTTTAAATTTTAGTTTGCCATTGCTTTCTGAACGGTTGAAGCTCATAATATCGACATCGACGCAAAGCGATCTGATCCGAAATCTGATTTTGAATCCTCAAACCGATTTATCGAGTAAATTGTGGAACTGCGTTAACTAACCTCTGCGCCACAGACGCTGCTATGCTTAACGTAAACTAAACGGCAACACTGAACTTTCTGCTGCTAATTCCGCATAGATGCTCCAGAATCATCAGTATACCTAATATAGCGTGGAACACTCCAACATACAGCAAGGCAATATAAAGCATCTGACCGTGACTTAAATACATTTTTTTTTTTTTTGGTTTCAAACAAGCAAGCAAGCAGTTAAATACTTTAAAACAGGTAGGCGTGAGGGTGGAACGGGGTCAACATTGGATCTCCGGAATTCTAAGCACGTCTTCTATGATATCAGGTGTGACCTACTTTACACAACAGCCTGGCGGGGTTGACATACCAGTACGGTGTCCACCTACTTTAAGGCGCGCAATTACCGACAACAAAACATACCGATTAAGTTACAGGCATGAATGTTTGTATCTGTGAGGCTTTTTTTTTTCAAAACACACAGGTGAATAAATATTTCAGAAATAAATTAACAGGTAACAGTGGACAGTTCCAGAAGGCACGAGAAAAAACTAGGATAGACAGTACACTCAAGTAGAGCGTCCAATGTTGCGCTCGAACTGGGATTTGAACTCGTCAACGCCAAGCGACAACAGCGCACCATCAGACAGACACTAGAAGGGCGATATCATCAACAGAAGCAACACCTGCAAGTATTACAAGTTAGTTGCAGACCCTGTACAGGGCGTTGCAATCAAACCCAACATTTACCGGGCAATTTTACGTTACGTAGTTTGTCATTGCCTCATACCATCGAAATCAACGAACGGCGATCTGCTTCCAAATCAACCGCGGCTGGTTGCGAAGCCTCAACTCGGTATGTCGGGGAATCGTGAAACAGTGTTTCACTAACCCGTAAGCCACAAGGGACGACAATGTGAGTAACAGACAAAACCAATACTGTGGCTTAAACACGAAATCATGTTGTTGCAGAATTTGAGAATCAAATTATAATTTCGTCAGTCTTAAGTTAACATTATTAATTTCATGTACAGAAAGATGAAACTGGTGTGGTTACACCAAAATTAACTGATCAACTTATGGTGAGCTGCTTGGTATAGAAAACTGGTACAATATTTTGGAGACGCCTCTAATCGCCGACTGACTCAGAAAACACAAGTTGAGGTAAATCGAACAAGAGAAAGGGAATGGCGATCGTGAAAAATCTTGCCGGTACAACCAAATCCTCACATTCCCTTTATTAATAGTTAAAATACCGTACAATCATCACATAGCCCATTCAAATACCAACAACAAACTATTCACTGAACTATCTTGCACAATTTCCATTACAATACATTCTGTGCTGACATCTGTGGTTTGGGGCAGGGACGGCAGTTTCACACTTCCCCACACCGGGTTCAAAAGCAGGCGGAGGCGATTTGGAAACCTTGCGTCGATTCTCACAATGATATGAGCATCAGTTGATGAGAAAGCAATGCCAAATTGCTGAACGTAAATCTGCCTAGAAAATCACAAACTGCCAAAGCAAATGCTGGCCTTGAATGTGACATCCTGTAAAGGACGTGCAGCAAAATGTTTAACATTTTGTGCTTTACTGAACATAACTGTCACAATGTAGTAGGTTAAGGAGTCAATTCACAGCTGAACAAACACCACAGGAGAATTACAACTACAGTTAGTTAGTTGCATATCCTTTACAGGACATCGCAGTCAACCCCAGCATTTTTTTGGCTGTTTGTGATCTCTTGGCAAGTTTATGTTCAGTAGTTTGCCATTGCTTTCTGAACGACTGCCACTCACACCATTTTATAAACAAAACCCAATGCTAGGTGGACTGCTGCAAAATTGCCTGCGTCCATCAACCCTTTGCCATGGAACCAGCTGCAGATATTTTATTTTAATGTATAGCAATAAATCCTTTATACATGTCTAGAAGCAAATTGGGCAAATGGATAACTAGATTAATCTGTGTGTGTATGTGGATATATGACTGTATGCACATATGTTTACATGTCTTTGTGTATAAACTGGTCTATATGTATATAGAAGTAAAGTACTGCCTTCCATGCCCCTATATATCATTTTAAAAAACTGTCATTTACTACCTATAGTACATTGCGGTGTATGAAAGGGGGTCTTGAGCCTGTGGAATTAAGGCCGCATGGCTAGTGCAGTCGCCGCGAACTGTGCAGGTTAGAGTTTTCTTTTTGCTCCGGACAAAAAAACTGCCACGCCTTACCGAGGATTAGAACCCGGGTCTCCCGAAGGAAAGCCCGGCATTCTAGCCACTCGGCCAGCCGCTCCACGCCCCTTATGTGTACTGGGTATATTATGCTAGGCTAGCCCCATATTTTTTTTAATCAGCCAGCTCTTAATGGGTGATGGGTTCAAAATCATGCTGGCTAACTCTACTTCCCAGGTAATTTCTCGATACTCATTTTAAGTGAGTCGACCTTCGAGTCCAGGTAAACCCCACTTCGCGGAGAGTTGAACATATGACCCTCTGGTTGGCCAGCAAGCACGCTAGTCATTGCGCTACCACAATGATACTGTTATATGCTGAAAAGCCCTATATTTTTCAGACCACTCGACTCTTGATGGATGATGTCATCAATATTATGCCTGCTGCCTTTACTTTTCAGGAAAGTTCCTGGTATCCATTGTAAGCTTGATCAATTTAGAAGTCTAGTTTAGACATACAATCCACTGATAGTCGTCTAGCGTGCGTCAGTCGCTCCCAGCTAGGATACAGATAAGTACCCTTAATATTGTCATGTAGTGTGTTTCATGTAGTTTTGTGTCAGTTTGTGCTTGTTCTGTGCTGACGAAGGCTTTGGCCGCAACGTCCAATTTGTTTCTTGTAATCGTGTTTCAGTAAAGCTCACAATCTACTTCTCGTTTTTTGGTGATTCCATTCATTGTTGATTTAGAAGTGCATGTCATTAAAAACAAAATCCTAGTATGTGTAACTACATGTATAACATACACACACTCAATTAATTTACAGTGAGGCGTATAGTAAAAATAAAACCAGTCAGGGAAAAGAAGATATTTAAATGAAGTCATTATTCAATGTTTCTGAATAAAGAATGTACACAACACATAACATTTTAACACTGGTACCTGTATTTGAATGTCAAAAGTATTTAATCTGATCTTATGTTGACAAACATTCAGGAAATGGTCCACAGCCTCTACTAAAACTGCTGAAAGAATGATTGTGCAGGAGTTTCATTTACATTACAATATGAAAAGGGTGCTGGCTCCTGAATAGTATTTTGTTTTTTGTACTTATGTATCCTTGAAGAAAAGAATCATAAAATGAATCAGAAAGTCACCAACATCAGCACAATATGATTACCAAATTATGGACTGACCAAAACAAATCATTATTCTGTGCCTCAGAATGGGACAATCAATTCTCCAGCCACATGTATACACAATTTAAGATGAGTAAATCAACACACATGGATTACCACCCAATAAAGTAGATCATATACTCCAAGACTACCCCCACTGAACATTCTGGCTTAGAGAAACAACAGTGGAAGCAAAACTTTATGGATGACTGAGCAAACTAAAGAAAAGGCAGTAAAATCAATAGAACAGACAAAATTGCAGATACAGAAAATGTATCATAAATTTACCTAACATAATGATTGCTTTATTCATTCTTGTATTTATTCATACAAAGAGTGTTGAGGGGATACATAGAGCCTGTTCTTTTGTATGGATGTGAAACTTGGACAATGAGCAGTAAATCTGAAATACATCTGATGGCTGCAGAAATGTGGTTTCTGAGGAAAATGCAAATAATACCATGGACTGACAGAAAAACCAATGACCAAGTACTACAGGAGACAAATGACAATCGTAAATTGATTAGAGAAATTAGACGTGGACAGTCAAAATATTTTGAACATGCTATGAGAAGAAATGGATTGGAGAACTTAGTGACAACTGGCAAGATCGAAGGGAACAGACCAAGAGGAAGACCGAGAGGAAAATACCTGGATGGCTTGGCCACATGGCATGGATGAGACAGCAACACTGAGCTGATCCACGATGCTGGTGATCGAGTGAAATGGCGAGTCATGACCGCCCACGCTTTCCGGCATGGCACATGATTGATTGATTGATTGATTGATTCATATGCTCTACAATTACACAGGTATACAATAATAATACACAAGTTAATAAGAAGACTGGGTAGAAAGTGTGAGTCTTTTTGTACTTATTGACGCTGTGCTTCTATCAGAAACATGTTAAGGAAGTATTAAATACCATCTGAACTAAACATCACATATTATAATCACTGAAACAATGTCTGTCCAGACACTTCCAGTGGAAGAAAGCCTGAGGCATCAAATATTCTATACAAAAATATTTTTTTTTTAAACTGGCGTGTGTGCACTCCACATTAGGGTTAAGAATAGGGATAGTGACTGTTATATTTAGTACATGCATCTGCCAACACAGAAATCTTGGGCTGAAGTTTCATTAGTATAAGGATTCTTTTCTGACCAGTACATGGGTTGTCAGGACAGCAGGGTGCCTGACAAACTAGAGGAATATTGTGCATGGCCAAGAAAGTCTTAGTCAGATGTGAAAAATGGGCAGCTGCACTGCCATCATGCCAGCTCCATGGCGAAGGAGTTGCGGATGTGGTTCGCGATCCTGCATAGCCGAGTTCGAAACACAGCAGCGTGCGACTTGGCAGCAGATTGTGTTGCGTTGGTTTTTTTATGAAATGGTATGGGTGCCGGTCATTCAGAAAGCAATGGCAAGCTACTGAATGTAAACTTGCCAAGAGATAACAACAGCGAAAATTGCTGGTGTTGACTACAATGCCGTGTAAAGAATATGCAACTAACTAACTGTCGTCATGATGGAGCTGCAAGTTCCCATTACACACAGGTCTGCCCATTTGCATTATTTGCATCTGAATCAGACTTTCAAGGGCAAATAATATTCCCCAGGTTTGTGTGACTTCTGCAAATTTGTAGTTTGTGTGTGAGAGAGACACAGAGAGAGTGAGAGAGAGACAGACAGATAAAGAGTAAGAGAGACAGACAGATAGAGAAAGTCAGACAGAGAATTGGAAGAGAACAAGATTACATTTTCTATAAGAATGTAGGTATGGTTTGATATGTGTAGGCAATAGGAACTATACATTTCACGTTTTGTGTTTGTTTTCCTAAGCTCTCATGACAACATAGTCACATTTGGACAGCCATCCACACTCATGTGTGGACATGAAAAGATGAGGCTGTTGAAAACCAAATCTGAAAAAAATAATAGGGAAAGAAAAATGCATGTGTACATCTTCACTTCCATCTCATTCCACCTTTCCGTATTTTGTTTCACAGACTTAGGGCCTTCTTTTGTGTACTCATTTCAAATGTGGTTTACATATCAGTAATTGTTATTTCTGGTCGCTTAAAAGTCGACAGGGTTGACTTCATTGCACCGGGTTTTATCCCATATGGCTCGGTCTCTTTCCGCAGCACGGAAAGCGTCACACAAAGCACAAACTCAGTAGCTTTTAGTGACGACCCACAGGAGTCTCCGAAACATTTAACTCGTAAACCGAAGGGTGCGGCCCGGAATCGAACCCACAACCTTTGAAGCATGAGTCAAACGGCTTGACCACTTCGCCACAGAGACTCCCGTTATTTCTGGTTTTCTAGCCAAGTTTTCAAATTTAAAACTTATTGTTCCTTGATAAAGATTTTGGTTGAAACATTTGCTTGTACTTGTGTCTTTCCTGTTGTCAAGCTTCCTAGTTATACTTTCAGTTCATTCACTTCCCAGTGTCAGCTTAGTAGCAGTCACCACCTGTTGCATACTAGTTAAGCACACAATACTGATCACTGTTAGTGTCGCCTACACAAGTAGGAAGCTTTTTCTCTATTTGTCATTTGTGCAACACTGACACAAGAGTAATTCTCCCGAAAGAAAAATTAAATATTAGCTTATAACCGACTTGAATAAGATACCCTTGGGTTGCATTGTATCAGCAGGATTTAGCATATTATGTGTTCATAAAGAAAAAAATATCATTGCAATAGCTATCCCAAACCTCTGAACAAACTCCATACTAATTATATATAAATAAGACTCAGTACTGGGCTTATACTTGTGAGATCCTAAACTGCATATAGTTGTGAGACACTTTGTGAAAAATCACTTGCCTGCAATTTATAAATGTTTTAGTTTACATTTCTATAATAATTTGGAGATGAACACAGAGATGATTCAAGACTAGCAATGCTGTAAGATGGTGAGCCATAATCCCCCACGCCTATCAGCTTGAGACACATGAAGAAATAAAATGCTGACAAAGTAATCCGGGAAATTATTAACTCTTTCAGTCTCAGCTACTGTGTGATGGAAATTAGTTCAATTCTAAGAATCTCCACCATCAGGTGATGCCTGGTTCCCCATAGCTTCAAGATATCTCAGCTAATTGCCTTACAGATTTTAAGGAAGTGAATCTTCTCGGGTAAGGCTTAAGGAATATTCTATCTACACTTTAGTCTCTGAGTCACTACTCGTGACACTGGAACACAGAACAAATAATCAAAATTAACAGAACTCTTCTTATGAACACAACTATCATTTAATTGAGACAGTTGTCACATATACAGCCAGGACAGATCTTGTCTACACTATGAATGCTAATTCTGAAAATCCTTGACCTAAGAGGGAGCGCAGTCCTGTTGGAAAATGCCCTCATCAAGTCAAGATGTGTAATGGTGGTGAAGTGTGCCTGGGTGGTTAGGAATCATAGGACACCAATCGGGTGCAGTCACCTGGTTTATGATGCCTTGGGAATCTGGATGTCGATATCAGTCTTCATTCATGTTTATCGTGGTCACTGGTCATTTCTTAGTGTGGCTTAGGTCCTCTGTGTTGAGGATGCTGTGGTATGAGGATGTCCCAAATTCAGTGCAAACAATCTTTTCAAGAAGGTGTCTGATACCCTGGAGCAACACTTAGTGGTAGAATCATGCTCGGCTGACAAGACAAGAGTTCCTTTTCGATCGGCTGTAGTTCATAAAGCTTCTCTAGTCATAGATAACATTCATATGTAACGACAAGGTACGCTGGGTTTATTATCGCTACACCACTGAGGAAGTTGTTTCATCCGCAATAAGGTGGGTCCTATAATATCAACAGAATTCCTACTGAATCAGGCTGTATATCGTTTCCCCCGTTTTTCAAGAAGTGAAATGTAGTGTACAACTGGCCTTCTCAAACCGCTGACACGGAATGAATGTTATGGATCAGACCGAGACTATAACGTCACAGGTTTTATAAAACAGTCCTCGGCATCGTGTCGCATGGAAAGCAAGAGATAGGCATGAGTGCCACTCTGTTTAGTCCATGCTACATGGAATAAACAGACTTTGTATGAACCTTGGGATGGACTTTCTAGAGCGGTTGTGAGCATGAGGTTGAGTATTTTGTGACACTACCCATCATCATGTGATGTGTGACTCTCACATTCCTGAGAATGAGAGAATCCTTTCAGCATGTTATGTGTGACTCACAATCCTGAGAATCTTAAATTTACCATCATGGGATAAGTGACTGGCACATTCCTGAGAATCCGTAAGGCGTAACATTAGGCATTTTTGTATTCTCATTATGACTCATACACATTTTGCCAGACATATACAAAAGAAATCTGGTTTCACCAGACTGTGACATAATCACAAATAATGTAATATTTACTTCCTGTCTGGTTAAATGTTAGTTGAGCATTTTTTAGGCTTTACTTATTCCTTTAAATAAAAGACTACTGAAGGTAATTGAGAGAGAATGAATCATGTTTAGCTGCAATGGTACTGTCTGTACGCACTACACTAGCCTACGTACTGTACTGTCCACTACCTACAAATAATTAACTGTATAAAATTGAATCAGCCCGTGTCAATTAAGTCAAAAGTAAAGAAAGTGACATACACTTCACATACTCATACTGACTCACTTAACTAAGCCACTGCCACTAAACTAAACTTACTTAGTTAAAAGTTAAAGAAGAAAGTTAACCCTTTTAGCACGGAATTATTTTAGGCTTATTAGCCAAAAACACTGAGCATTATTTCAGTAAATTTGGTTGTATTTTTGTTTATTTTTTTAGACCCCTTTCTTTTTTCCCCCAAAAAAATTTTATTTATGGAAAGGGAAAAAAAAGTTTTTAAAAAAATTTTTTTTAAATTGAAAAATCTTGTCTTTGCAATTTAAAAAAAAAGGCAAAAGGAAAAATTAAAATTAAAGAAAAACAACCTAAAACAAATATAATTTTTTAATTATAGCCCTTGGCCTTTTGGGTGAAAAAAAATTGAGACCCCCTTTTACTTTAAAAAGGGTTGGTATTTTCCTTTTTTGGGAGACCCCAAAACCAAATCTTTTTTTTTATTTGGAATATCCCAAATTTCCCCCAGCCCCAAAGAAAAGGGGGAAAATTTTTTGAATATCCTTCAGCCCTACAACGGGATAATTTTTCATTTAAACCCCCCTTTAGTATTTTGCCCAAAAAATAAGTTTTGTATCCTAAAAAATGGGGGAAGAAATTTCCCCAAATTTTTAAAATTCTTTCCAAAAATGGGAAAAAAATCTGCCTTTTGACCAACCCCAAATATTATTTATGAAAAAACACCCTTTGACTTTCCACGGGGGCAGTTTTTCCCCCTAAAAGAAAATTCCTTTTCTGTTTCTTTTTAGGGGGGAAAAAAAAACTGTTTGGGGGTTTTTTCTTTTATGTGATTTTGGGGTTTTTTTGGGGGAACATTGGTGGATTTGTTTATTGCCTTGGGGAATTGGCGTTGCTTTTGTTTACGGGAGGTATTTCTAAAAAAACCTCGTAGATTTTTTAAAAAAAAAAATTTTTCCCAAAAAAACAAACCCCTTTTTGGGGGTTTTTCCCTTTTGAAAATTTTAACACTGGGAAGCCCAAGGTTTCCTTTGACCTTTTCGCCAAAAAATGAACATCCAGGGAAAAAAGCTTTTTTTCCCCCTTTGGGTATGCATTGGGCTAAAATTAAACGGTTTTCTTTCCCCCATTGGCCCCCCCCTTTTAAAATAATTGCTTTGGTTTCCCTAAAAATTTATTGTGATCACCAGTAGAATTCCCGAAATTTTTTAAACGCCCTTCCCCATGGTCCCGGTAAAAATTTTAAATGATTTTTAGTCTTTTCCCCCCCTGGAATAACCCTTTAAACCGGGGTGGTTTTTAGGGTTGTAGAAAAAAAGGTTGGTTTGGTCATCCCATTCAGGATTATCCAAAAAAGTCTTTCGGAATATGGGGGGTCCAATCCTGAGAATCTTAATTTACCATCATGTGATAGTGACTGGCACATTCCTGAAATCCGTAAGGCGTAAATGTAGGCATTTTGTATTCTCATTATGACTCATACACATTTTGCCAGACATATCAAAGAAATCGGTTTCACCAGACTGTGACATATCACAAATAATGTAATATTTACTTCCTGTGTCTGGTTACATTGCTCTAGTCTGAGCATTTCGTTACGCTCTACTAGTCTATTCCTTCCTCAAACTAAAAGACTACATGATGTCACTCGATTAAACGTAATGACATCCCTGTCTTAGCTGCAATTATCGATCTGACACTACCTAGCCTACGGTACTGTACTTCCAACAAATACTACAACATAATTAAACTGTTGATAAATGAACAAGCACGTGACAATTGAAAGCAAAATAAAGGAACATGGTGACACTATTTCACTTAAACGAACTCATACTGATCACTAACTACATGCCACTGTCACTAACTAAATTTCATTATCTAATAAGTTAAAAGAAAGGTTAAATAAGAAAGCTAAAAAAAGCCAAAGCCGGTCCGATCTTGATCTCAAGTTCTTCACTAACATTTCCCTATCTGATCAGTGATATTGAAATAACGATGTTGAATCAGATAACTGAAACTGGGTGTTAAGATAACTTACACCAAACTATTATAATTCATTTAATAACAATAAACACTTCAGGCCGACCTACCTGGAAGCTAAATTTCGCGTTTTCCGAGTGTTTAGAATCCGAGCAGTATAAAAATGGCGACAGTTGTCGAATCAATCGACCTTACACCATTGCTGCTTGTACAATCAATACAGCATGGCTATTCTTCTTCAATTGTCCAAGAAACCCGAAGTGTTCTGTTTTACAAGAACGAATTGTTCTATCGAACAATAATCTGGCTTATAATCATCTTATATAGGAATTTCAGCTGCTTCATTTGGACTTAGTTCCATACTATTTATCCATTTTGTTTATTGTTATTGCACTTGTTATCGATTGAGCTAGGCTTGGGAACCCACCCTTCGTCATTACGTATTATTATTATAATACCTAAAAGTGCATGTATTCATCAACTGCGGTCTTGATCCATTTATTTTGCTTTGTTGGAAGTTATGATTCCCTTAAATCTCTACGAACTGTATTCTCACAGGCGTGACTGAAACTGTCTCGTATAAAGAGAAGAGAGAGCCATGTCGAACAGTGGCTAGCACTCTGCTCCATGCCCAACGGCCACGGGTTCGAATCTCCATCGAGGCAGTGTGTGTGTGTGTGTGTGTGTGTGTGTGTGTGTGTGTGTGTGTGTGTTTAAATAAATTCACCTGGGCACACATATCGACCAATCCTAAAAATGAGTAACGGGAAATATGGTGCTAGTTCTAAATATGTAATAGTCTTCACTGCCCGGATAAGGGTTCTATACATTTTACGAGTGTTTTGTAGTGGGTAAAGTCTATTCAAATGCATGCTATTTTGTTTTCGCTCGCTCACTTTGAACTCAAGCGTAGTCCATACACATTATTTATAGTAGTGATGGGCTGAATTTTGCGTGTCGGTTAGCTTTTCCTATTAACAGTGTCCCTCGCCATCAGGTGAACCCACTCCGACTTCAGAGGTAGAAAGTGTAAGTCATATGTCGTACGTTATCTTCCAAAAGACTCCGACATTTGCTTCGTGCATAAGTAGCATAAGCAGCATCAATCGTCTTGCTGAACCATGTAGACGACCGTGCTTCTCCACATCTTGCTATCTCCAACAGCCTGCATCAGTTCAACAATAACACTGTTTCGTGCAAATTCTTGACAACGGGCTGCCAAGAATCTTGTCGCGTTGTCTTCCTCAGTTTCTTTTCCCATAAATGGTTCCAGTTGTCATAACATGCTCCAGTGTTTCTACTCGTTATATATGGCCGAAGAATTCTAATATTTAAGATAAGTTTTCTTTGTGTTTTAATGAAAATCAGTTAGATAACACAGTTGGCTGTCCAAGGAATTTTCAGCATTCTTCTGTACTATCACATCTGTTAATTTCTTAGGCCTCAACGTCGGGAGAATATCAAGGATGACTTCTCTTAGCACCGAATGTTGGGAAGCGCTCACTAAACCCGACATTCCACATTGTGCCTACGGCTTCGTGCGGATGATTGCGACTGGGAGGGTACAAGTCTTGTCCTGGAAATGCAACCTAAAGACTAAATGTCATTGCAGGGCAGACTAGCACCTAAGCCTTGTTCGGAAACTGATCTTGAATCGAAGCTTCTACAAGCGGGCAGTTAGAGCATTGCTTTCGTGGTCTGGCAGCTTCCGCAGCTGGTACTGTTCCATATAGTGGTGTTACTTTTCCTCTAGAGTGAACGAAGCAGGTCGAGAGAGGGATCATGCTGCATGGCCAACATATGGTCTCTACAATTCAGTCCAGGCTTTGTGTTATAAAGAGGTTATTATTCCATTTATGAAGCATAATGTTGCTTGCTTGCTTGTGTTCGTTGGCTTGAGCTCCAACGCGAAGTCCTGTATGTCGGATGAAGGCATCTTGTTGTCCAACATCAGTGTGATGTCATACAGGACCTGAGGTTTGCGTGAGTATCCGTTGTCTCATATTGGTGTGAAGACTGGTGGTTCCTCGCCGTACAGGCAGACACACTCCGACTTCGGAGGAAAGCATAATGTAACAAACTATTATCTGCCAAGACGGCAAAGTGTCAGTATCAATTATTTCCAAAACCTCCAAAGATGTCACTTAAGAATTTCAGTGTACATGTTATCCTCAGCCCTCTAGATATTAAATTGGAGTCTGTTGACAATTTAAGCCCTCTAATCTATGAAAGAAACATATCCAACCTTAGCCTAATTGCAACCACCACGCATGTGCGCTTCTGAGTTTTGGCCTCGTTATATATGCGTCTCGACAGTTATGAAGTTTCCCTAAGATCTCCCCTCTGTCGTGTCTTCACCTTACAGTGATAGAGAAGCGTTGTGTTCCAATGACTCCAAGAGCTATGCCGACCCGTTGTGCACTTACTTGTAGGATCTCCTATGTACGACCGGTAATTAGATAGAAACCAGACGAATAGAATCACAGACCTGCTTCCTTGTAAGTAGACTGGGGACAATCATCATCATCATGTGACATGCCCGGGAAGCATAGGCTGTCATGTTTGCCATCTCGCCTAATCACCAGAGTCGTGGATCAGTTCAGTGTTCTTGAACGCGGCATTACTTCATGTTATTTTGTATTGATATAAGATCTAGCACCTCCCGCTATTTTCCGAGCTTAGCTCCCGTGGGGATGGTACTTCTGTACGTGGTCGGGGGAAACGTCTCTACACTAACATCTCTCCAGTACATGCAAGACCTCTTCAGAGCTCAGACGATTGCAACACAAAAGCGTGGGACTAGTAAACTACTAAAACCCCTTATCAGGTTTTCACCCAAAATGTCTATGTAATTCAAGGGAAACAACCCATAGTTCTATAAACAGGCAGGTTTGGCTGTATTAATAGTTTCCCCTTGTACTACTACCAGTTGACGCAGTCTGTGAGCTAAGGGCAGCGAACGTGGTTCACAATTTCCCAATGTGCTGAGCCGAAGGTTCAGCTGCAAACAATTAGGAAGCCTTGAGATTGGGGAAAGCTCTGCGTTGATTTAATTGATGGTGACGTTGGTCGTTCAGAAAACCATGCCAAACTGCATCATCATCATCATCATCATCATCAAGATGGCTTCGGAAGTCACGGGGGGCAATCATCGTCTGGATCTTTTCTCCGGGGGATGCTGATGTGCTGGGGAATAAACAGACAGACAGATTGGCTGGCTCTGCAAAACTTGGTGGAGTATTGATGCATGATAATGCAGACGTGGTTGCGGCCTTGTGGGAGCACGTGTACACCTCGAAGGCTGTTAAGAAAACTATCACCAAACAAAAATAAAATAAATTCATTTAACTTTTAACAATAAACACTTCAGGCCGACCTACCTGGAAGCTAAATTTCGCGTTTTCCGAGTGTTTAGAATCCGAGCAGTATAAAAATGGCGACAGTTGTCGAATCAATCGACCTTACACCATTGCTGCTTGTACAATCAATACAGCATGGCTATTCTTCTTCAATTGTCCAAGAAACCCGAAGTGTTCTGTTTTACAAGAACGAATTGTTCTATCGAACAATAATCTGGCTTATAATCATCTTATATAGGAATTTCAGCTGCTTCATTTGGACTTAGTTCCATACTATTTATCCATTTTGTTTATTGTTATTGCACTTGTTATCGATTGAGCTAGGCTTGGGAACCCACCCTTCGTCATTACGTATTATTATTATAATACCTAAAAGTGCATGTATTCATCAACTGCGGTCTTGATCCATTTATTTTGCTTTGTTGGAAGTTATGATTCCCTTAAATCTCTACGAACTGTATTCTCACAGGCGTGACTGAAACTGTCTCGTATAAAGAGAAGAGAGAGCCATGTCGAACAGTGGCTAGCACTCTGCTCCATGCCCAACGGCCACGGGTTCGAATCTCCATCGAGGCAGTGTGTGTGTGTGTGTGTGTGTGTGTGTGTGTGTGTGTGTGTGTGTGTGTGTTTAAATAAATTCACCTGGGCACACATATCGACCAATCCTAAAAATGAGTAACGGGAAATATGGTGCTAGTTCTAAATATGTAATAGTCTTCACTGCCCGGATAAGGGTTCTATACATTTTACGAGTGTTTTGTAGTGGGTAAAGTCTATTCAAATGCATGCTATTTTGTTTTCGCTCGCTCACTTTGAACTCAAGCGTAGTCCATACACATTATTTATAGTAGTGATGGGCTGAATTTTGCGTGTCGGTAAGCTTTTCCTATTAACAGTGTCCCTCGCCATCAGGTGAACCCACTCCGACTTCAGAGGTAGAAAGTGTAAGTCATATGTCGTACGTTATCTTCCAAAAGACTCCGACATTTGCTTCGTGCATAAGTAGCATAAGCAGCATCAATCGTCTTGCTGAACCATGTAGACGACCGTGCTTCTCCACATCTTGCTATCTCCAACAGCCTGCATCAGTTCAACAATAACACTGTTTCGTGCAAATTCTTGACAACGGGCTGCCAAGAATCTTGTCGCGTTGTCTTCCTCAGTTTCTTTTCCCATAAATGGTTCCAGTTGTCATAACATGCTCCAGTGTTTCTACTCGTTATATATGGCCGAAGAATTCTAATATTTAAGATAAGTTTTCTTTGTGTTTTAATGAAAATCAGTTAGATAACACAGTTGGCTGTCCAAGGAATTTTCAGCATTCTTCTGTACTATCACATCTGTTAATTTCTTAGGCCTCAACGTCGGGAGAATATCAAGGATGACTTCTCTTAGCACCGAATGTTGGGAAGCGCTCACTAAACCCGACATTCCACATTGTGCCTACGGCTTCGTGCGGATGATTGCGACTGGGAGGGTACAAGTCTTGTCCTGGAAATGCAACCTAAAGACTAAATGTCATTGCAGGGCAGACTAGCACCTAAGCCTTGTTCGGAAACTGATCTTGAATCGAAGCTTCTACAAGCGGGCAGTTAGAGCATTGCTTTCGTGGTCTGGCAGCTTCCGCAGCTGGTACTGTTCCATATAGTGGTGTTACTTTTCCTCTAGAGTGAACGAAGCAGGTCGAGAGAGGGATCATGCTGCATGGCCAACATATGGTCTCTACAATTCAGTCCAGGCTTTGTGTTATAAAGAGGTTATTATTCCATTTATGAAGCATAATGTTGCTTGCTTGCTTGTGTTCGTTGGCTTGAGCTCCAAC
Source organism: Cepaea nemoralis (assembly GCA_014155875.1). Taxonomy (NCBI): domain Eukaryota; kingdom Metazoa; phylum Mollusca; class Gastropoda; order Stylommatophora; family Helicidae; genus Cepaea; species Cepaea nemoralis. The sequence continues at coordinate 161,363 of JACEFZ010024007.1, read as the reverse complement.
GCGAAGTCCTGTATGTCGGATGAAGGCATCTTGTTGTCCAACATCAGTGTGATGTCATACAGGACCTGAGGTTTGCGTGAGTATCCGTTGTCTCATATTGGTGTGAAGACTGGTGGTTCCTCGCCGTACAGGCAGACACACTCCGACTTCGGAGGAAAGCATAATGTAACAAACTATTATCTGCCAAGACGGCAAAGTGTCAGTATCAATTATTTCCAAAACCTCCAAAGATGTCACTTAAGAATTTCAGTGTACATGTTATCCTCAGCCCTCTAGATATTAAATTGGAGTCTGTTGACAATTTAAGCCCTCTAATCTATGAAAGAAACATATCCAACCTTAGCCTAATTGCAACCACCACGCATGTGCGCTTCTGAGTTATGGCCTCGTTATATATGCGTCTCGACAGTTATGAAGTTTCCCTAAGATCTCCCCTCTGTCGTGTCTTCACCTTACAGTGATAGAGAAGCGTGTGTGTTCCAATGACTCCAAGAGCTATGCCGACCCGTTGTGCACTTACTTGTAGGATCTCCTATGTACGACCGGTAATTAGATAGAAACCAGACGAATAGAATCACAGACCTGCTTCCTTGTAAGTAGACTGGGGACAATCATCATCATCATGTGACATGCCGGTAAGCATAGGCTGTCATGTTTTGCCATCTCGCCTAATCACCAGAGTCGTGGATCAGTTCAGTGTTCTTGAACGCGGCATTACTTCATGTTATTTTGTATTGATATAAGATCTAGCACCTCCCGCTATTTTCCGAGCTTAGCTCCCGTGGAGATGGTACTTCTGTACGTGGTCGGGAGAAACGTCTCTACACTAACATCTCTCCAGTACATGCAAGACCTCTTCAGAGCTCAGACGATTGCAACACAAATGCGTGGGACTAGTAAACTACTAACCCGTTATCAGGTTTTCACCAACATGTCTATGTAATTCAAGGGAAACAACCCATAGTTCTATAAACAGGCAGGTTTGGCTGTATTAATAGTTTCCCCTTGTACTACTACCAGTTGACGCAGTCTGTGAGCTAAGGGCAGCGAACGTGGTTCACAATTTCCCAATGTGCTGAGCCGAAGGTTCAGCTGCAAACAATTAGGAAGCCTTGAGATTGGGAACGCTCTGCGTTGATTTAATTGATGGTGACGTTGGTCGTTCAGAAAACCATGCCAAACTGCATCATCATCATCATCATCATCATCAAGATGGCTTCGGAAGTCACGGGTGGCAATCATCGTCTGGATCTTTTCTCCGGGGCATGCTGATGTGCTGGGGAATAAACAGACAGACAGATTGGCTGGCTCTGCAAAACTTGGTGGAGTATTGATGCATGATAATGCAGACGTGGTTGCGGCCTTGTGGGAGCACGTGTACACCTCGAAGGAGCAAATAGATCACCATGGTCTGGCAAGAATGCGACAGCGTGGAGTCACGAGGGGATCTGGCCGATGCTCGACGCTTAGAGGAAAGGTGAGACGCACATATAATCAGATTGCAACTGGTACTATTGGGGTTGGAACTCTTCGCTGGCTTCTGAGGATGGGGACAAAGCGCTTATGGGAATGCCCCGAATGCTGTGATGTCAGTTCTTAAATCAATCAATCAATCAATCGATCAATCATCATCAAGAGCCATACCAGCTGTGTAGGCTCTAATGACTCTCCACAGATCTCGGTCCTTGGTTTTCTGTATCAACTGTGCTGATGATATTCCTCCATGCATTCGTCTCAGTCCATCCAGCATTATTTCTCTTGGTCTGCCTCTGCCTTTCTTCCCCTCTATCTTGTATCACCATTGGCACCTTGCCGTCTTGACAGACGATAGTTTGTACTTTAAAAAGGCATAATAACTTTTAACTATGGCGGTAGCGAGTGTGACTGATAAGGCCAATTTGCGCTGTAAATGTCCGTTCACAGTGGGTGCATGTGAACACGTGGTCATTTCCACCATCATGCACCATCTTACGTCTCAAACACTTGGTGTGTGACTTTTCTGCAATAATTTTCTCCTTTGACTTTATTCCATTTCTGATATTTGCCCTCCATGCAACACGTTCAGCGGCGACTTGCTCCCAATGTGCATTATCAATGCCTGTATCAATCATGTCCCGCTTACACACATCTTTGTATCGTAGTAGAGGCCGACCCTGAGATCTCTTACCCATCTGTAATTCACCAAAAAGATATCCTTTGGTATTCTACCATCATCCATCCTCCTAAGATGTCCTATCCATCTTAGTCTACGAAGACTGAGCATGGAATAAACTGTCACACAACCTGATCTTTCCAATACTTCAGTATTTGTGATTTTGTCTTGCCACTTAATACCAAGAATTCTTCGCAGACACCGCATATGAAAGCTGTTTAAATTGTTCTCTTGGTGTGAGTAAGTTGTCCAGGTTTCACTGCCATAGAGAAGAGTACTAAGGACACAGGCTTGATAGACAAGGACTTTTGTTTTGGCAGTAAGCTTCCTGTTCTCCCAGACTCTTTTTCTTAACCTGTTCATTGTTGTTGCTGCCTTACCAATCCGGATGTTGATTTCCTGATCTAGGAATAATTTGCTATTTACCACTGATCCTAGATATGTAAAATGGTCTACTATCTCTAGTTCGGCGTCGTCAATAAAGATTGATGGTACCTCATGTGCACCTTGTGACATAATCTGTGTCTTCTTTTTGCTAATTGTTAAACCAAATTCAGAACAAGCATTGGAGAATGCAGATAGTAGACATTGCAATTCTTCCTCAGAGTGGGTCGTAACTGCAGCATCATCTGCAAAAAGCAACTCTCTGATCAGTACTCTCCTAATTTTGGTCTTAGCCTTCAATCTCTGAGCATTGTAGAGGCCGCCATCTGAGCGTGAGTGAATGTATATACCACCATCCTGATCACGAAATGCATATTTCAGTAGAAGTGAAAAGTATATTCCAAAGAGGGTGGGAGCTAGTACACAACCTTGCTTAACTCCACTCTTGATTTCAAATTCTTCAGAAGTTGCACCATCAAACTTGATTATACCCTTCATGCCTGTGTGGAACGATTCCACAATGGACAGAAGAGTTGGTGGGCAGCCAATCTTCTTTAGTGCCTTGAACAGACCCTCACGACTGACCAAATCAAATGCCTTTGTGAGGTCGATGAAGGCAATAAACAGTGGTTGATTCTGTTCACGGCATTTTTCTTGCATTTGTCGCAATGAGAATATCATATCAGTGGTAGACCGGTTCTGTCGAAAGCCACACTGTGATTCGGGGTAGACTTGATCTCCTAGGACTTGAAGTCTGCGCAGAACAATTCTGGCAAATACTTTTCCAACAATACACAGAAGTGAGATACCCCTATAGTTGTTGCAGTCGCTTCCGATCGCCCTTGTTCTTGTACAGTGTTATGATGCTTGAATCTTTGAAATCCTGTGGGACTTGTCCTTCACGCCAGCATAGCTCTATTAGCTGGTGGATCTGTATAGTGAGTGTGTCTTGCCCACTCCTGATAACCTCTATTGGAATCCCATCCTTACCTGGAGCCTTGCCAGATGCAAGTTCATTTATAGCACACTTAACTTCTGTTATGGTGGGAAGTGTGTCCAGGTGGTCAAGAGTTGGTAGAGCCTCTATGGCGTTGAGGGCATCATCCGCTAGTTTGGTCTCACTTGAGTAAAGCTCCAAATAGTGCTCTACCCATCTGTCCTTCTGCTGTTTCTTATCAGTGATGACTTCTCCAGTCAAGGTTTTCAATGGTGCACTTCTTTTGATCACTGGACCACAGGCTTTCTTTATTCCTTCATACATGCTTCTTATGTCTCCCTTATCACTTGCGATTTGAATGGACTCACATAACTTGATCCAATAATCATTTGCACACTGCCTGGCAGCCTTTTGCACATCCTTCCTAGCTTGCCTTAGCTCACTCAGAGTGTTACGCGTTGGTCTTTCCTTGTTTCTTAAGAGAGCTTTCTTCTTTTTATCAATCAGGGGCTGCAGAGTCTCGCTGTTGGCCGCAAACCAGTCCTGCCTCTTATGATCCACAGTGCCGTAAACCCCTATGGCAGTTTTATAAAGAGTTTCCTTAATTTGACCCCACTTTTCATTTACTGTACAATTTTCTGGTGTATCAGTGAAAGCATCTTCAAGTTGCTGTTGAAACTGAAAGCACTTTTCAGGATCATGAGTGTTAATAATATTAATCCTGGGGCTAGATTTGTGTTTAGCTGTGTAGATTCTCTTTGGTCTCAGTCTAACCCTTGCAACAACCAAAGAATGATCTGTATCACAGTCAGCACTGTGGTAACTACGAGTCAATGATATACGGTTCAGATGTTGTCTCCGTGTGATGATGAAGTCCAGCTGGTGCCAATGGCCGGATCTTGGATGTTTCCATGTGACCTTATGCATCTCTTTTGTTTTAAAAAAAGAGTTTGTAATACATAGGTCATTACTGGTGCAATGCTCCAGCAGCCTTTGCCCATTTTCATTCATGCGACCGATTTTGTATTTTCCAAGGCACACTGGCCATGAACTTGAGTCCTTGCCCACACGAGCATTGAAATCACCGAGCATATAAATGTAGTCAGATTTTGGAACTGCCTTGATCACGGAGTCTAACTCCTCATAGAACAAATCCTTCACATCATCAGAGGAATCGAGTGTCGGTGCATATGCAGTAATAATGGTGGCAAACCCAAAAGAGGTTTCCAAGCGCAGGGATAATAGTCTTTCATTTCCTCCTGCTGGAATTTCAATCATTCCCAGTAGCGAATTCTTCACTGCAAAGCCCACACCGTGTTGCCTTTTCTCTGCCTGCCCTCTACCCTTCCAGAAAAAGGTGTAGTTGTTTTCCCTGAGTGACCCTTCCTCAGCGAGGCGAGTCTCCTGCAGGCCAGCAATATCAATGTTAAGACGATTGAGTTCGGCATCAATCACAGCCGTTTTTCTCACATCGTCAATATTGGTCAAGTCAGTGGAAAATCCTGGACACATGGTTCTCACGTTCCAGGTTGCAAGCCGTAGCTTGAGGTTTCTATTTTTATTTTTGTTTGTACCTGGTGCATTGGTTTTACAGCCTGCGATTCAGATTTTGTCCTAGCCCCAAGCACCCATTGAAGCAGGCAGGCTGTGGCGGATCAACACCCAATTGGCTGGGGGCTGCCCAGCTTGAGGCGAGCGGTAGCTGATCAGTGACACCTATAGATGTCTCCCACCGTCAGAGGCAACGCGTGGCGCCCCATGTCTACGCCAACTGACAAGGACTTATAACCCGTAACAGTTGCCTCTCGCTTTGATTCCGAGACCAGTTAAGACCAGGGATGGAGTTATTGCCTCTCCATAGCACAAAGCCTGGGCTAAAATATAGAGATCATGTGTTGCCCATGCAGCATGATCCCTCTCTCGGCCCGCCTAGTTCACTCCAGAGGAAAGGTAACATCCCTACATCTGGAACAAGACAAGCTGCAGAAGCTGCCGGATCAGCAAAGCAATGCTCTAACTGTCCGCCTGTCGGAGCTTCGATCCTAGACCAGTCGCCAACCAAGGCTTAGGGCCTGGTCTGCCCTGCCATGACAATTTTGTCTTTAGCTTGCATTTCCTCGCACCAGGGTAAGGCTTGTACCCTCCCAATTGCGCTCTTCCGCCCGAAGCCGTTGGCACAATGTGGGGTGTCGGGTTTGGTAAGCGTCACCCAACGTTCGGCGCTAAAAGAGACCAGGTAGTACCGTCTACTGTTATACCGTAGCTCAGTCATATCTGACTAAGACCTGACCAATCAGGTCAGGTCTTGTATATATGAAGATGAAATACATCATATTCCTACAAGTGTGTCTGCACACATAAACACACACACACACACACACACACACACACACACACACACACACACACACACACACACACACACACACATATATATATATATATATATATATATATATATATATATATATTCATCCATTCATTCATTCATTCATTCATTCATTCGGTAGCATGTCCCTTGTAGAACCTTGCTGCCATAATAACCTTTTGGAAAACTTCTCGATAATAAGCAAGATGTCCCGCGACCGATACACTAATCTGGATATCATCTGCCGTATCCTGCACCCATCTTCTCTTTAGCCTTCCTCTTCTTCTCTTCCCAGGCATATACCCTTCTATGATTGTTCTCTCCACACTTTCGTGAGGTTTCAAGTGACCAACATATTTCAATTGTCTTTGTTTTATTGTCTTTAATAGCCAACCTTCTTCAATCTTCAGCTCTTGATGTATGGATGCAGTTATTCTTTTCTTTATCCAAGATACTCTTAGAACTCGTCTATAACATTTATATTCAAAGTAATTTATGCTCTGTTCAGATTGTTTAGTAGGTATCCTGGTCTCACAGTCGTATGGTGCAATGGGAAAGATGCATGCTTTTAAAATTTACTTTTTTGAAGTTATATCTGTTCCACTCCACAATGTAGTCAGTTGTTTTAGTCTTTGAAGAGCAATAGATATTCACCTTTTAATTTCTTTCATTGTGTCACCATTGTTGGTAATCAATGACCCAAAATATTCAATATTTTCCACCACCTCCAATTTTTCCCCATTAAAATATATTATTTTCTCCATATAGGTTCTTCTGCATGCATTATCTTTGTTTTTGCTATGTTAAGAATTTTTTTTTTTTTTTTTGCATATCCCTTACAGGACGTTGCAGTCAACATCAGCATTTTTCAGCTGCTATTGATGTACTAGGCAAGATTACGCTCAGTAGTTTGCCATTGCTTTCTGAGCGACCGGCTCACATACTCTGTAAGTTACCAACGTGGCGAGAACCACTACTGGTTACATGTGATGGAAAGCCCATATTCCTCATGATTTCCCAAAGTTTCTGATGTTGTACACAGTCAAATGCCTTTGAACAATCCTCAAAACATGAGATTTGGCTTACATTAAATTCTCTGCACTTATCTATTATTAAATGCATGTTGAGTATGCGATCTCTTGTTCCTCTTCCTTGTCTAAATCCAGCTTGAACCACGTTAATTTCTTCTTCCATTTTCTTTTCAAGTCTTCCCATTATGATTGTTAGTAGAATTTTACTTGCATGACTGATCGGGGCAACTGTTCTATAGCTGGTGCATAATTTCAGGTTGCCCTTTTTGGGGGGGGGGGGGGGGGGGTGGGGGGGGGGTATTGGAATGAAGATAGTTCTCTTCCAATCTTTTGGTCATATACCATATTTCCATATCTGTTTACATAATGCATGATAGAAAGTATGCTTTCTTCTCCTCCCGCTTTAATTAGTTCAGCTGGTATCTATAACAGAGTGAGACTAACAAGGACTGTTGGCTTTGTATAAATAAGGTTTATTTCCATTTGATGACAACTTCTACAAACATGGCGTCCTTTCAGTTCCAGGCCGGGATCTTGACTGCCCCGTGACAACCCACTACGTCACGACTTGAGCATCTCTCCTCCCATTCTCCCCCGATGCTCAATCGTGCCACAGCCTTTTCCCACCTAACACTAATACCCTACTTCTGTTACACCTCCCTCTGTTTACTAAAGAATTTTTCCTATAAAGGAAAAAATCTTTACTCCTAATCCCCTTACTCTATTCCCTCTTTTTCCTTACCTCTCACAGTTCCTCTAATCTTCCCCAAACCAACTCCAACTTAAGTAAATATTCTATTTCTTTAACTCTTTCCCCTGCTATATATCAATTCACTTCTTCTTCGTTTCTGGCTCTTCAAACAAACATAACATATTTTAATAACATTTAAATCTCAACTTTATACAATACATCATAACACATCTTCTTAAATACTTCTTTTCCACTTCATAAGCAATCCGCTTACAATTTCAAACGCTGATACCAACTCCTTATTCTTATCACCAACACTACTAATTCCCCACTTTCAACTAACCTGAAATCACTTTCACACGATAGGAAGACAAAGAATCGGTGGCCACCGGTATTTAAAAGAAGCAGTAGAACTCTTCCACACAAAGACCACACTCAGCTAAATCACACACCCCCTTTACCAAACCACACTCCTTTACCCTCCTATGTCATTTGAGACTTTATGTAATAAAGTCTAAAATAATTATATCTCCTACAGTACCACTCATTATGGTAAACGTTTACGCTGCTATCTACAGCATCAAATACCACCATCAAAATATTATTCACTCTCAAGTGTCTATATATTACAGACACTACTACTTTTATGTCTCTGAACCTTACTTCAACCTCTCATTGTAATGTCAACCACAAAACATATCCCGAGGACACAATTAAAAAGGTCTATTATCCCTTAAGACCTCCTCCAACATTATACACATCACCTCACATAACTAATCTTCTCCTATACCTCACTCAGAATTCTCTCGCCGAAAATTTCAGCGACCCCTTACTGTCCATTTATTATGGGCATATCTATTAAAAGCTCCACTTATGCCGTTATCGACAGCAACAATCTACTACCCCTAACTCCTGTCTGTGACTGCTTGCAATCAACTTTATCTCAGTCCATATATCACGGACCCTCTAAAAACCCCATGTTATTATGTCTCCACTATGTTCATTTCTCACACTTACAACCTTTTACTATTGTACTGCTATCCACAGTGTCTACTCAAACATGGATTCAATTCATGTTTACTCTGTCTGGGGTAATCTTCTTATTCTTCTATAACCCAGCAATCTCGTGTATATCATGGCTCTTTTGACCCCACGGAAACTATGTTCAAAACTTTTCTCACATTTACCCCACTGCTATATTCATTAATCTTTTCTTCTCCCATATGGCTTCCAATCCCATATTTTTTCATCAATGCTGACTTTAGTGTAACTCTAAACTTTCCCATAACCATCCCCGGTATATGTTTCCACTACTTCATAACCATATCAACCTCATTATGCTGACTTATCACAGCAATATAATACCCATGAACTTATTCTTCACAAAGAGAATGTGTCTCTCTCTTAGCTCTCAGTAGTTTTATTAACTCTTTTCTGAACGAAGGTCTCAATTAAACCCCATATATTGTTTTTATTCCAGACAAAACTATGTAAACTAAACATAACTTAATTAACTACTATTTAACATACAAAACAGCGAAATAAAATCACAACAGGATATCATACCCCCCCCCCCCCAAATTTTTATAACATCATTTATGTTTCCCCTCATATCAATTAAAGATATGAACTCATTCAAAGAAAAACATATTTTAAAATAATACAACATACATCCTAATCTATTGTTACCTATTACTATTGGTCTCTTTTACGGACCAATAGTTTATACACAAAAGTCTAAGAACACAATAACCCTATTCTAAAACAATAACAATCATTTTACAGGACCAAATCAAGCAAAAAAAATTTATATATGAGGCATTAAAAACTCAGACTCAATAAAACAAATGTCTTCTCGCTAAAGAGAAGGTTTTCCAAAAAAAATATATTTCACTTCAAATTAACTACGTACAGTGGCCCATCAACATTGGCCTCCTATACGTATCAATGTAACACATATTTATTCCTACAATATGTGATATTCCTATATCTATTTTTATAACCGTGAAAACAAAACACTTCACTGCCACGTATGTATATCTGTTAACTACAGATCATCATAACGCGGAACAATACTTGTTCCCCTCAACCAAAATCACTACTTAACAACTGACCGTTCCTTTTTCTGGAAGTCAAACATTGATTATCTCCCCTCACAACATTTTACAAAACTAACTCTTAACACATCACCATATCTAGAATATCATCTTAAGCATACACTGTAACTACAGGTCAACTCATTTTATCTATTACTAATGTGGCGATTATTCCAATGTCATCTCAATGTACCAGCCGTCATCTATCTACTCACTAACCTGTGGCTCGGCACACCAATTGTTTCCCTTGGATTTATACCAAACATCACTACAACTTCTTAATCATTATTACCGTTATCTACGGTATCTCCACCCTCCTACGTCCAACAAAACTTTGTCTATTTACTATAGACCTCCCACCAACACATCTACTTACTGTACCAATAACTAATTCTACTTTTAAGTTTCTCGTCTATCCGACGCAATTACTTAACGTATCATTACTTTCTAACATCTCACCACGACTACTCTAAGCTATCCTCAAGTCTTCTCCTAGCACTTCTTGCATCGTGACGATAAGTCAAACCGGTCACCCTCTATCGGAACACGTTTCTCCAACATTCATTTACTAATCTTGTTTACCTCCGTATCTTTCACTCCTCTTCCTATTTATCGGGATTCTTTCAGAACAGCAACCCACGCCACTTATAACTGACAGCAGACCTCACTTTTCTCGTTTCTCAGTATTAGGCACTCCTGCTTCGATATGTCCCTGTCAAGAATACTAAACATGTTTTATGAAACGTCATTCAGAATGTTAACTCTCTTTCCGTCAACCTGTCATACAACTTCCATAATTTCTATCCAACGATCAGATATTCTAACGAAAAGACATCACAATTCTCTAATCACGTTCTTTCTATCTCTCAATTTTCGCATACTCTACGTTCCACGTTTTATCAACGTCACTTATCAACCACTCTTCGCATATTCACACGGACAGTGATACACAACCTCGCTCTCATCTCACGACTATTCTCGCATCGCGGCAACCTAACGTGTCTATACTCTTACTTCACAACAACAATTTAAACATCAATTCAACATTCTAGCAATCACTCACCACAATCTAAGCGTATCGACTTCCTCTACACACATTGACACAAGATATATCAGCTTCACTCTTACATTTTATCTATGTATTTCACTTAGGCGACGTCATCACAGCTCAATCCTACTTCACTCATCGCGACGAACATCTGTTTGTCTACAGTTATACTCACGTATGAACAACGCATAACCAGACGAATTACTCCACAGGACTTTCACAATTCACTACTTTCTTATTTCTACTTTACTCAATCACTTCACTCCTATACGAAGGTCAGACTCTATACATTACCTCTCGCAACTTATATCGCTTTCACAGCACTATCTACTATCTCTTCAAAACAAACCTCATTCCGCTGAACCACTAACCTCGTAACTATCATTCTACACTTCTCCACACAACAAGACTTAATCAGCTCTTCTTTCTCCACAAACACGACGTAACTCGTATTCTTCAAGCATCACTTCTACAGTCTTTTACTCTTAATATTCTCGCGTTCAACTGGCTATTTTACACACAGGATACTCAATTCCTCCTCAATCTATATCTCCTCACCAGACACTCTCGGTTCACCTGTCAACCATACTATACTTTCTTCTCAAACCAACAAGCAAAACTATCTCAGACATCGCGTCATAGCTCTGAGTCGAACCATTTCTAGTTCGAACATTCATACTTAGTTTATCTCTCATCCTCTACTAATTCTGTGCTGAATCTACTCTATTTTACTTACACCAGTTATACATCACTCGACGTGATTAACTCTCTATATCTATCCATTCCGGACAAAGGACTATTTTTTCCTTGTTTACTCTCCCTACATTGTAACCAAACAGAAGATATCCTGTATTACGTATCCACGTAGAATATCATTTGCCGTAACTCTCTATTCTCAACAACACTATCACCTACCCTGTACCATGTGACGCTACACCAAAAAAATTCATCTGCCTATTTTAGACAGCTCATATATCTATATGCTCAAACCGCAATTCTTCTCATAAGCCAAAACTATTCCATTTTCCTTCCTCACCCAAGGAATTTTAACAGTTATAGAGTGTGTCCAAGTTAAATATTTCATTGTCTCTCAATACATTATTATGTCTCTCTCTAATTATGTCATCCTCCCTATCTGTCGTTAACCTGTTGTTAAAGTACTCAGGTCTTAAGGTCATAAGGTCTTCTATTTTTCTTAAGTCACTTTCTGTCGTTGAATAAATTCCCGCTATCTGTCTACTATTATTCTTCTTCTTAAATGATTTCTTTCTATTTCTTTTATTTGCGTCGGTCTGCTCACTGTTTCCTGTATATCTTACGTAACGTTTGCACCTTCCCATCTCGTCTTCAGATGACACACTAATAATAGTTCCTTCATCAGACTCATTATAGTTTACTGCCAACAGCTCGACCCTATTCCCATAGTCATCTTTAGAACGTCTGACTTTCTTTCTCTTTCTCGGTATTCGTCCCTTAGCCTTCCCTACTTTCTTGTCATATAAACTGGTATCTATTTCTAAAGAGTCTCTAACCAAAACTCTGTCCGTCTGTCTACCAGCAACTACACCGTATGAGGGAACATCACGCTTCGATTCAGGATCTGCTCGTAGTGCAATTCTCTCATTCTCCGAATCATCAGTATTTATATCTGTTTCAGCATCACTATAATATGCGGCGGTAGGAATATCTTCTCCGTAACCTGAACTCTGACAGCTAATATTCCTACACCATTTGGGAATTAGTTTCATGTCTATACCTGAGGAACTTGACACGGCAGTACCTCTATTAACTATCATACTACTATTTCTTTCTTCAATACTTTTCCTCTTTGGCTTTCTTTCGTCCTTAGTTCTTGTCTGTCTATCTTTCTTAACTTCAACCTTGTCTCCCTTAGTCAAGTGAGTTGGTTTTAACTGAGTTTCTATTAAGTCAGTTTGACTTCCCTTTGTTATCTTGCTGGCTGGTTGTACCTGGACCTTTTTCTCTACTGTATCTACCTGAGTCTGCGTACTATTTTCTATCGTATTACCTGCCTGCGTCTGTGTCTCTCGGTTTATTTTCTTTACTAATACCGTCGTCTTCTTTTCCTGTCTAACAGTCATATTGGCAATCACCTTGGGAATAGTTGAATTTTCACTTACGTTTTCCACTTTGTTCTTTGACCCTGACTTCAAATACTTGTCTCCGTCTTTGTTCAAACCAGTTGTCACGTCTTTTTCTAGCGGTTGCACCGTGGGAGGGCCAGTCCCATGATTTCCCTGAAAAGTTTCTCTCACTCCCATTTTTGTATTGATAACAGCTATACCAGTCCGACCTTTCACTATTACGTCTGTTCTTCTCACCGTCTTTTACTCTATATACATCAGGCCTTGGTTCGTCATAACCATATTGTCTTCTGTCTTTATTAGGCAATGGCTGTCTCCTGTTATTCTTTCCTACTCTATTGTAATCTACCTCAAATCTATAAGGGTCTTGTCTAGTCGTTCTGTTCTTCAACGTTTCTATAAAATTCTCTACTTCACTAACTGCCTCCCTTAATTCCCCCAACCATGTACCAATACGTTGTAATTCTACATATAAATAACTCATATTTCTACTTCTTCTTCTGCATATTCCTTGGTACCTGGAAAAAAAACTCGAAGTCTTGAACTCAGCCGAAATTATGCCTGATTCTCCACTGTGCTGTGATGGGTCTGCTATGCTGAAATATTATTATACAGACCAAGCAAATTTTCAAGCAATCAATTTCACGTTTGTAACCTGCTAATTTAAGAATTACAATTCACTTATACACCAAGAACAGTTCGACCAGTTAATAGGTTTACAGATTACCCTACTCTTGTTTCCTGATCCAAGCAAGGCGTATTCTTCTAGGTTCGCCGTCAGGTTAAACTCAAAGGCTGTATTAGTTGAAACCAACCGCGCAGTTCAGGTAGTTCCTTCTTCTAAGTTAGTTTCTCTTCTTGGGATGCCTCAGTACAGTACTTCAACCCTTGGTTGGGTCCCTTCTGAGATGGAGTACATCAAATCGACGTCTTGAGAACGACTCACACGTAACAGAGCCCAAAAGGATTAGCGAGCGGCTCTCATTTGCAGCAGGAGCCCCGAGATAGTCTGAGTACTTCAAAAAAAAACATGGGCCAATCAATGAAGGAACGAGATATTTAGCTGCTGTCCTGATTGTCTTTAAACAACGTTCCTTTTTCTATCACGACTCAGTTGCCAGTGAGCTCCAAAACAAAACTCATTAACGTTGTCCGAATTTATTAGTATTCTGGAAAAATTTTGAATAAGTCTTAAAGTTTATTATTAATTTCTGCAATTTTGCTTTGAGGCGAGGCTGAACTTGATTGTGCTATTGAACAATTCTTGCTCACCTGAAACAACGATCAGACTGGATTGACCTTCAGCAAAACTCTTGCTCGCTCAAGACAACGATCAACTGGCTTGACCTTCAGCAAAACTCCTGCTCGCTCAAGACAACGATTAACTGGCTTGACCTTCAGCAAAACTCCTGCTCGCTCGAGACAACGATTAAACTGGCTTGACCTTCAGCAACATTCCTGACACGTCCGCCAGATGAATGGACAAGAGGAGCCGCCAGGATGGTGTTTACAGTTGATGTCCGCCAGTTTGATGACAATCGCAGGCGCTGCAACCCGTTACGGCAAGTTGGTTTTCCTTCTTCTCCTGACGCCAATTAAATTTTGATAGCAAGTCTTGAAAAAGACTTACAGACAACCACCCCTGGCCGGGCTTTTGGTTGCTGTACTTCTCACAGATAACTTTTTGGCCATTTTTCCAACTGCGCTTTGTTATGTTCAATACTTGTTTAGAACCGTGCTGCAATTCTGTCTCTGGCGATCGACACAAACGGACCAAGGATCTTCATACTTTTTGAGCTACTTCGACGTATTTTACAGTAGACATCGTTTTGAGATTCCGCGATGTTATACAGTAGACAGCATTTTGAGACTCCGCGATGTTATACAGTAGACAGCATTTTGAGACTCCGCGTTGTACCAGGCTCGAATCCTGTGTCGTGGGCACCAACTTTCGTCCTATAACAGAGTGAGACTAACAAGGACTGTTGGCTTTGTATAAACAAGGTTTATTTCCATTTGATGACAACTTCTACAAACATGGCGTCCTTTCAGTTCCAGGCCGGGATCTTGACTGCCCCGTGACAACCCACTACGTCACGACTTGAGCATCTCTCCTCCCATTCTCCCCCGATGCTTAATCGTGCCACAGCCTTTTCCCACCTAACACTAATACCCTACTTCTGTTACATATCTCATCACATCCAGGTGATTCACCATTCTTCGGGTTCTTTATTGCCCATGCAATTTCATCTACTGAGGGTTCAGAATCTGTCTCTGCTGTCATTGGTTCATGCACCTCATTCATATCCTCACTGTCATTCCCATCAAACATTCCACTGCAGTATTCATGCCATCTTTCTAGAATTTGTTTAGATTCTGTTATGGTGTTTTCCAACTTGTCGCAGATAACATTTAATTGAGGTTGAACATTTCTTGTCAACAACTTCATTTCTTTGAACATTTCATAATCTTTTCCAGGCTTGTGCTATTGCTCTATTCTGGTACAGCAATCTTGTATATATTGGTTTTTGTCCTTTCCTGTATTCTATCTTATTTCTCGCGTTAAAGATTTATACTTCATCCTGCTGTTATCGGATTCACCTCGTTTCTGTTTCAGTTCCCTTCGTTGTTTTATTAATTCTAACGTGTCTGATGTAATCCGTGGCTTTTTCTTGGTCGGAATTTAAATCTTCGGCTGCATTTATCAAGATATCTCTAGCATGTACTGCCAATTCATCAGGTGTCAATTCCTCCTGTATAGACATCAAGGCCCCAAAACAATTCTTCACTTCTAAGTTGTATGCATCTGGAATTATTTTTTTTTAAGGTCAAAACGAAGTGGCCTTGGTCCTCGTATAAGTGTTTTGAGTTTTACTTTCAACACACACACATACACACGCACGCACGTACGCACGCACGCACGCACACACAGAGAGAGAGAGAGAGAGAGAGAGAGAGAGAGAGAGAGAGAGAGAGAGAGAGAGAGAGAGAGAGAGAGAGAGAGATGACCTCGGGTTACGAACTTAATTCGCTCCAGAACTCGTTTCGTAATCCGAAACATTGAAACCAATGAAAGAGAGACAATCCGTTTCAAGATGAAAGAACCGTTCTTTTTTTCTGTTTTTATTAACATCCGGTCGTTTACCTGACAAAACACAAAGAATATGTGTACTACACATATTAAATAAAGAGAAAGAAAACAACCACATAAATTAAATGTAAAATAAAAATTAAAAAAGATTTAGTCTATCTTTCTTACCAAGAAAATGATCATGGGAAATTTATCACTTTTTTGCTATTTTGAATCATTAGTTTCAGGAGTTTCCTGTCGCTGTTTCTTGGCAGCGGGAATCTTTCTGAACCAAGAAACTATCAAGGGGAAATTTGTCGCTTCCTTTGCTGGAGAATATTTCCGAAGTGGGCCATCGCGTTATAATTCATCAGGTTTACTGCCCTGTTAACAATAAGTTTGTTTGGATGATGGTTCACAATGACGTCTTCGACGCCTGCCCACTTGCTGCAAATTTCTTTAATCCTGGCAGTTGAAACGATCACTGGCTCCTCATCATTGGACAACTGCACCTCCTGTAATGTCTTTAGCTGTTCATTCTGAAGATTCGCAAGCTCATCTGTAGGGAACCCTCCACTGTGGTCCTCAATCAGTTCCTCTAAGTCGTTGCCATCGACTTCCAAACCCATATTTATGTCCAAGGACACAATCTCATCCACTACATTGGCATATAACAGCAGAGTTAGCCTGTCCTTCATTGGTATGTGTCCCGGCAGTGCTTTCTCCTCCTGGGTGTTAAAGGTCCTCTTTGGCATTTTCTTCCAGAAGAGGCCCGTTTCATCGCAATAAAAAACTTGTTGTGGAATGTAGTCTTCCTTTGTGATTGATTGATTGATTGATCTAGGAACCGACATCACAGCATTCGGGACATTCCCATAAGCGCTCCGTCCCCATCCTCAGCAACCAGCGAAGAGTTCCAACACTAATAGTTCCAGTAGCAATCTGATTATATGTCCGTCTCGCCTTTCCTCTGAGCGTCGAGCGTCGGCCAGATCCCTCGTCACACCTCGCTGCCTCATTCTAACCAGACTATGGTGATCCATTTGCTCCTCCGAGGTGTACACGTGATGATCTTATCACATTCCACCTTGAACGCTTCTGCTTCTTTCTCGTTAGAACTTGCAGCTTCTCCGTGCCTAATTACACTATCAATGCCACTTCTTTTTTTTTTTAACTATTCAAACCAGGTTCTGCTGGCTTTAAAAATCTAGTCTCAGCACTTGTACCAAGCAATTTCGACAATATATCACTGTGCAACAGCTTCGCTTTTTCACATTGTATTGCCTCATTAACACTGTCTCCTGCAAGTTGCTTTTCACTGATCCAGATCAAGAGAAGATGTTCAACTTTCTCTGAAATTTGAGGTCTTTGCTTCTGCACCTTAGGTAGGCATTTAGCCACTTCGATTGATTTGAGTAACTCTTTGTTCTTTATGATGGGTGGAGATAGTTGATCTTGCCATGCTGTACTCATTAGCGATGTCACACACACGAACGTCATTTTCATGTTTCATAATTATTTCCTTCTTTACATCCACTGTTATATGTCTCTGCTTCCTAGCCGTTCTTCGAACTCATAATTGATGGGGTTAACAAGGAAAATAATGAAATAGATAGACTGAACACAGTGCCACTGCTAAGAAATCTTTTACTGCTGTGTAGTAAGGCCAATGAAAGGGAGCTGCACACGCGTGCAAAACTATTTTACTAAGCTAGCGCAAAGCGATGTTAGTACTACGTGGCCTTCGTTTGGACTGTACGTGATCGTTTGTCATCAACGTTTGTCTCTCGCCTACGTTCGTAACACGAGGCACTATTCGTTACCCGAGACAAAAAAAAAAATTTGGAGTGTTAAGTCTTAGGCCTTCAGATAATACAGGTCACGGTTCAATGAGATGGGGTGACTAGTTCCCTTCCTCGTTATCTTCATATCTTTATTAGAAGACAAGTTCTCATATCTTTAATTGAATCCACATTTTACGTTGGCTACCAGATAAATATAAGTAGCCTATTCACAATTTGAAAACACATTCAAAAGCCACATATAATGACCGCTTCCGATCTGTAACACAGCCAAAAGATAATTATAAATAATTCACAAAGCATAAATTGTTTCTCTTTATTACTCAGCATTTTAAGATGATATATTCTGGAGGAGAGGTAAGGCAAAGAGGTGTAGCAATTATCTTGGATTTGGAAACATCAAAATCTGTTAAAGGCAATGCTAGACAGGGTTCTATTGGTAAAGTGAATCAGCAGACATTTCGACAAAACGCTATTCAAATATATGCCCCACAGGAGAAAGCAGTGATGATAGTGTATAATAATTTTATAATGACATATTGAATGCTTTGAAGAAATGTACAAATTCAGAAATAAACATCATAATCGGAGTGCGAAAATAGGAAATCAAGGGGATGGATACACAGTAGGATAAACATGGATTGGGAGAACGAAATGAGTGAGAGGACAGACTTATGGACAGGGATGGGCAAAAGAGCATGAAATGATTGTCGGAAACAGCAAGCTAATCAGAGGAAAATGCTCCCGATATTCATAAAGAAGTGACTCTTATGCTGTACAAAGTTAGTTGCATATCCTCTACAGGACGTCACAATCAACACCAGCACGTTTTACTATTTGTGATCTCTGGCAAGTTTACGTTCAGTAGTTTGCCATTGCTTTCTGAACGACCTTTGCCTATACCATTTCATAACCAACGCAAGGGAGTTTGCTGCCAAATCGCCGCAGCTGTGTTTCGAACGCGGTATGCGGGATAATGAATTGCGTCTGTAACTCTTTCGCCAGGAGCAGGCTATACAAGACAGCAGAGGAAACATTAATAGCATGGGGAGCAGTGAGTTTTGGAATAATAGGAGCAACATTCGGAACCACAAGACGTGAAGCAAACATGAACATGTAGCAGTGTTACGCGACAACAAATGATAATAATGAATCAGGTAACACAACAATTCAAAATACTACTGGTAATCAAAGCTATGGCAATATCCAAATTTCTATAGGTGACTTGTATGCCAAGATACGATCGGACAATATGGGTTATGAAGAGATCACGGGTTAACGTGGGCTGGAATAATGAAAGAAAATTGAGACTTTAGGACCAACTATTGCGCATGGAATCACTAAGTTGAAGCTCAAGAAATACATATCGTCTAATAAACACGACATCAATACACAGTATGGTATCTAAGAAATCAAAGAACAGTTTATGATTAGAATCTCTAATAAATATGAGATCCTGAACAATTAGCTGACGAGGTGAATACGGAAGATTGCTTTTAGCAGGTAAAATTGATAAGGAACTGTGGAATTTCATAGAAAATCATTAAGTTATTCAGGCCAACATAGAAGACATAAAATGCAGAATTCCCCATGAGGGAAAACTAAGAAATACATCTGAAATCAGAACATGAGTTTATCAGGAATGCCGTTTATCTCCTTCATTATTCTTACTGACTGTAGACTAGATTATAATGACAATAATAATTACCGCAAGAAATGTATTTAACCCTGACAGAAGTTTTATGAACTATAATAAATCAACCAAATGATAATCCGATCTCCTTTCGTGGAACTTTACTTCAAGAAGTAAAAACATCCATATTGTTAGGTAGTATTATAGTTTAAGCCGGTCTCCCTGGCGAATAAGTTAAAGACGTTGTTCGTAATCCCGTATACTCACGTATTCAGAAAGCAATGGCAAACTACTGAACGTAAATCTTGCCAAGACACAAACAGCAGCTGAAAAATACAGGTGTTGACTGCAATGTCCTGTAAAAGTATATGCGGAAGGGGGGGGGGAATATAGTTTAAGGGAAATAAAAGGGTGGGTGGGAGTGAGGGTGGGGGGGGGGCAGCTACAAATATTAAGAACATTAATACAATAGGCAAGAAGAACTGTCATAGCGCTATGTAATTTATGGAAGTAAAAAGAAATTATATCTTTGCTGTATGGATCAGAGACTTGGAGAAAGACTGATACTAATAAACTGCAATCATTCCATTCATTTATTGCTGCCTGCGTTGAAAAGAAGGACTAATATGTGTGGCAGAACCACTAACGCGGAGCTTACTGAGAGAACTAGGCAGATTCCAGCGAAATAAGAGGTGAGGGAAAGACAGTAGGCTGAATAGTACAAACGCTGAGAAAACCAGACAATAGTATAACTAGAAAGTGCTTTCCTTGGATCCTCAGTGAAAATAAAATAAAGGGAGACATAAAACACTTAGAGAAGAGAATTAGAAGTATAAATAAAAGGGTGAGAAAATGTAGGGAGTTGCAGGGGATGACAAAAGATGGGACAGTTTGACATGTGTTGGTTGAGGGCCAATATTCTAAAGGCAAATACGGACAGAAGAAGAGAAAGAAGTGGCAGATGATGTGGGGGAGGATAAAGAAGAAGAAATCAGACTGAAGCAGATCTTGAGAGCTCAAAACAAAACACATAACAGATGCAAGCACAATTATGTATGAGCTGAGCTGATGTTCTGAGAATACTATACATAACTTCGTATTGAAACAGTACCTAACTTACAGCGAATTAAAGTTACTTATAATTTGTGACTAGCATCCGTATACACGAGAATACTAATGTGATTTACCCCCCCCCCCCCACTCTATCACTTATTTATATATACATATTTCTTATGGTTACTGTATAATAACACTAAAGGGACCAATGCTGCAGTCCCTCAGATTACGTCCTGGATCTTCTTTGTGATGGTGTAGGCTAGGCGTTTGCCTATGTTGCGAACAGAAATGCTATTTGAATACTCCGCTGCTTTCCGTAGTCTGGCATAAACTCGGAGGTATTTATAGAAACAGTCCACCTGCAACGATAAATTGGACACGAAGAAAATCAGTGTAAATACGTCAACGTGTTAGAGAAATAAACAAGTAACTCAAGAGGAAAGGTAATATTGTTTACTGTCTAGTCCTAGATACAAGTCTTACCCTAGTGCGAGGAAATGCAACTTAAAGACTAAATGTCACGACAAAGCAGGCCAGGCCCTAAGCCTTAGTCGGCATCTGGTCAAGGATGGAAGCTCCGATAGGCGGATAGTTAGAGCATTACTTATCTGATCCGGCAGCTTTTGCAGCTTGTCTTGTTTCAGAAGTATTGGTGTTACCTTTCTTCTGGGGAACACTAGGCAGGCTAAGAGAGGGATCATGCTGCATGGGCAGCACATGGTCTTTAAATTTTTTGTGGTTTGGAGAGGTATAACTCCATTTTACAAACTATCGTCTGGTAAGACAGCGAGGTGCCAGCCAGCCAGCCCTAGGTGGATGAAGTGGACACCAGCGAAGTTGATAGAGAACTGCACTGCTAATGTTAAGAACACCGTCGGGGGAGGTTTCGACGCCTTGGCTCGTCATCTCGCTAAGTGAGGGAAAGACTGGCAACCTAATCTTCCGTGTATTCAGGCATACCAAAATGTAATGGGCAAATAAGATGAATGCTGTCTAATGTCTTTAGCAACACTTGTCGGAAAGCATACACCGATGGCGGGATGGGAGTCTAAGGTTGGATTCGTAAGTCAGCTATGTTAGTTGCATCTTCTTTACAGGACGTCGCCATTAACCCCAACATGTATTGGGTGTTTGTAATTTTTAAGGTTTTGAGGTTTTTTTTCCCTACCTTCTGTGGTTTTCGATTGCTTTTTGATTGGTCGTTCTGTAAAAGAAATGCAACTAACTTAAAAAATAATAAGAGTATGGCCCTTGCCTTGCGCGCGCGAGTCTGAATAAATCCAATTGGAAATAACAATGTTAAGAATTATCGTAATAACAGTTTTTTTCTTTTTTAAAGTTAGTTGCAGATCATTTACAGGATGTCGCAGTCAATCCCAGCAATATTTGGCTGTTTGTGATTTCATGGCAATTTTACGTTCAGTAATTTGCCATAGCTTTCTGAACTACGGGCACTCACATAATTTTATAAATACCAGCGCAAAGGCGATCTGCTGCCAAATCGCCAGCAGCTTTTAATAATGATGGCGATGATAACATTCGAGAATTCTAGACTCCTCATCACTGATCCCGGGTAGTGGGTGGAATACCTAGTCTTTCCGGATAAAGCAGCAAAATATGAAAATCCTTGTGTTCGCGGTGGAAATAAAATTATGAATTAAAAAGCAACGAGTATAACATCATAACAGCGAAACCAACTCGCCCGCTTGCATTAGATGAGCGAGAGAAAAAAAAACAAATCCCTTGATGTTTGGCAATCGCCAAGAACTGGCAGAAAACGTCATTGTCCAGACTGCAATTTTATGAATAAGAAAATCTGGAAACAACACAACTTTTGTTCTATACTATGAGTTGAATGGTTACTGTTAAGTATACCTTGATCCCTTAGAAATACTATTATAGTTGGCTTCCACTGAGTGCTGATGACTCCTTATAGTATCCCTACAAACATGGATTGTTAGAACAGTAAGTACAAGACCCTCTTACAAGTCTTAATCCTAAGGCGTTACAGCCATTTGGTGCTAGACCCATATTTGTATATATCAAGGGATGATATGCTCAGTACCCCGAAATGGGATATGGGCAAATTCACCTTTAGACATCATTATGATCTTGATGATAATGATGAGGTTAATGGTGATGGCAATAATAAATATAATGCCGATGGTCGATGATGGAAGTGATAGTAGTGATACTGTCTGTCTGTCATTGCGGTATTGGGGGTTCTTGGGGTGACTCAACAATTAAAGCCGCCTGGCTAGTGCAGCCGCTGCGACGCGCAGGTTAGGATCCCCCCTCCCACACCCAGCCCTTCCCCACTCACAGAAAAACAAACTACACCTTACCAGGGATTCGAACCTGTGTATCCTGAAGCAGAACCCGGAATTCTAGCCACTCAGCCAGTCGCTCTTCATGGTGATATTATGTAAGACAATTATGATGATAACTATGATAATTATGTTTGTGTCAGTAATGATAATGACAATGACGATACCGACAATAATTACGTCTTAATGATGTTTATGTTGAAGTTTTTCATCGAACCTGTACTTTTGTATGGATGTGAAACGGGGGCGATGAAGCAGACGAGCTGATAAACATCTAATGGCGGTGGAAATGTGGTTTCTGAGGAAAATGCAACAGGGACAGACAGAAAAAAACTAATGAACAAGTCCTCATTTATTCACTGGCATGCCCTTTGCAGAACTTCCCAACCATAACAATCTTCCAGAAAACTTTTAGGTCATAAGTAAGATGTCCCGCGTCCGATACACCCATCTGTAGATCATCTGCCGCAACCTGCACCCATCTTATTTTTGGCCTTCCTCTTCTTCTCTCCCCAGGCATATACGCCCCCATTCTTATTCTCGCCAAACTTTCATGATGTTTCAGGTGTCCAAAATATTTCAATTTTCTTTGCTTTATCGTCTTTAGTAGCCATCCTTCCTCAATATTTAGATCCTGTAGTCCCACAGGAGGCAAATGAAAGCCGCAAATAGATTAAAGAAATTAGACGTAGATAGTCAGATTATTGTGGGCACATCATGAGAAGAAATAAACTAGAGAACTTGGTGACAACTAGCAAGATTGAGGGGAAAAGAACAAGGGGAAAGCGGAGAAGTAAATATATGGTGGCTTAACCATACGGCATGGCAGGGACAAGAACATTGCAAAACATGACCGCCCACGCTTATCGATGATGATGTTGATGATGATTAAGATTG
Source organism: Cepaea nemoralis (assembly GCA_014155875.1). Taxonomy (NCBI): domain Eukaryota; kingdom Metazoa; phylum Mollusca; class Gastropoda; order Stylommatophora; family Helicidae; genus Cepaea; species Cepaea nemoralis. Next base: position 137,766 of record JACEFZ010024007.1, on the reverse strand, counting down.
TGATGAAGATGAAGTTAATGATAAAGCTGATGGTGATGGCAATGAGGAATGCGATATCGATGATGATGAAAAAGATTATGAAGGCAGCTATGATATTTGTGTCAGTCATGATAATGACAATGACTGTCCCCGACAACAATAACATCCTAATAATGGCGACGACTTTTATAATAATGTGACAGATGTTGATATCATTGACGCTCTGCTTACTCTTTCCATTGTGTGAGGACACAGCGACCAAGGGTCAGCGCCGGAGACTTGTCTTTTACTGACACCTGGAAGGTCGTTGACTTCTCCCGATGACCAGTCTACAGAAATGGAAGACAGATCATCAATAAGAAGTTATCCGAATAAAGTACATTATTTGAATAAAATGCATTATTTGAATAACAAGTATTATTTGGAAAAAAAAATTATTTGAGTACAATGCATTATGTGAATAAAATATATTATTTGAATCACATGTATTATGTGAATGAAATATATATTACGTGAATAAAATAAACGTGAATATATTATTTGTATAAAATGTATTAATTAAATAACATGTGTTATGTGATTAAAATGTTTTATATCAGTTAAATGTATTATCTGAATACTATATCGTACGTGAATGAAGTATATTATTGGAATAACATGTACAATTTGAATAAAATTCACGTGAAAACCTGAAAAGTGTGATAGAAAATCACAATAACCATGCCATAGTTTTGTAACTTGTCAATATTGTTGTTAAGGATGGCAAGAGTGTTAAATCACGGTACCTTCGAACACGGTGACGTCAAATTGGAAGTTAAAAGATGACCGCCCCACTTTTGACAAGCACCAAAGAGTAGCAGCGTTCTATTATCCGTGGTTTTTTGCTTTCTATGTTTGATTAGTGAAGGGGTGAAACCTATAGAAATTCATCGGCGAAAGAAGATCTATTATGGTGATGCATGCCGATCAGTCCATCAAGTGTAGGCCTATGAGTGGAGTAAGAAGTTTCAAAACAGCGTGACTTCTGTGACAGACTGTTCACGACCAGAACAGAGACATCGAGTAGTGGACACTGAGTCGAATTTTCTACAGGAATCCAAGCACTTTATCGGCGCTGGAGGACTTGCATTGAACGCAGTGGTGACTGCATCGAAAAATGATACATTTGCTCTGTACTTTTTCAGAATATATTCACCTCCCAAAAATATTTAATGTTTTTATTTGAAGCCACATTGCATTTTATTTGAATAACATGTTTGATTTGAAAAAAAAAAAAAGATTCCATCGCAAGCAGATATTCGTCGAAGTGTTAAGTGCTAGGCTTTCACATATTCTAATCCAAGACATAACGAGGTTGGTTGGCCAGTATCATTGCTCACTTGTCAAGGAGCTGAATGAGAGGATAGAAGTAATAGAAGGATAGAAGTTAGGGATAAGACTAAGACAGGATAGAGATAACATCCCTTAACAGGGAATAGAGGAAAAAGGGACAGAAGTAGAAGGTAGAACTCTTAGGCAGTTCTCCGACAGGACACGCACGTGTCATAAGTAGGACATTGTAGGACATGACAGAGATTTACTCCCAGGTTAGAGTAGAAGACGCTGTTCACGGGAAGTACCCGTAAACAGCACTAACTCGAGCACAGTAATTAGTGACAGGCTACTGAACTGCGTGCTAGGTAACACAGCACGCAACCTTGCTGACGCACGAGGATTCACAGGTCCGCAGCTGGACAACGCTGCAAAGTTAGCCAGGAGGGACTGGACAGTTGAGGAGACAAGTCGATGTATTCACCCTGACCACTTTGTGGTTTGCAGGGCACAGTAGTGTAGTGACTTCATCAGGGCTTTGCTGACAGACACGATATGAAAAACTTCTACGACTCACTGAAAGCGGTCTATGGTCCTTCATCACCAGGCATAGTTCCCCTCCTCAGTGCAGACGGGGGAACATTGGTCACCGATAAGAAAGAAATCCTCCAACGCTGGGCAGAGCATTTCAGCAAAATCTTAAATGCAACTTCCTTCTTCGATGATGAAACCATCAATTGCCTTCCTCAAGTTCCCACCAATGAGACTCTTGATGACCTGCCAACCATAGTGGAAATAAACAAAGCCATCCAGCAACTCTCCAGCGGCAAGGCACCTGGTCCTGACTCCATCCCAGCAGAGATATACAAGGCAGGTGGGCCGGTCCTAATAGAGCAGCTTCACCAAGTCTTCACAAACATATGGATGAACGAGACCATGCCACAAGATTTTAAGGACGCGTCAATAGTCCACCTTTACAAACGTAAAGGAAACCGCCAATCCTGTGACAACCACCGAGGCATCTCCTTGCTTTCAATTGCAGGGAAGATACTCGCCAGAATTCTTCTCAATCGCCTCACAGCCCATCTCGATCAAGGTCTTCTTCCTGAGAGTCAATGTGGCTTCAGAAAAGAACGTGGAACTGTTGACATGATTTTCGCTGCAAGGCAGCTGCAAGAGAAATGTCAGGAACAGAACTGCGAAATGTTCTCCACTTTCATTGACCTTACCAAGGCTTTTGATACAGTCAGCAGAGAAGGACTGTGGAAGATTATGGCAAAATATGGCTGTCCACGAAAGTTTGTCCAAATAGTCCGGCTATTTCATGACGGCATGCAGGCAAGAGTACAGGAAAATGGTGAGCTGTCTGAACCCTTTCCTGTCACCAATGGAGTGAAGCAAGGATGTGTCCTGGCACCAACACTGTTCAACCTCATGTTTTCAGCCATGTTGATGAATGCCTTCGAGAACGACGACATTGGAATAGACATCAACTACCGTATGGATGGAAAGTTATTCAATCTCAGAAGGCTGAAAGCTAAAACCAAAATTAACAGCGGCACCGTCAGAGAGCTCCTTTTTGCTGATGATTGCGCTCTATACGCCAACTCAGAGGCGGACATGCAACATAATGTTTCAGCTTTCTCACATGCCTGTGCCAACTTTGGGCTCAATATCAACTTGGAGAAGACTGTAGTTATGTACCAGCCAGCTCCAGGGAATAATCACACTGTGCCGAATATCAAAGTGAATGATCATAGACTAAGTGTTGTGGACAAATTTACCTATCTTGGCAGCACCCTGTCACAAGCTGCCACAATCGATGACGAAGTGAATGCAAGAATCTCCAAGGCCAGTGCAGCCTTTGGCAGACTGTACAAGAATGTATGGGACAGAACTGGAATAAGCCTGCAAACAAAGCTAAAAGTCTACAAAGCAGTTGTATTATCCACTACTGCTATATGCTTGTGAAACCTGGACTGTTTATCAGCGACACGCTAGGAAATTAAACCACTTCCACACAGTCTGCCTAAGGAAGCTACTGAAGATTAAATGGCAAGACAAGATTCCAGACACTGAAGTCCTAGAAAGAGCATCCATGCCCAGTATTCACACTCTACTGATGAAGAATCAGATTCGCTGGGCTGGTCACTTGACTCGCATGCCAGATCACAGGCTCCCTAAACGAATTTTTTACAGCGAACTGCGTTGTGGTAAACGCTCCCAAGGTGGCCAGAGGAAACGTTTTAAAGACACTCTGAAAATTTCACTGAATGCTTTTGGAATTCATCATGACACCTGGGAGGCTGCAGCCAGAGACCGAAATTCGTGGCGTGCATCATTGCGCAAAGGTGCAGTCATATGTGAGGCAACCAGGACTGCAAGAGCTGTGAAGAAAAGGCAGGACAGAAAAACCACTGCAGGAATTCCTCCTCCAGAGACGGCAAGCATTCTTTGTCCACATTGTCAAAGAACATTTCGAGCCAAAATAGGCCTTATCAGCCATCTTAGAACCCACGGCTCCACACCTTCAACCCCACTGGATGAAATGAATGGTCATCATCATTCTTGATGGACAAACAACAACAGTGTAGTGACTTAAGCTAGAATTAGGACAGTTAGAGATTGTGCTTAGTATTGTTATGATTATATTGATTGTGATAATGTGCATATATGAATGTTCATGTGAGCTCGTTTAATTTATTTTGTTCGCAATAAAGCGACTTTACCCTTTGTACACCTACGAGTTGATATTCATGCGGTACAAATGAAGATTCCCTGTATTCCTGTATAAACTAGGTTGCTGACATCACTGTCATCCCTTCCTAGACAATTCCCAAGTATGTCTGAACAGCGGCTGGTATCCATTTGACGATCATAGGTCGAACCCGGGAGCCGTGTTGAGGGAAACAATAATTCTGCCACACTTGGCGTTTGATCCCCGACTATCGTTGTGGTAAGAAAGAGAACTAACCAATATGCTACCGCGGCGCAAAAAGTTTAGCTTTTAGAAATGTAAGGAAAATGTAAAGGACCTCTTCTCACGTCATGAGGAGATTTTGGAATATGGTGCTAGCTCCATACTTTTATACTTATGGGCTCTGGGTGCGTGAATAGGTAAATATTACGCTGGTCGCCTGTCAGAGTCCTAACTATCTTCTCCTTCTAGCTCACTGGACTTAGACAGGCAAATTACAACATCTACGACACATATACTAATAACACATGAATGCAATCGGAAACTCGCAGGAGCTATCTCCTGAACAACCTTTATTACAATATACTACAGGCTGACAACATGGTCGCACTTCACGCTCAAACAATCGTTCAACACCAGCAGCCACGCGCTAGCTCACATGGGCGATATTTACACTGTCGCCCGTATGATCATTCGCAATCACAGCCTCACATCATCCCGCACATATCACAGTTAGTACATTCCTCGAATATCAATACACAACGTTCATCTCCATCTATCCGTCACAAACACTATCGTTCTATCGTTCTATCGCTCTCTAGATCTCCACACGTCCGTCTCTATTCGCTGTCTCACACACACTGCCTCCGTTCTCCTTGACCTTCCCACATCACGTGGGTCTGTCCACGGACTTCTTGCCTGACCTCCGTTAGCCAAGCCGTGATGTCTCCTACTGCCCTTGACCTCAGCTATGCTTACACTGACTCTCGCTTACATACCGGCACTTACACTATTACTTACATATAAGACCCTGACACTCTCCCCCCGCACAAACAATGTGGCACTTTCTCTTGGAAATGTGACACATTCTGTTGTTGTTACTCTTGGTACATCTTTCTAACTTTGTCAGGGGATTATATGATCATAAGTGTACGCTTGCGTCCCTTTTTGCTCTGATCTTTTTCCGAGATTAACATTACTATTCTCTCTCTTTTGCAGTACTTGAGGTTTCTCTCAAGGTTTTGTCGTGGTCTGACAAATGTTCTGGTTGGGTCTACTTCGTCATACCTCGTTATATTCTTCAATCCCCAATCCGTGACATTACATTCTGTTCATGTTTCTCAATCGATTGTCTGTGCATTATCATCTCATAGTTATTGTGGCTATGCTGGTTTAAGGATTCTCCATTGATTCACGCCTCGAATAAGGCTACAACTCCCTCTTACAGCATTCTTAAATTTTCTCTCTATTCAGACGTGGTTCCCCTCGTCTCTATTTAATGCACACTAATCGATTCTTTATGAGCACGCTATGTCAATGTTGTGGTCATGGTTCGAATATACTTCATGTATGTCATAGTCTCCCTTACCTCATCTTATGTCGGACCGTAAGTTGTTTCCCTTTTTGAGCACACCTCATTTACTGTTATGGAGAGTTCTTATTAATCTCTTTGGTTGGCATCACCCTGTTGGTATGTTCTTTCTTGTTACCATCTTATGATGTTAATTCTGTACCACTATTGCTAAGCGTCATTCGTCGGGCTATCCACCATACGCGAAGGCAAGTTTGGTAACACTCGCGTATTGGGATTGCCAGGCGTTGATTCTCAGCATTACAACTTATTCTATTCGCCATTATACTTACGCTCATATGTACATATCACATTATAACAATACAAATATTACAACAATAAAATTAGACATTGGATGTCACGCAGTTAATACCTATACACTAAAATGTTCATCGTCGCTGCCTTTATGCACATATAGGATACTGTTCTTGTCCTGTGAAAGTTATGCACACGTAATTAAATCACTCGTGTTCAATGTTCATTGCGGTGCTGGAATGTTTGGCATTTCTTGTTTCTGAACCGATTATTGACGTCGTCTGTATATCATGATATTGTCTTTCCTTCTGTATAGTGATTAAGACTTTTCACCAAGTTTGGACAATTTGTAAGTCCGTTCTGTAAAATTGCTGGAATTCACACGTATAAAATACGAATTAATTAAGTTCGGTGGCCTTAATTTTGAGTGTGGCCATGGTGCGTCTGTCTGTGACTGTCTTTGCCATAGTTTGTAGGTTGGCATCTGGTTCATTAAACTGATCACCGGAAATGAATGTCTGTACTTGTGAAGCTGTCGTCGTTGTTAGTCGATTTCAAAAGGTGGATTCTGTAGATACTCGTTTGAAACAAAGTCAATATGGGTATATCTTACTGTTTGATACCTGAAATCACATGTTGAGTCTTACTGTTCTGTCGATGACACTTTTCACGTTGAAGGAACTTTTATGTTGGTCTATACAATGGAGTGTGCTAGTATCATAGCGCTGGAGTCGTACAGCAGACAAGGCAACTCTGGAGTTACTCGATCTACGGATATAAAGTGGGTTACGGTTAAAATTAATTTTCCAAAGGGTGGGGATTTTCAAATTTCATGTTGAGATCATTTTGAGTGCTATCTCCAAACCTGCACTCGTACATGTGTGTATACATTCAATAGTTCAAATAATAATAATACACCATGTATAGTTTTGAAATGTAATCGTGCATGTTTGTATGCTTTTCTGCAATTTGTGTATATTTTCCAAAATATGTAGGGTAATTTGTTGCTGATTTTTGTCAGTAATTCCACCGACTGATGATTTACATTGTTCAGCATAAGTATGTGTCTGAGTTGATTTGACATAGAGTTTATCAGTGGTAACAACAAACTTTGGTTCAACAGTAATGATATAAGTAACAAAGTTAGCTGGTTTGTCATGAGTAATATCATCTGTGTTGCGTCATGATGATGTGTGAATAAAACTGTTAGTGAAGTCAGTTGTTTTGTATTTACAATGAGTAGTGCGAGTATAACCATCCACTGTGTGCACTTGGGCCTGTGTGTAGTTAACAGGGAGTACATGAGGTATAGTATGTACCATGATGATTTGTGATCTTTCCTTGCCCTTGTGAAATGCTTGTTTTCTGCACCTTTTTTCTTGTGATGATACACACCAGTTTCTGTTTTTTCTTGTTGTGAGATGGTAATCAAGTTGGTATGGTGTGGTACTTTGGTCTGTTCATCATGTTGTTGTATGATGAGTGGTGTAGTTAAGGCAGTGCTTGTTGTGGTGTTAACTTTTTGCCCTGTGTGAGTTTTGGACTCTGTGTAGTCTGTCACATTTAATACATTTCCAATTAATAAATCACAGCATGGATTGTCTAATAAAGCACAAGTTACTCTGCCTGATAGGAAAGGTGATTTTATATTGGCCCATGCCATAGGATATTTCTCTACTGTCCCTGAAACAGTTCTGCAATAGATGTACTCATCTAGGTAGTCTTTAGGATCAGCTAGGGTCTTCCGAAGACCGATAAGACAGGACCCTGTGTCGCGTACACATGTGCATACTGTGTCATTGATGTATCCTTCATGGAACGTTAGTTTTCCTAACGACAGTCTTGAGGTTTTGTTCATTTCCTCACTTTCTTGTTGAGTATTACCCTCTTTTAATAAGGAATGAGGCTAGAGTGATGTTAACAACATTATTGAAATATGGTACAAAGTCTGATGGGTAAAACTCAGTCTGTTCTGAATTTGCAGTGTTTGGTCTTGTTTTCGTCTCTGTGATGTTTACTTTTTCTAAGTTCTTTGCTGAAATGTCTGTTGTAATGTTTATGGCTGCATTTGCTTTTGCTTTCTGTATTCTTTTTACTCCTTCACATTCAAAACGTCTGTGGCCATACGCAAGGCAAAAATGACATTTTGTTCTATATTTCCTTTGGTTTACCTTCCCCAGTTTTTGTGCTATAATAGTATTTAGGTATTCTTGATAAGTGGGATTCTTATCGCATATTCCATTTTCTGTATGTGGAGTGCTACAATGTTTGCATAGTACTGGTTTTGTTTTCTGTGGTTTGTTTTGACAATCTGTGGCTGCAGATGCCGTTGCTTTCACAGTACTCTTCTGTTGAGTGTTCTTAACCAGGTTCATACTTTGGTTGTAATATTCGCGGCATTTTTCTAGTAAGTTTTTGATAGGTTCTGTGTTGTGTTCTTCTAAATATTTTCCGCATTCGGCTGGGAGTGTTGCTTTTAGTTTTTCTATTAGCAAGAAATTTATTGCTTCTTGATTGTTGTCTGTTATGTTTAATTTCAAATGTTAGCTTTCTGAAAAATTCTTCTATTTCCCTTATATACTGGATGAATGACTTGTCTGTGGCTGGTTTCAACTTTTGTACCTCTAATTTTAGAGTCTTGAAAGAGTTCATATAGTGTTTTAATATTCTTGTTTTATAATATTCATAGTCTGTCCTTGACAAATCAGGTATGATCTCTTGAAGTTTTTTGTGTTTTATTGGTAAGTGTCCTCTGTACCATTTACCCCAATAATCTTTTGGGATTTTGTAGTCTTGCATTTTCTTTTCAAATTTTTGTGTCCAATCATGTATTAAGTCATGGTTTATCTTACAAGCTGCTTTGTTTTGTGCCCGTGTATCATCAAAAAAATCTTGCAAACTTTTGTATTGATTTGTGCCCCAGAAATATGATTGGTATTCATCCTCTGACATTTTCTGTTAATTAATATTCAAATCTACTAATGATGGTATTTATACAAGCAAATCAAAGAATGCAGATTTGGGTACTTAGCAATCAAAATTAATCAACTTATCTTTATCTGCTGACTACTCGAACGCTTGATGTACAGGAACGTGATTCTCGTGCTGGTTACCGTTGACCTGTTCTGGTTACGTCGGTCGCTTTGTAGAATTGAAACCTGCTGTGGAAAGAAATGATGTTATTTTCGTTCTGATTTTATTAACAAATCTCCGATTTATAACTTTTTACAAAATTCTGCAATTGATCTTCTTCTTTACAAAAGTAGCGTTCTTTTATGCAATTTACATGGGAATGTGGTTCATGTGTACTTCTGACACCATTATACCTGTCAGAGTCCTAACTATTTGCTCCTTCTAGCTCACTGGACTTGGACAGGCAAATTACAACATCTACGACACATATACTAATAACACATGAATGCAATCGGAAACTCGCAGGAGCTATCTCCTGAACAACATTTATTACAATATATTACAGGCTGACAACATGGTCGCACTTCACGCTCAAACAATCGTTCAACACCAGCAGCCACGCGCTAGCTCACATGGGCGATATTTACACTGTCGCCCGTATGATCATTCGCAATCACAGCCTCACATCATCCCGCACATATCACAGTTAGTACATTCCTCGAATATCAATACACAACGTTCATCTCCATCTATCCGTCACAAACACTATCGTTCTATCGTTCTATCACTCTCTAGATCTCCACACGTCCGTCTCTATTCGCTGTCTCACACACACTGCCTCCGTTCTCCTTGACCTTCCCACATCACGTGGGTCTATCCACGGACTTCTTGCCTGACCGTCCGTTAGCCAAGCCGTGATGTCTCCTACTGCCCTTGACCTCAGCTATGCTTACACTGACTCTCTTACATACCGGCACTTACACTATTACTTACATATAAGACCCTGACAGCCTTTACTTTTCAGACAAATACCGTGAAAGATAGTTAAAGACAGAAGGAGGCATAATTAGAGAAACACACACACACAAACAGACAGAGAGAGAAAGAGAGAGAGAGAGAGAGAGAGAGAGAGAGAGAGAGAGAGAGAGAGAGAGAGAGAGAGACTGTGAGGTGAGAAACAGAAATGGCAAAATACAGAGAATCACAGAGATAGTCTGAGACAAATGACAAAGAGATGGAGAGAGGGGAGAGAGAGAGAGAGAGAGAGAGAGACTGAGAGATGGACTGAGATACATAGTAAGATATATAGTGATAAACAGCGATACAGATAGATATAACGAGAGAGAGAGAGAGAGAGAGAGAGAGAGAGAGTCAGAGAGATACAGAGAGAGCCAGATTGAGATGCAGAATGATACAGAGAGATACAGCGACAGTTAGAGATATGCAGAGATTCAGAGAGAATGGGAGAGAGATACAGATAGATACCGAGGAAAAAAAAAAAGAAAAAAAAGTCTTACTCGTAAAAGTAAGCGAAACATAGAGATACAGAGAGAGAGAGAGAGAGAGAGAGAGAGAGAGAGAGAGAGAGAGAGAGAGAGAGAGAGAGAGAGAGAGAGAGAGAGAGAGAGAGATGGAAAGAGGGAAAGAAGGAGATGATGCGATATACATAATATAATACACACATACACACACACACACACACACACAGTACTGTGCGGTAGATTTTCTCAGTATGATGCGAGTCTTCAAAATGCCACGCCTTACATGTTGTTTTGTGTTTCTTTAAAAATGCCTGATGCGACTGCCTCTCTGTTCATAGTATGGCACGGCAAATATATATGTATATATATATATATAGTATGCGGAGATTGTCGGTCTCCCTGGTAAGACGCTGTTCGTAATCCTGTATACTCACGTACGAAACACAGCTGCGCGAGATTCGGCATTGGATCGCGTCGCGTTGGTTTCTTACGGAAAAGTATGTGAGCGGTCGTTCAGAAAGAAATGGCAAACTACTGAACGTTAAACTTGCCAAGACATCAACAGCAGCTGAAAATTGCTGGTGCTGTCTGCAAAGTCCTGTAAACATAGGATATCCCCCCCCCCCCCCCCCCCCCCAAAAAAAAAATGCGGAGAAATATACAAGACGAAACAGAACGATAGAGAGACAGCCATATAGATAGAAAGATAGACAGAGAGGGACAGACTGACAGAGGGACGGATCGATAGACAGACAGATGGAAGGGCGAAACGGATCGAAACACAGACAGACTGATGTGCAATCATAATAACTGACTAATCAAAACCTTGCTAATCGACATTTATCATAACACTAGCTGACCCGGCCCGGCTTCGCCCAGACTCTGGTGGGGAGCATCTCATTTAATTCATATAAGTAGTCATATAAGTTCCCGTTCCGACTATCTATCTGTCTGTCTGTCTGACCCGGCCCGGCATCGCCCAACTCCTGGTGGGGAGCATCTCATTTAATTCATATAAGTAGTCATATAAGTTCCCGTTCCCGACTGTCTGTCTGTCTGTCTGTCTGTCTGTCTGTCTGTCTGTCTGTCTGTCTGTCTGTCTGTCTGTCTATCTATCTATCTGTCTGTCTGTCTGACCCGGCCCAGCCCATGGTGGAGAGCATCTCATTTAAATTATATAAGTAGTCATATAAGATCCCGTTCCCGACTATCTGTCTGACTGTCTGTCTGTCTTGGGTAAATGTAGGATCCGAAATGTCTGACCCGGCCCAGCCCATGGTGGAGAGTATCTCATTTAAATTATATAAGTAGTCATATAAGATCCCGTTCCCGACTATCTGTCTGACTGTCTGTCTGTCTTGGGTAAATGTAGGAGGGAGGAGGAAGAGGGAGGTGGAGGAGGGAAGAGGAGGGAGGAGGAGGGAGGAGACAGGAGGAGTAGGGAGGAATAGGAGGGAGGAGGAGGGATTAGGAGGAGGAGGGAGGAGTAGGGTGGAGGAGGAGGCGAGGAGGAGGGAGGAGGAAGAGGGAGGAGGAGGGAAGAGGAGAACGCAGGAGGAGAAGGGAGCAGGAGGAGGAGAGGGAGGAGGAGGGAGAGGGAGGAGGAGGGAGGAGGAGGAGAGAGTAGGAGGAGGGAGGAGGCGGAGGGAGAAGGAAGAGGGAGGAGGAAGAGGGAGAAGGAGGAGGGAGAAGGAGAAGAAGGAGGAGGGAAGAGGAGGAGGGGAGGAGGAGGAGGGAGGAGGAGGAATGTGAAGGGAGGAGGAGGGAGGAGGTAGAGGGAGGAGGAGGAGGAGGGAGGCGGAGAGAGGAGGAGGAGGGAGGAGGAGGAAGAGGGAGGAGGAGGAATGTGAAGGGAGGAGGGGGAGGAGGTAGAGGGAGGAGGAGGGAGGAGGAGGAGGTAGAGGGAGGAGGAGGGAGGAGGAGGAGGGAGGAGGAAGGAGGAGGGGGAGGAGTGAGGAGGAGGTAGGAAGAAGGAGGAGGAGGGAGGAGGAGTGATGAGGAGGAGGGAGGAGGAGGATGGAGGAGGAGAGAGGAGGAGGAGGAGGGAGGAGGAGGAAGAGGGAGGAGGAGGAATGTGAAGGGAGGAGGAGGGAGGAGGTAGAGGGAGGAGGAGGAGGGAGGAGGAGGAGGAGAGGGAGGAGGAGGAAGGAGGAGGGGGAGGAGGAGGAGGAGGAGGAGGGAGGAAGAAGGATGAGGAGGGAGAAGGAGGGATGAGGAGGAAGAGGGAGGAGGAGGAAGAGGGAGGAGTAGGAATGTGAAGGGAGGAGGAGGTAGAGGGAGGAGGAGGAGGAGGAGAAGGGATGAGGAGGAGGGGAGGAGGAGGAGGGAGGAGGAGGAATGTGAAGGGAGGAGGTAGAGGGAGGAGGAGGAGGAGGGAGGCGGAGAGAGGAGGAGGAGGGAGGAGGAGGAAGAGGGAGGAGGAGGAATGTGAAGGGAGGAGGGGGAGGAGGTAGAGGGAGGAGGAGGGAGGAGGAGGAGGTAGAGGGAGGAGGAGGGAGGAGGAGGAGGGAGGAGGAAGGAGGAGGGGGAGGAGTGAGGAGGAGGTAGGAAGAAGGAGGAGGAGGGAGGAGGAGTGATGAGGAGGAGGGAGGAGGAGGATGGAGGAGGAGAGAGGAGGAGGAGGAGGGAGGAGGAGGAAGAGGGAGGAGGAGGAATGTGAAGGGAGGAGGAGGGAGGAGGTAGAGGGAGGAGGAGGAGGGAGGAGGAGGAGGAGAGGGAGGAGGAGGAAGGGGGAGGGGGAGGAGGAGGAGGAGGAGGAGGGAGGAAGAAGGATGAGGAGGGAGAAGGAGGGATGAGGAGGAAGAGGGAGGAGGAGGAAGAGGGAGGGGTAGGAATGTGAAGGGAGGAGGAGGTAGAGGGAGGAGGAGGAGGAGGAGAAGGGAGGAGGAGGGATGAGGAGGAGGAATGAGGAGGAGGGAGGAGGGGGAAGCGGGAGGAGGAGGAATGTGAAGGGAGGAGGAGGGAGGAGGTAGAAGGAGGAGGAGGAGGGAGGAGGAGGAGGGAGGAAGAAGGAGGAGGAGGGAGAAGGAGGGATGAGGAGGAGGAGGGAGGAGGAGGAAGAGGGAGGAGGAGGAATGTGAAGGGAGGAGGAGGGATAGGGAGGAGGGGGAGGGGAAGAGGAAGAGGGTAGGAGGAAGAGTGGAGAGGAGGAGGGAGGAGATAGAGGGAGGAAAAGGGAGGAGGGAGGAGGAGAGAGGAGGAGGAGGGAGGAGGTAGGAGGAGGAGGAAGAGGGAAGAGGAGGGAGGAGAAGGAAGGAGGAGGAAGAAGGAGGAGGAAGAGGGAGGAGGATGGAGGAGGGAGAGGGAGGAAGAGGGAGGAGGAGGAAGGAGGAGGAAGAGGGAGGAGGAGGAAGAGGGAGGAGGAGGATGGAGGAGGGAGAGGGAGGAGGGGAAGAGGAAGAGGGGAGGAGGAGGGGAGAGGAGGAGAAGAAGGGAGAAGGAGGGAGGAGGAGAAGGAGGAGGGAGGAGGGAGAGGAAGGAGGGAGAATGAGGAGGGGAGGAAGGAAAGGGAGGTGGAAGAGGAGGAGGGAGGAGGAAAGAGGTAGGGGGAGGAGGAGGTAGAGGGAGGTGGAGGAGGAAGGAAAGGGAGGAGGAAGAGGAGGAGAAGGGAGGAGGAGGGTGGAGGAGGAGGTAGAGGGAGGAGGAGGGAGGAGGTAGGAGGAGGAAGAGGGAAGAGGGAGAAGAAGGGAGAAGGAGGGAGGATGATGAGGGAGAAGGAGGCAGGAAGAGGAGGAGGGAGGCAGGAGGAGGAGGAGGGATGAGGAGGGAGAGGGAGGAGGAGGGAAGATGAGGGAGGAGGGGGGAGGAGGCGGATTGAGTAGGAGGGAGGAGGATGGAGCAGGAGGGGAGAGGAAGAGGGAGAAGGAAGAGGGAGAAGGAGGAGGGAGGAGGGAGAGGGATGAGAGGGAGGATGAAGAGGAGAAGGGTGGAGGGAGGAGAAGAGAGGAGGAGAGAGTTCGCCATTCCGAATTCATACTCGTCTAGTTCTTCCCTTCTACACGACTGTAGATAACTTCCTTACACATAAAAAGATGAATTGTTATTGATATTGCCGTGGCATGGAGGAATATCAGCAGCAGATTTGATACAAAAAACCAAAGACTGAGATCTACGGAGAGCCATGAACGCCTACGCCAGCCGGCACGGCACTTGATGATGATGATTGCCGTGTGACGATTCTGTGTAGTCACGTCATTTTCTTCCCTTTCCCTAGCGTTTTGGTTCGGGGATTCTTTCATCATCATCATCATATATTTACGTACGTATTTTGTGAGGGGGAGGAGGGAGGAGGAGAAAGAAGAAAAAACAACTATGACAGTTGACAGCTCTGGAATGAAAGGAAGGCGTGTAGAAAATTTCATCTCAATCGGATGGGCCGTTCGCGAACAAATAAAGGACATACATATATATTTACATATATATTTACATACATACACTTTGTTTTATAGATATAGATACCAATGTTAATGGAAACTCACATGCTTTGTTGATTCTTGCGTAACTATTTCGTCATGTGTCCATGCTAAATTTTAACGGTTTCTAAATCAACGCAATCTTATTTCGTTAAGTCACTTATAACAATTATTCTCCGTTGGTCTCTTATTTCACTTCCTTCCATTCACTCTCTCCCCCATCCCCATCATCTCTCTGTCTCGTCTCTCTCTCTCTCTCTGTCTGTCTGTCTCTCTCTCTCTCTCTCTCTCTCTCTCTCTCTCTCTCTCTCTCTCTCTCTCTCTCTCTCTCTCTCTCTTTCTCTGTATATGACTTATTGAACACTATTTTAATAGTTCTGTCAACAAAACATGCGGTGTAATGTGTCGTTGAATGTGTGTTTATTTTTGCGTACACAGTAATAATATTTGCAATTAGTGCTGTGGTTGCAAACTTAACCATATTTACTTTGCACTAAATACTATAAAACATTATCACATCTTGAGAATTACCAATGATAACAAATAGCAGTCTTTTCATTATTTTAAAACAGCACAAGGAATAGAAACAGAATAACAATGGATAAGTTGCGGCGAGTATATCTACAACAAAATGTTTAGTTGTAAGATATGTGACATGCATTTGGTGAGGCATTCAGCAATTGCCAAATTAGTTTGTTTAACTAACTAACTAACTAACTAACTAACTAACTAACTAACTAACTAACTAACTAACTAACTAACTAACTAACTAACTGACTGACTGACTGATTGACTGACTGACTGACTAATCAACTAACTAACAGACTAGTGAATGAACTAACTAACTAACTAACTAACTAACTAACTAACTAACTAACTAACTAACTAACTAACTAACCAACAGACTAGTGAATGAACTAACTAACTAACTAACTAACTAACTAACTAACTAGCTAGCTAGCTAGCTATTAAACAAACATACAAATAATGTGTTTGTCTGTCTAACTACCTAAACAACTAACTGGATGATGATGATGGTGTCGCTGATGATGAATATGGCTATGATGATAGTGATGATGATGCTGATGATAATGATTACTATAACGGTTATTCATTAAAACCATCAAAACAATGACATGCTTCACATTACAGGTAAAACATCTACGAAAATGTAGTTATCAGGCAAACAATCTATCACCAACGTCAGCTATCAGTGTGGATCTAGAAGCCCCGAGCGCGGGAAGACTTCATTCGCTATTACGTTGAGCCGGATGTTAATCTCTGTCAATACTTCCGTATAACGAACAAACACGACACAAATATCAGATCATTACTGTCGAATATGTGTTGTAATTACCATGTCTTATTTCGTTTAAACACGCCAGCTGAGGATTCAACACTAGCAACAGACGTAGAATTAAGCCGTTATTTTGTATTTCAGATGTTAAATCTTGACTAATTAAGACTATTGTTTCTGCGTGTTTATTGCTTTGTGTTAATCAATATAACGAATTGTACCTTATTGTTCTTGACAATATCTAAATACATACTTGAAGAGGAGATTAAACTAGATGAGCTAAAGCAAGCTTTAAATACATCGAAGCATAGAAAGACCCCAGGTCCTGATATAGCCCACATCCAAGTGTTAATCTACATGGGTTATGTTGGAAATGTGATTCGTTTTAAACATCTGGCGTGCAGATGCTGACGTAGGGGTTGACCCCACCCCCCCCCTCTCTCTCTCTCTCTCTCTCTCTCTCTCTCTCTCTCTCTCTCTCTCTCTCTCTTTATCTCTCTCTCTCTTTATATGATCTTTAGTTCGATTTCTCTCAACCTGTGTCTTCCATGTCAGGCTACGATTAAAGGTGACTCCCAGGTAGTTTAGATTCTCTTCGTGGCGGAATATTATTTTAATTCAATACTAGCGTAGGGTGCTGAATTTTATTTGAGAGGTGGAAAACTGCATGTTGTTTTCTCTTCACTAATTTTCACTAGCCATGATTTTGACCATTCCTCTAGCGTTAATAGAGCTTGCTGCATTCTACTCTTATCTATACTAATATATTCTTCAGATGTCCGTATGGCTAGGTCATCCTGCAAAGGACAGATGTGTGTACTCTGGCTGGAAAATTTTCCGTGATGTCATTTATATATGCTGAAGAATAATGCTAGTGAAAGAACTCCCCCTTGGGGGACACTTTGCTCCAATAGCATCTGTTTGCTAGTTTGTCCTAGTAGTTTTGTCCTGGCAGTTCTGTTCTCTAAGTAGTACCTGATCCATTTGTACATGTTCCCACACCCTGCATTGTTTGCAGTTTTACTTTCAGTTTTTCCTTCCATACTTTATCAAATGCTTTATCTAGATCTATCCAGACCGCTAGTATGTGCTTTTTTTTTTGGAAGGCATCCTTTATTTCCTGAGCTATATAGGTTATTCGATCTTCAGTGGATCTGTACTTTCTTAATCCTGCTTGGTGTGGGGTTAAGAATTAGTTTTCTTCCAGATGCCATGGTAGCCTGCCATTGATAATGCGTTTCATTAATTTTCCTACAATGGTAGATAGACTGATACGTCGATAGCCATGTGTGTCTTCCAGGTCTTTTCCTTTCTTTGGGACTGGTATTAGTAGGCCTATAGCTCCCTTCCATGTCCGTGGGACTATTATTCTCTTCCAGCTATAATTTAGGATTGCTGGTAGTTTCTTTACTTTCTTTCTTTCTTTCTTTTTTTTTTTTTTTTTTTTTTGCTTTTGATGCCTAGCCCTATTAACATGTCATTTGTGATTTCCATTCATTTCCTGGTGATTTCTTCTTTTTTATTGTATTTCATTGCCAGATTCAATTTCTTCCATTTAAACATCTTGTCATCATATAAAGTGCTGCTGTCTCCGTATTACTAAGATGTGTGTGTATATCTTTGATTGCTTTCTTCTATTCTTTTGTAATATAAATGTAGATGTATTAGCATAGTATTCCTTTAGTGCTATGTGAGCATATCATTCCCTTGTTTAATTGTTATTTGTTTGTTTCTGTGTAGACTCTCATAGACTACAGTCTGACATAGATGGTCACTGTGAGCTGTGAAATTCGCGGGGAATACTTTTACATCTGTCCTGTACAGTGACCTGCATGTTCGGAACAATGGCTACCGGCTGTTGCTGTTGCTGAATTGACTGAGGTGCCTTTTCGGTTAACGAGTGCATTTTTCAGGAGACTATCGGGAGTCGGCGCTGAAGCTACGGAATTCGTGCTCTATGCGACACTTTCGGCGGGTTCGCCGTGCAGTAAAAGACCGAGCCATGTGAGAAAACCCGGGTCAATGAGGTCTTTCTGATGACTGCCAGAGTCCATCGACGAAGAACTGTGGTTTTCGTGGATTAATTTTGTGTTGGCATTCTGGCAGCGGCATTATGCACAGTTCACGTGTGCGGGCTGTTGGATTGCCGAGACTCCTGCCTATTCCACTTTTCACATTGGACACTGGGGAGCATTTTGTGTGATTTTCACTGGCACAGGAACGGAGCATAATGGGGACGACCCGTTGCCGTGAAGTTGGAACCTCGACTAACTGACTAACTAACTTGTTTCTGTATCCTCCATTGTTCATGAAGCTCACTAGTTTCCATAGTTTATTTCCATCCCTGTCAAAGTTCCGAGTAGTCTATTTTCCCCCTCCAACAATCTCTTGTTGTTTGATTTAATGCTTCTTTCATATTTTGCCTGAGATGGCTTTGAGAAAGATGTTCGCTCTGTTCTCTCTCTCTGCTGCCTTCCTGACATCTTCAACTTTGTCCTCCGAAATTCGTAGCTCTTCTGTCCAGTATGGTCTGTAAAACTGATGATCAACATCATGTTACATATTGTCATAGTCATCTTGTGTCCGTTATGTCCTGCAGAAAAAAACCTGAGTGATGACGATGATGACTATAATGATGAAGATGATGATAATTATGATGATGATTAAAACGTTAGTTGCATATCCTTTATAGGACATTTGCAGTCAATACCAGCAACTTTTTGCTGTTATTGATATCTTCGCAAGTTGACATTCAGTAGTTTGCCATTGCTTTCTGAGCTATCGGCACACATACTATTTCGTTAAAAAAAAACCAGCGCAACAACGTCTGCTGCCAAATCGCGAACAGCTGTGTTTCGAACTCGGGTATGCGGGATCACGAACCGCGTCCGTAACACCTTCGCCACGGAGACCGGAATGATGATGATAGTGATGGTAATATTATGTGTATCTGTGTAAAACTTGCTAGAGTAACTAACATCAATTGCCTCGAAAAGACAAATGAAAGTAGAACATTAAATACAAATATAATACAGAGACGAAAAGCATTATTTGGTATATAATGAGAAGAGAGGCACTGAAAAACATCATGACGAATGGGAAAAAAGTCGCTTAAAAGTCGACAGGGTCGACTTCATTGCACCATGTTTTATCCCATATGGCTCGGTCTCTTTCCGCAGCATGGAAAGCGTCGCACAAAGCACGAACTCCGTAGCTTTTAGCGACGACCCATAGGAGTCTCCGAAACATTTTAACTCGTAAACCGAAGGATGCGGCCCGGAATCGAACCCACAACCTTCGGAGCACGAGTTAAACGGCTTGACCACTTCGCCACAGAAACTCCCATGACGAATGAATCAGTGGCAGAAAAGGTAGTGGTAGCCATCTGATGCTGGATGGAGTGAGACGGTGTCATGGAGGATTGTGATCAGCAGAACTCAAACGAGAGCGAAACTCGAGTTTAGTGCTTCCACATTGACGTGGATAGGTCTTAGGTTCATACCAGAATACGATCAACGTTGCCAGTAGTGGGCTGTGCTCAATATTTAAATCTAAAATCTCGAAACAACCAAATAAATCAAAGTGATCAGCAGAGTTGATCCAGAGAACCAAGGACCAAGATCTGAGAGGGTATATACTGTTGTCATGGCACATAACTATAAAGATATGAATAAAATTGGGTGGAACTGCGGTAAAGCTGTGAAAATGTAAACAATATAAAATGACACAAAATGGAAAAAAAAATATTCATACTTACCTCACAGTTCCGATCTGTGAGTGGTCACTCACAGATCGGAACTGTGAGGTAAGTATGAAATTTTTTTCCAATTTTCATTTTCTCTTCATTGCTTTAATTTTTTCATCCTTTTGTTCTTCTAGTCCTGTCGTCACTTTTTGATGTAGTCACAGGACATCTCCTTGACTATATGTTGTGTTTGTGAATGAGTTTGTTTGCAGATGAAGGCTAATCACCGCAATGTCCTGTATGTGTCGTAAATCTGTTATGTAAAGCTGCACTACTTTGTGTCATTTTATATAACTATAAAGATGATGTTAAAGTCACTATTCCCTTTAGATGTGCTCGTTGAATTACATTTAAAAGAATATGGATAATGAGCGATCACACAAAAAGACAACCTCGTATAATATAATATCTAATCCGTTACGAACACCAACCGACAGAATATTTGTTCTTGATCTTCCGTCAACGATGAAGTGTCACAAGCCGAGCTTCTAGGATTTCACATGCTCTCCGCGTTACAAAGCTGTGACCTAATAAAATATTTGTAACTCACCTAACCACGTGTGAACAACTAAAAGGGTTATTAAGCTAAATCAATACGACTGTTG
>JACEFZ010024007.1:5000-110000 GCA_014155875.1 Cepaea nemoralis | reverse complement strand
GGTACCATTTATAATGGGACTCTTCGCTGGTTGATGAAGATGAACACGGAGTACATATGGGAGTGTCCCGAATGCTGATGTTGGTTCTTGATTTGATCAACTCATTTCAGCACAAAACAATTGGTTTACGTAAAAACAGAACCCAACTTTGTATTTCTGCTCGTTATATAAACAAAATTAAAATGGGAAATAAAGAGGGTAGTTACGAACAGATAAAGCTTGGAGTACGACAGAGGTATGTCTTGTCACCCGATCTCTTCTCCCTATATAGCGAAGTAATAATGAGAGAGATCAAAGAGAAGCCAGGAATGCTAATCGGAGGATATAATATAAACAATACACGCTATGCAGATGACACAGTATTGGTGGCGGATAATGCAACAGATCTACAACAATTATTGGACATTGTAGTATCAGAGAGTGCATAGAAATGACTCTCCTTGAATATCAAGAAAACAGTAACAATGGTGATATCAAAGAAAATGGAGACACCAAAGTGGATAATTTTAAATACCTAGGGGCACTTATAATATAAGATGGAAGATGTACAACATAGATTAATAGCAGAATAGGGCAGGCAAAAGCTGCATTTCTGAAAATGAAGAGCATCTTATGCAGTTAGTTAGTTAGTCACAGTTCCAACTTCACAGCAAGGGTCGTCCCCATTATGCTTCGTTCCTGTGCCAGTGAATATCACACACAACGCTCCCCACTGTCCAATGTGAAAAGTGAAAAGACAGGAGTCTCGACAAACAACAAGCCCGCACAGATACACTGTGCATAATGAAGCCGCCAGAATGTCAACACACCAGTCCTCCACGTAACACCCAATTCATCTCTGATGGAATCGGCAGTCATTTTCCTATCTGGATGTTTCCTAGATGTTCACCCACACAGTCCACGAAAATACAGTTCATCACCGACGGCAGTGACAGTCAACCGGAAGCCCAGCAGCCACGCATTTCTGCACAAGGCAAAAACCGGTCAACTCTGGGACATAGCCAACTGCCATCGCTCCGAACATGCAGTCACGTTCCAAAAAAAAACCTTGGGCACATCCAAAGGCACTCACACGAAACTCACAGCTCACAGTGTCGCGCCACGCACTCACTCAGTAGCAGGGCGAATGGAACCATCAAGCCTCCTTAGTCGCCTCTTACGACATGCGTGGTAGGCTACAGTGTTGCTATTCTTTGCTTCCCTTATGGGCCCCGGCAACACACGGGATGCAATAAGTCGCTATCAATGAATGTAAGAAAGAGAGTGCTAAAATGCTATATAGAACCAGTTTTGCTGTATGGGAGCGAATGTTGGAATGTAAATGAACAAATTAGTAAGAACTTATAAGCAACAGAGATGTGGTTTTTAAGACGAATGTTGCGAATTCCTTGGACAGCCAGAGTAACTAACAACGATTGCCTAAAAGAGGCTAATGAAACTAGAACACTATATACAACAATAAGAAAGAGACAAACAGCTTTCTTTGGTCATGTGATGAGAAGAGAGGCATTGGAGAACATCGTGACAACTGGAAAGATCGAGGGGAAGAGAGGCAGAGGCAGACCAAGAGAAATTATGCTGGACGGATTGAGACGGTGGCATGGAGGAATATCATCAGCAGAGTTAATCCAGAACACCAAAGACCGAGATCTGTGGAGAGCCATGAAAGCCTACGCCAGCCGGCACGGCACTTGATGATGATATAAACAAAATGAATCAATTTCAATTTCTTCTGTTCAGTGGATGCAAGGTAGATTTTTATGTTTCTTCCGCTCGCGTTGAACTCATGCGTAGTGCATACGTGCGATACTACTTCTGGCATCAGAGGACTGATTGGTGCGTGTGAATTAGCTTTCTTTATTAGTGGCCTTGGCTATCTCCGACTTCTGAGTTACTTGTAATTTACGACCCCAAATCAACACTTTAGTCCAAATAAACAGTCTAGGGGTTGAAACCGCTACCTCCGCATCAGCAAGATGTTAAAAATTACTAATAGTTCACATTTGTTGGTGGCACAGATGCGTTATATTCTCCAGTTTGATTCTAAGCACCGAACAAGGAGAATCAAAAAAAAAAAAAACATTACGAGAGCTCCTTAGCACAGAAGCGTGTCCATACTTTTATGTCAATGTCATACCGGCTGGCGTTACTAAACACAGGTTGGACTTCCATAAATTATAAATAGATCAAAATTGTTTTTAATACCATAACTTTTGGCGTTTCGCATTATATTTTCTGCTTATATATTTATCATGCATGGGAGAGAATGCAACCCGGTCTAACATCTCTGTGCACCTTACACAATTTTGATGTTTCACCGGATACTCTGTCAGCTGCCTATTATTAATGATACAATGATTCAATTAAGTGGGTTAAATGTGCTGGGAACTCACATCATCATCATCATCACGTGCCATGCCGATATGCGTCGACGGTCATGTTTCTCTATCTTACACGATCACCAGAGTCGGGGTTCAGTTATTTGTTCTTGTCTAGACCATGCAGTGTGGTCAAGCCATCCAGGTAGTTACTTATTTGCCTTCGCCTTGTTCTTTCCCCCTCAATTTTGCCAGTAGTCATCAAGTTCTAGTTTATTTCATTTCATATCGCGCCCAAAAATCTCTCATATCTCTCACGATCTTCCACAATTTCTGGTGTTGTACACAATTGAAGGTCTTGTTGTAGTCAATGGAGCAACAAATCTGCATTGTCCTCTCTGCATTGATCAAAAATGATTCGTATTGAAGATATGGACCTCTTTCCTTTGCCCTGCCTCATACATGCCGGTACATCTTTTAATTCATACTCTAAGATACAATTCTTTAATTTCTTCTAATAAATCTTTCGACCACGACTATGGTTATGTCTACATCAGTATGAGACAATCTTCCAGATGACTTTGGCAGTCAGTCTGCCTCTTTATTTCCAAGTAAGTTGCAATACGGTCTCCCTGGTCACTGAGTTAATGACATTGTTCGTAATCCCGTATATCCACGTCGGAAAAACAGCAGCTGCGAGAATCGACAGCGGTTCGCTCAGCGCTGGTAACTTACGGGGGTATGTGCGCCGGTCGTTCAGAAAGCAATGACAAACTACTGAACGTAAAACTTGCCTAGTAGGCTATATCAACAGCAGCTGAAAAATGCTGGTGTTGACTGCAACGTCCTGTAAGGGATATGCAACATAAAAAGTTGCAATATGTAGGGATTCATTGTATTACAACGCTTCTGGATTTTGACATAGTTCCACGGATGGCTTCTGGTAGGTCTGCTGGTTCTACACTTTTTCTGATAGGAAGTATTGAAACAAGCGACTTCGCGTAAGTATAATAAAAGAAAGCTTTGTGTTTCTCTGTATTTTTCAATATCACAGCATTTCTGCTGCAGTTTTCAAGGTCTCTGTATCTGTTGTGAAATTACTGGAAAATTGTCCAGTTGATATTGACTCTGCTTTCTTTGCTCATTTGTTTAGATTCAGTAGAATTCCTCCACCTCTATTTTCTGTGGAGTGTTTTGTTTCTACACTACCATCGCGTTGCATAGCTCACAACAAGAGTTCGTTTCATCTTATACTTGCCGCAACTTGGTCCATTTTTATTCTATTTTCATTCCCCGTGCTGTGTGAAAATATTGACAAGAAAGCTATTTTTATCATTAGTAATCATTCAAATTTGAATATGCGTTTTTACAAATTATTTTTTTGCAAAGCAAACATTGTTAAGTTTGTAAAAGAACACTAAATGCAGAAATTTTTATTTCTCACGCAAAAACAAAGACACATTTTAAAAAACACGAAAAAAAAAAAAAAAAAAAAAAAAGAGCAGAACTATGCATATAGATTTCAATAAAGCACACATACAGAGAATTCAAGGAGCCGACATAAGAGTGCAACCAAAAACAATTTATATAAATATCAGAGAAAATCAGATTGAATGATAATGAAAGGCGTCAAAGGTGTGCAATCTCATCTCATCTCATCACTTTCCTCTTGTACCTTGCGGTGTCGAGGTGAAGTATAAACAGCGAGAGAGTGCCCGCTTATGGGCTTTATGTATCCATATTCCCTTGGACTCTGTTATTCCCTGCGTCCATCGTTTACGTGGTCGGCCTCTTCCTCTGCTTCCCTCTGGTCTGTACATCATTGCTTGATGTGGTATACTGTTAGTTGGTAACCTACTTGCATGGCCAAACCATTTGACGTGCTGTTTTCTAATAAAATCTAGTGCAGCTGTAACCCCCACTTTAGTCCTAATTTCTTCATTTCTGATCTTATCTCTTCTTGATACATTTAGTATTCTTCTCAGGAATCTCATTTCTGTTGTTGTGATTTTTCTTTTCTATTTTTCTGTCATTATCCAGGTTTGGCATTGGTAACATATAGTTGGTAGGAAGATTGTGTTGTAAAGTGATTTCTTAGTAGTTATTGATACATGTTTGTTCTTTAGTATTGGTGCCATTTGTCCAATGAGTTGGTTTGCCTTGTTGCATCTATTTTCGATCTCGTCTTCTGATTTGCCATTTGATGATATTATGCTTCCTAGGCGCTTGAAACTCTTTACTTGTTTCAAGGGATATTCGTTTAGGTAAATCGTTGTTGCTTTTTCTTCTTTAGTTGCTTTAGTTGCTTCTTCGTCTTTAGAGACTGCACACAATACAGAGGCATTTCACTATTGAGTCATACTGCGAAAGTATTTTGCAAAATTCTTGAAAACAGATTAAGAACTATTATAGAACCCCAGCTAAGCGAAACACAACTTGGATTTAGGAAAAACAAAGCATGCACAGATGCCATTTTTTTTCCTCTTAGACAACTTATAGAAAATTCAATCGAATTCAATGAAACACTCTACTTAGCCTTTGTCGACCAAGAAAAGGCATTTGATAGAGTAGATAGAAACAAGCTGTGGGAAATCCTTAAACAATATGGAGTGAGTACACATCTAACGCACCTATGTAGAAGCTTATACAACAACAGTGAATACATAGTGAGATCAACTGGAGGACACTCAGAACCCTTCGCCATAAGATCTGGAGTACGACAAGGTTGTGTCCTGTCCCATCTCTTGTTTATAACATATATAGACAACATATGTAAAGAGAGTTTCTCCATACCCATCCCAGTATTTTTGTTTTTATCTCTTTACTATTCTATTCACGTGCTTTCTCACTATTCTATATTCGATGTAATCACATTCCTGTTTGCTCTTCGACCACTTTTTATATTTTTCCTTTTTGTCTTTTACAGCTTTCTTTACTTCTGCGTTCCACCAACTTGTTATCTTTTTTTATCCGTGATGTGCGTTTTTTCGTGGTTCCACATATTATCTTTGCAGTATTTAAAATGCTTGATTTGAACATCTCCCATTCTTCTTCCACTGTCTTTTTTCTGTAGGTAATTTTACAAAGATTTCAGTTAGCTCTTTTTCATAATTTTCCCTCACTGTCCCGTCTTTGAGGTTTTTAAAGTTTACTGATTCGCATGGCATGTATTTTCCTGGTCTTTGCTTCCTTCTACTGATGCTTCTTATTGTGGCAATGACTGCTTTGTAGGTCTATGTTTGTACCTAAGTTGGGCACTGCCC
This sequence comes from Cepaea nemoralis, assembly GCA_014155875.1. NCBI lineage: Eukaryota > Metazoa > Mollusca > Gastropoda > Stylommatophora > Helicidae > Cepaea > Cepaea nemoralis. The sequence continues at coordinate 104,419 of JACEFZ010024007.1, read as the reverse complement.
TTGCATCTAATATATTTCTCATTCTGTTATTTCTTGTTAATATGAAATCAATTTGGCTTTTAGTATCTAGCTCATTCCATTTATACCAGGTGTATATTTGTGAGTCTTTGTGTTTATTGAATGTATGTGTTATATAGAGGTCGTGTTGGCTGCATAGCTCTATCAGTCTACTTCCGTTATCATGTCTTTCATTATGTTGGTCTCCAAATGCTCCAAGATGTTTTTCTATGTCCGCTCTGTTATGTTCTAGTCTTGCATTAAAGTCTCCCATAACTATGATGTTGTCCTGCTTATCTATTTTATTTAGCACGTCATGGATGTCTTCGTGGAAGTCCTCGCATTCATCCATCCATCCATCCATCCATCCATCCATCCATCCATCCATCCATCCATCCATCCTTCCGTCTATCCGGCCGTCTGTCCGTCCGTTGGTCTGTCCTTCGTTTGGTCGGTTGGTTTTCTTTATCCGCCTTCCCGTCCACATGTCTTTCCGTCTGTTTGTTCGTATGTCTCTCTAGTTGTCTCTGTGTGTGGTTTACTATTGTCTGTTTGTTTTGTATGTTCTCTGATCCGTTCATGAATCCAGCCGTCCATCCTTTTATCCATTCTGACATCTATCAATCCATCCATTTATCTGTCCATCCAAGCAACCATCCAACATTCCACGCATCCATTCATCCACGCTGTCTGTAATTTTGTCTATCTGCCTGTCTGTCTTTGAGATTGTTGTCTCTGTATTTGATGGCTGCAAAGGAATAAATGCTATGGCAAATATAACATATTTTAACACATATTCTCATAATGTAGTTGTCGTGGTAACAGTGTTTTAAAAATTCCAGCTTATAACACAAACAGCTAACTGATGCTTCTTCATGGTTGTCCCTCTGAATTGTTAATTGCATGTTCTGTGTGGGACGTCGCAATCAACCCAAGCATTATTGGCAGTTTGTGATTTACAAGGCGGTTTTACATTCAGTAGTTTGCCATATATTTTGGAACGACCGAAGCCTCGTACTATATAAATCAACGCAACGTGGCCTGCATCCAAATCACCCTCAGCTGATTCCGAACCATCGACTTGGTGTGGCGGTAAATTGTGAAGTGCGATCTCTGAACCTTAGCCACAGCACCGGCTGCCCTTATGAATGCGGACTATGATTTTATCCCGTGAATTAGAAGTCGTGGAGTTACTCTATTTAACTCTAGCGCGAATTGTACAGGGATATTTGTAACATAATTTAATTGAAGGTTTTTTTGCAGACGTTACCATCGAGCGTACCCGTAGTACTGGCATTTTTTTAATTTACAAAGCAATGTTACGTTCAGTAGTTTACCTTTCCTTTCTGAACTAGCGATGTCTCATGCTATCGAAATATGTGCAAAACAATCTGCTTACAAATCGCCTGCGGTTTATTTCTAACCCTCGACTTGATATGTCGTGAAAGCTAATATACCCGCATCTCGGGAGTTGAAACATTCCATTTATATTTTGAAACATTAACCCTAGCCATTCAGTATCGTGATGACTGGAAATATCGAGGGGAAAAGAGTCAGAGGACGATCAAGAGAAATGATGCTGGATGGATTGAGACGGTGGCATGGAGAATATCAGCAGCAGAGTTGATCCAGAACACCAAAGACCGAACTATGTGGAGAGACATGAACGCCTACGCCATCTGGCATGGCACTTGATAATGATGATTTAACATCACTTTTCGAAACCTTTCTTATGTTTCAAAAAATTTCCATAGGGTACAATGGCATTTAATTTAGTAATTTGAAAAAGAATTATAATTACCTAAAGTGTAAAAGGAACTCCAGTAATTTTATGTCAAGCGTTTGATTTATTGTGAATATTTCCGTATCTTGCACAATCAGCTTATTTTTTTTTTAATCTGTGTATATTTAAATCCTTTATAGTTATGTTATTTATAATATGAAGAATCATTAATATGAACTGGAAACGAATAATCAAAACGCATATCAGGCCCGTAGCAGTATGCGGCGCTGAAACAAGGTCTCTACGCTAAAGAAAAAGTTGAAACTAACTTGCGATGATTTCGAGGTATGGGGTTTTGACAAGACAGAATAAATGAGCTGGTAAAATAAGAGATCGAGTGGACACATTCTGAAAGACAATACTGGGAATAGACAACTATTGAAACATATACAGAGTAATGTGTTTTGATTTGATCACACGGAGGTTTACTACTGAACATATTGATGACGAAATTCAGGGTAACAGAAAAAGAGGACGCCCAAGAAACAATTATATCACGTAAACTTGCAAAGGCGTTCTACCATCAGCTGAATTGAAGATATGTGCTCAGAATAGGAGAGAATCGAGGGATATCACTAGACGACTTCAATTCAAGTCTTGGTAATGACAAACATGATGTTGATATTCCTGTTACATACTATATTTCTGAAAATAATCTTATGTTTATATTATTAACCAGCTCTTTCTGTGGTGTCTCAATCAGCGTTAGTGGTCATTCTTTACTTCCTGTTCCATTGTCGTGTCTAATTGTCTTATCTTGTTGAGCTCTATTTATTAGAGATTGTCAATTAATTAGCTTCTTCTGTTACACATATTCAGTCAATCAGGAGTCGTCTCCACAATGAAGGTTGTCTGCAATGTTACACGTAAATATTTCTTAATAATTTTTTTGTAAAGCTTTTCTAATGCTTGCCTGTGATGTTATTATGATGGAACAAACTATTCTTTTAAAATTACAGTTGAGTATATAAACTCAGTAAACTAGAAAATGACGATGGATAACATACACACGCTATTGTGGTATATTAGAGAATATTAGAGAATATTAGAGAATATTAGAGAATATTAGAGAATATTAGAGAATATTAGAGATATGATCGTCCTCTGTCGCCGATTGCAGCGTTGGTCTTCATCTAACCGACACCAAGCGGTTCTATCTTTAGCTATTTCACGTGGCTTGCTGCATGTAATTCTCATATTATTTACATCTTCCTCCAAATCTCTTCTCCGTTTATGTCTATGTATCCATGGCTTCTACCACCTGAGCTGTGGTTCCCATTTCATACATAGATCTAACATTCCAGGTACCAGTTCTGAAGATTTTCCCATGTGATGGGACGTATTTGGTGATCCCGACTCCTTGCAGCGTTTCCCGAATCATATCAGGTCTTTTCCAGATGAACCTACTTTCCTCTTGGTTAGCTGAGTTATTACTGTTTCCTTATCTCTAGATTTGTTCACGGTTGGCTTCATTTTCCAATTAAAACTTTCTACGAGATGACTGTCAGCGCCTAGCCAACCTTCCTTAGTCGCCTCTTACGACATATATGACAGCTTATTGTGATACTGTTCTTTGTTTTCTATAAGGACCCAGATAACGCACTGACGTGAGATGTGATGCAAAGTATATTTGTTCTTGATCAGCCAGTACTCAGTGCTTTATATGGTTATGATCCATCCAGGCACTTTACATCGACGAACTAATGGTTTAATTTCCTTAACAATCCTGACCAGACTGCAAGAACATCAAGTGAAACAGACTGTGAAAAGGGCTGTGGGAAAAATAAGGTGGGGGGGGGGGGGGGCACAGAAAAATCAACCAACACAGAACTGTTGTAGTCAATCACTACACGCTGAGAGAGATACAATGGAGGATTCCGAAAACCTATGGGCTGAATGGCCCCATGTGCGGTGAGAATGTGATGACGACTGTTAAACTAATTAACACTTTATAGCACCTTGTATTACAAAACAAAGCCCTGTAATCACGAAAACAAACTACTTGGAGATTTGAACCCAGTAATTCCGGCCGACTGAACTAAGTACTGCGCCACAGTGGTTATTATAATAACTTTGGTGCACAGTTAAATAAAATAAGTATTGTAACGTTTTATAATAAATTAACGATTTACTTACCGTTAATGCGGAAGCTAAACAAATAAAGAAGATCCCAATAGTTTATTTGAGAGTCAAAACACTTGAAGATACGGCACTACTAGAGCTCTGCTTCATTCATGCGCGATCAATGTTACACCTGTCTGAACACCGCTGCTATTCCACCTGCATGCATTCAGCCCGTCCAATATTCTCACATTACGTAGCAAACACAAATGAGGCAGACAGTGTTTGCTCCGAACACCGAGATCATCAGTTCATTCCGACCTTTATACCATTTCGGACTGGATAGTTTGCGGGACTGTCTTTACTATAGGGTGTATTTTTAATGTGTTTTTTTTTAAAATATTGCCGTTTCAAGTTTTGTATTACCCGCCGTGGTGTTCATGCAACATGAAAGGTAAATACAAAAATGTTAACGGCAATATTTTCAAAAAACAAAAAAACTTGTCATAAAAAGTACACCCTGTACATTCTTCTAGTTGTGTACTACTGTCTGTGTATATTGTACTACTGTCTGCATGAACAGTACTGATATCTGAATGTATTGTATTGCTATATGCATATATTGTACTCCTACATCAACCAGCTGCCTGAAAACAAAAGATGGAAAAATCATAATAGAAAAAGATACGACTTTGCATAACTGGACAGATTATGTGAAAACCCTTTATGATGATACGAGAAAAGAACAGTACGATAGTCGGAATAATAACGAAGGACCATCAATTTTGAAGATTTGAAGTTTAGAATACTCTTAACCATATGAAAACTGGCAAGACCCCGGGTCCGGACAGCATCACAATAGAAATAATATAATGCCTTAGAAGAATATGGAATAGACCAAGTCACCATATTGCTGAACACAATATATGACACTGGAGTTATGCCTCCTGAATTGTGTAGTTCTATATTTATTGCAATCCCGAAGAAGTCAGGAGCCTTGGAATGTGATCAACATCGAACAATTAGTATAATGAGCCACGTCACAAAGATTTTGCTAAGAATCATCATGCAAAGAGTTAGGAAGAAAATACAACCTGAAATAGGAGAAGAAAAATGGGGGTTCGTAGAAGACAAGCGTACAGTAAATGATATGTATATGCTAATACCATTAATTGAACCTTCTACAGAAGTAAACAAAGACCTACATCTTTACTTTATTGACTACACAAAGGCTTTCGATAAAGTAAGACATGTCAACGTGATAAAGAAGCTTTATTTTTCATAACCCTTACAGGATGTTGTAGTCAACATCACCATTTTTCAGCTGCTGTTGGTGTACTAGGCAAGATTACGCTAAGTAGTTTGCCATTGTTTTCTGAGCGGTTCTTGCAGATCTAAAAATTGACAGGAAAGACCTTAGACTTATAAAAATATATATTGGAAACAACAAGCTGCCATCAAGATTGATAATGAAATCAGTAATCAGCCTATTAAGAGAGGTGTGAGGCTGGGATATGCAATGTCTCCAGATCTTTTTTTTTCCCCATGAGCAGTGGAAATATTTTCAGAAATGTAGAATATATGAAGGGAATTATCATTTGGGGACTTAACATCAATAAAATTTGATATGCAGATGCTACAGCTGTGGATTGCAGACAATGAGCAGGATCTGCAACATTTAGTAGATGCGGTTGTTGCACACAGTGAACAATCAATCATGTGCCATGCCGGGAAGCGTGGGCGGTCATGACTCGCCATTTCACTCGATCACCAGTGTCGTGGATCAGCTCAGTGTTTCTGTCTCGTCCATGCCATGTGGCCAAGCCATCCAGGTAGTTTCCTCTAGGTCTTCCTCTTGGTCTGTTCCCCTCGATCTTGCCAGTTGTCACTAAGTTCTCCAATCCATTTCTTGTCATAACATGTCCAAAAAATTTTGACTGTCTACGTCTAATTTCTCTAATCAGTTTACGATGTTCATTTGTCTCCTGTAGTACTTGGTCATTGGTTTTTCTGTCTGTCCATGGTATTCTTTGCATTTTCCTCAGAAACCACATTTCTGCAGCCATCAGATGCTTTTCAGCTTGACTGCTCATTGTCCAAGTTTCACATCCATACAAAAGAACAGGCTCTATGTATCCCCTCAAAACTCTTTTTCTCGTTTCAATTGACATCTTTTTATTGGTAAGAATGTTTTTCATCTTGCTAAAGGCTACTTTCGCCATGGCGATTCTTGTTCTAATCTCTTCAAGGCATTTCCCATCAGATGTTATAACAGTGAACAACTACGGTTAAAATTAAATTGTAAGAAGACACAGATTATGGTTGTCACTAGGAAGAAGGAAATACCATAATGTAATATACAAGTACATGGGAATATTCTTAAACAAGTGATTCGGAACAATTATCTCGGAACGGCCGTAACATCTAATGAGAGATGCCTTGAAGAGATAACAACAATCATCGCCAAAGCAAAGGCAGCCTTTTGCAAGATGGAAAACATACTGACCAATAAAATGATGTCATTTGCTACGAGAAAAAGAGTGTAGAAATGCTTAATAGAACTTGCATCTTTTGTATGGATATGAGATGTGGACAAAGAGCAGACAAGCTGAAAAACATCTGATGGCTATGGAAATGTGGTTTCTGAGGAAAATCCCAGGAATACCATAGCCATAGAGAAACACTAATGATTTTACAAGAAGCAGATGAAAACAGTAAATTGGTTAGAGAAATTAGTATAGACAGCCGCCGTTTTTTTTTTGGACACGTTATGAGAACAAATAAATTAAAGAGCGAGATGCTAACTGGCAGATTGAGAGTAAAAGAACAAGGGGAAGGCAGAGAAGTAAATATCTTAATGGCTTGACCACGTGGCATGGCCGAGACAAGAACACGGAGCTGATCACTCTGGTGATCGTGAAAGATGGCGAAATATAATATGACTGCCCACGTTTATCGGGATGGCACATGATTACATAAACAATACAAGCTATTCCAATATCTTTCAATTTTCTAAATGTAATCTAATTCGAGGACATGTGTTTTGATTATGAGTGTTTTTAATTTAAGCCTACTCTCTTTTCATCAACATACCCTGGTCACTGCCCATTTCAACGACCGGGAAAACCCATTCTATTTTTCACTTTATTGCTACTGGATACACCTGTATGTTGTGACAGGAAACATGCTTGCTCCTAGCACTCTAATGTTTGTTGTTCTATCTGCTTAAATTATGACTGTTCTAATTACTTAGGCTTTTAAAGAATTATGCTTGTTGTTCTTTTAAATTCGACTTCAGGTTTTCATAGCCCGCCAGCAGCAAAACGAAACATGCACCGGCTCCGCGGCGAAGGTGTTACGGACGCAGTTCATAATCCCGCATACCTGCGTTCAAAACACTGCTGCGGGCGATTTGGCTGCAGAGAGCCTTGCCTTAGTTTCTTTACGACATTGTATGGGTGCCGGTCGATCATAAAGCGATGGCAAACTACTGAACGTAAATTTGCCAGGTGATCACAACAGCCAAAAACAAAAATGATGATGGTGTTGACTGCAACGTCCTGTAAAATATATGCAACTAACTTAATATAAGTTTTGCCATAAATATTGCTTGTATGGTTGTTTTGCTTGTTTAGGGAATCATCGCGGTGGTGTTGTTACTAGACGTTAGCCTGCTGGTTCGGTGGTCATAGGTTGGAATGCTTGCTTGCTTGTGTTCATTGGCTTGAGCTCCAACGCAAAGTCCTGTATGTCGGATGAAGGCATCATGTTGTCCAACATCAGTGTGATGTCATACAGGACCTGAGGTTTGCGTGAGTATCCGTTGTCCCATGTCTGGCTTATTGGTGTGCAGACTGGTGGTTCCTCGCCATACAGGCAGACACTCTCCGACTTCGGAGGAATCGACGATCCTATTGACTTCAGCCAGGACCCCGAAGGGACCTGTTGCCCAGGACGCTCGGCGAGGACGCGTCAATAGGTCTTGGCCAGTATATAACCCGGCCCTGGTGCCTTGGAAACACCTCTGCGTCCCATAGGTTGGAATCAGCATGAGGGTGGATGTTACAAATTGACCTTGCTCCCAGGTCGACCCAGCCTAAAATATTAACAGAAAGTGTATTGGAAAGTAAAAGCGAACTATAAGATATTGATATTGACCACATCATCAATCGAGTTTCGATTAGGTTGATCTTTAACTGATTCAGTGCCGAAGGATAAATATAACGCCACATGTGACCTCGTGTATGGAGAGAAGGATGATATATCGCCATACTAGGATCGTCGTGTTATTTGTTCGTAGTATCTTCCGCGATTTCAACGCTCAGTGAACGAAACTTTATATCGCAATACTTGTTTATTTAATGGTGTACAATGTTTGGTCTAAACCTACTTTACGTTTTGTACTGCATCAGTTAAAAATATGGAAACAACATCACATACCTAATGTGCCTAAAGCGTGTAAGGTTGTGTGTGTGTGTGTGTGTGTGTGTGTGTGTGTGTGTGTGTGATACTATTTTTTCTTAACAGAGAAATAGACTGATGTGTGCATATACTTTTGTCAGTAGTCATGGGGCGGTCTCCGAGAGGCGTTGGGGAATCGGTTCGTAATTCCTCTTACCTGCATTCGAAACACAACTGCGACCGATTTGGCAGCAGATCGTGTCGCGCTGGGTTTTAACGTTATGGTATGGGAGCCGGTCGTTCAGAAAGCAATGGCATACTACTGAACGTAAACTTGCCAGGACATTAACAACAGCAGTAAAATGCTGGTGTTGACAGCGATGTCCTGTAAATAGGATATGCAAAAAAAAAAGAGGGGGGGGGGGGAGTTATGAGAGATTAATTTTTGAAGTGCATGTAAGATGTCACAAACCGCCGTAGTTCTGGTCTGCCAATGTTTCTATACCAGAATGCAAGTGTCTATACCAGAATGCAACTATGGTCTATACCAGAATGAAAATGTGTCTATACCAAAATGGAAGTGTCTCTATACCAGAATGAAAATGTGTCTATACCAGAATGAAAATGTGTCTATACCAGAATGAAACTGTGTCTATACCAGAATGCAACTGTGTCTATACCAGAATGAAAATGTGTCTATACCAGAATGAAAATGTGTCTATACCAGAATGAAAATGTGTCTATACCAAAATGGAAGTGTCTCTATACCAGAATGAAAATGTGTCTATACCAGAATGAAAATGTGTCTATACCAGAATGCAAATGTGTCTATACCAGAATGAAAGTGTGTCTATACCAGAATGTAAATGTGTCTATATCAGAATGAAAATGTGTCTATACCAGAATGAAAATGTGTCTATACCAGAATGTAAATGTGTCTATACCAAAATGGAAGTGTCTCTATACCAGAAAGAAAATGTGTCTATACCAGAATGCAAATGTGTCTATACCAGAATGAAAGTGTGTCTATACCAGAATGTAAATGCGTCTATACCAAACTGCAAGTGTCTCTATACCAGAATGAAAGTGTGTCTATACCAGAATGCAAATGTGTCTGTACCAGAATGAAAGTGTGTCTATACCAGAATGTAAATGTGTCTATACCAAAATACAAGTCCCTCTATACCAGAATGAAAATGTGTCTATACCAGAATGCAAATGTGTCTATACCAGAATGAAAGTGTGTCTATACCAGAATGAAAGTGTGTCTATACCAGAATGAAAGTGTGTCTATACCAGAATGAAAGTGTGTCTATACCAGAATGAAAGTGTGTCTATACCAGAATGAAAGTGTGTCTATACCAGAATGAAAGTGTGTCTATACCAGAATGCAAGTGTGTCTATAACAGAATGCAAGCGTGCCTATACCAGAATACAAGTCCCTCTATACCAGAATGAAAATGTGTCTATACCAGAATGAAAATGTGTCTATACCAGAATGCAAATGTGTCTATACCAGAATGAAAATGTGTCTATACCAGAATGCAAATGTGTCTATACCAGAATGAAAATGTGTCTATACCAGAATGCAAGTGTGTCTATACCAGAATGCAAGTGTGTCTATAACAGAATGCAAGCGTGCCTATACCAGAATACAAGTCCCTCTATACCAGAATGAAAATGTGTCTATACCAGAATGAAAGTGTGTCTATACCAGAATACAAGTGCCTCTATACCAGAATGAAATTGTGTCTATACCAGAATGCAAGTGTCTCTATACCAGAATGAAAGTGTGTCTATATCAGAATACAAGTGCTCCTTTACCAGAATGAAAGTGTCTTTATACACTTTCAATTCTATACCAGAATGCAAGTGTGTCTATACTAGAATGTAAGTGTGTCTACACAAGAATGAAAGTGTACCTATACCAGAATGCAAGTGTGTCTATATAAGAATGCATGTGATATTAGTTTCTTCTCAGATCTTACTTGGAGCTGTAGTACATTCACAAATGATTGCCCTCAACACGATCAATGTTTTATGAAAACTGTCTGTTGCATCGTTATGAAAATTTTCCTGCCGTCTTATATTCACCCCCACCCAGGAATATGTCTTTGAAAGGTCCAAAGGCAACTTAAATCATGGAAAGCATTTCTTTGATTTATAGCGAAAAATTAGTGAATTCACGCTAACAAAATTGTTTTACAATTCGGGTGACGACAAAAGGCGTATCCAGATTCGTACGGGTATGAGTGTGTGCACTGTGTAATATTATTAAAGACTGAGCGTTTTCAGAGGCATGGGGTAAATAATGTGGAATCGAAATATAAATGAACAGGAAAGTAGAAGGAATATTTTTCTCACCTTATTTTTCATTTCCTTTTTGTTTCTTCAGCTGCTGGTTAATAATGTGTACACAAGGAGTCGTGTTACTAAGATGCATTTAGCTTTTTATATGGAGTTCGTGAAAGCTTCCAAACAGCTGTGCGTTAATGTGCGTATGGAAGGACCAGAGATGATACCGCTATTTAGTCATCATGTATCAAATTTTAAGGATCTGTTCAGCTGTCTGTGTAGTTTGTTAATACGTGCACATGGGTGACAGACCCGCTTTCAGTCTTCGCAAAAGATTGAATACTTTGCTGTGTTCTATTCAGAGACGGAACATGATTACCTGTTTTGCATGACAAATATAGTTGTGAATGTCTCTGTATTGGGCTTCATTTTTAACGGTCAAGATGTTGGTCTTCTTTTCATTGAAGTTTATAGAATGATTCGTATGTTCGTGTGTTGTCCCCTAATTTGACATTGTGTTTGTTCTCACGTTTCTTGTTATGCCACAATATGTCAGTTTTACACTGCAATGTTACTCTTATGTTGGTATTCAATGCGTTTAGTGTTATTATTTTTTTTTCTTTTCATGGCCAGTTGTTTGTTCAAGCTGATAGCTTGCGGAATAGAAAATTCTTCACTGTGTAATACAAACTGTTGCCATTGACGAGTTTTATTATTTGTACCGATGCTGTAATGTTTAGGGCCTGCAATTCTTCTGAATAGTTTGAGCAGTAGGTGTGCATGTGGATTAATGTGTACGATCTGCCCAGACCTTAATCTGCGTCGGACGATTTCAGTAGGATGATGACTGCTCTCGGTTGCATAAAATTCAAACCATCCTTTCTCCAATAGTCATCTTCCTCTTTCAACACATGGTCTTCACATGTTTTCCAGTAGCTTTTATCAATATTTAATAACGCGGACTGGGGTAGTATCTTGACGTCAGACAATTTGAATGTAGTATTGTCAGCTGCCACCTGTCCTTTAATTGTTGTCCACTCAAGTTCTACAGGTTTGAAATGAGAATGGTACGGCGGAAGTCTCAAGCACCTATGGCCATGCTCTTCTATCAACTTGTCGATTTGATATTTCTTGCTTTATTGCGTCTGTTTTACAAGAGACAACAATTCTAGCTTGAAATACGTTTCTGGAAATGGTATGTTTTCCCTTCAGAGCCATATCCTTGTTGCTTCCTTTGTGCTCGCTGCCGTAGCTCTTTTGCCTTCTTGGGCAACAACATTGTGATATGATGCATTGTACATAATTAGACAAGACGGTCTCTCTAGGGATCAATCAATCAATCAATCAATCAATCATGTGCCATGCCGGAAAGCGTGGGCGGTCATGACTCGCCATTTCACTCGATCACCAGAGTCGTGGATCAGCTCAGTGTTCCTGTCTCGTCCATGCCATGTGGCCAAGCCATCCAGGTATTTTCCTCTCGGTCTTCTTCTTGGTCTGTTCCCTTCTATCTTGCCAGTTGTCACCAAGTTCTCCAAGTCATTTCTTCTCATAACATGTCCAAAAAGTTGTGATTGTCTACGTCTAATGTCTCTAATCAGTTTACGATTGTCATTTGTCTCCTGTAGTACTTGATCACTGGTTTTTCTGTCTGTCCATGGTATTCTTTGCATTTTCCTCAGAAACCACATTTCTGCAGCCATCAGATGTTTTTCAGCTTGACTGCTCATTGTCCAAGTTTCACATCCATACAAAAGAACAGGCTCTATGTATCCCCTCAACACTCTTTTTCTCGTTTCAATTGACATCTTTTTTTTTTGGGTCAGAATGTGTTTCATCTTGCTAAAGGCTACTTTCGCCATGGCGATTCTTGTTCTAATCTGTTCAAGGCATCTCCCATCAGATGTTATGACTGTTCCGAGATAATTGTACCAATTCACTTGTTGAAGAATAGTCCCATTTACTTGTATATTCATTCATTCTTTCCTTCATTCAGTAGCATGTCCTTTGCAGAACCTCGCTCCCATAACAACATACCGGAAAACCTCTCGATCATAAGCAAGATACCCTGCGTCCGATACACCCATCTGGAGATCATCCGCCACATCCTGCACCCATCTTCTCTTTCGCCTTCCTCTTCCTCTCTTCCCAGGCATATACCCCTCCATTATTGTTCTCTCCAAACTTTCGTGACATTTCAAGTGACCAAAATATTTCAATTGTCTTTGTTTTATCGTTGTATATTACATTGTGGTATTTCGTTCTTCCTAGTGACTACCATAACCTGTGTCTTTTTACAATTTAATTCTTCTTCTTCTTCTTCTTCTGCGTTCATCTGGAGTTTTTTCCCCAGACGTGATTGCGTTGTGCCTGTTTACAGCAGAGCTGCGTTCTTGCGCCGTTAAGCTGACACATCCGACTTCTGCGGGAATTTGTTGACGGGGTTAACCTACCCGGCAATTTAATTCTAACCCCAGTTGCTCACTGTGTACAACAACCGCATCTACTAATTGTTGCAGATCCTGCGCATTGTCTGCAATCAATACTGTATCATCTGCTTATCTAATGTTATCTAGGGGTGGAAGCACTGTATTCTCGAGCCAATCTCTGAATACATTACCATTAATCTCATTATTATAATCCATATTGTCCGTATGCTTTGATGCGAACACGCGTCCAACATTTTGTAGTAAGCCATTATGAGTACTACCAGCATGGGCTATGATCAAACGATGTCCTGTACTACTGGGAGCATATCGTTATATCTTTCCATCCACTGATTGATATTCCTGTTCACTTGTGTGGTGCGCATTGATCCAGGTTTCATCCAAATACACTATGTCATAACGTAGGTATTTGCTTCTAATGGCTACTAAATGCGGTAGCTCGAAAATGATATTTCTACCCACCTTGTACTTTCTAAATGTGAAGCCTAATGCCCTTATATGTTTCCACAAAGTTGTTTTGGATAGCTCTTTGTCTTGTTCTTTCTCAACAAAACACAAAGTTTTCTTACAGTCACTGTTTCTTTTGCATTCAACACTTTTATAAAAGCTCTCCTTATGACATCCTTGTCAAAGCTGTCTACAATTGCCTTTCTACCCACCGTTTGTTTATTGCGTGACAGTTTCATTCCAGATTCTTGAACCCATCGACGAAATGACTATTTACTCAAACCCAATGCATGCACTGTTCTTTTCTCGGGATTTGTAATAATATGAAACAGTTTCCTGCGATCAGTTTCTTGACAAAAATATGTGATTAACTTCATTGCGATTCTTTGAAGTGTCCAAATTTCACATTCATTCTAATTCAACAATATTCACACATTCAGATGTTAGCGATACATGATAAGATTTATAAAATAATCACGTTTTATGAAAGCACCCACTATCAGTAGAAATATTGGCGACACATCTGAACACTCCCGTTCAACTACGCGACGTTCTTTTTATAAGGCCATTCTAGTGCTTCACGAGAAATTCCACTATTGAACGCTGATGTTTTCGTGTGAAGATGTAATACATTTCATAATATGCACTTCATCTCTGACCCGTAAATTATATACCGCATATAAACAAACATTGCAATCTGCTGTACAATTTCCAGGACAATTTTTTTTTGGGGGGTAGGGGAGGAGTTGGGGGTGGGGAGGGGTGGGGGTGGACATAATGATAAGGTTATATTTCGTCTCACCCAGTGAAGTGCTAAGATATCTATTGGTTATTACCCTTTGCTTATTAGCTGCACGTAATGATCAATTCTCCTAAGAAGTAATATTAGACTTCAGTGTCTACTTTGCTTATTACACATACTTAGTGACGTTGCTTTCTACAAAGATATCTTCTTCACTATTTTTTTAAATTATCTCCTTTATGTATTATAATGTGCTTAATATTATATGAGATAGCTAATTACGAGAAATATGATCATGTGACTGTGTGCGGCCATATACCCTGGAAGGGGGTTATCACCAGGACTTTGAATATCATCAATATCTAAATGCGCCCAGTAAACAAGGCGACGGGGCATCTGCAGATTACGAATGATTGAGAAACTCAGTGGATGAATATGATGGGACATGTCTTGCAGACATGAGATGTTGGCTACTGTGAGGTTTTTAATTTATATTAATTTGTGTTTGCCTAGGAGTATCCCGGATATTATGGGAAGCCTTTCAATGGCTCCGAAACTCCCAACGTGAAGAATAAAACCTACACGATTTGTATAATGAAAGGACCTCACCTGGAAAGCGAAATGATCAGGGAAATCTGCCACAGACCCCAGAGGAAAACCTCCCTCCATGAATATAAGGTTCCTATGTGTATGTATCCCCCCTCACTAATGATCACAACAGAAATTAACATATAATTACTTAGCAAATGAGAACAACAAATCCTGAACCAAACGTCAACAATTTATCGACACAAACTCCTTCTTTAAACCTACTAATGTATTAAAAGAAATGTTGGGTGTTGGGAAAATTGTCAAACTGGCATGTGGATATCACATACCTCTCCATCTATTACAAATACATGAATGCCAAAATTCAGTGTACAGTGTTATATGCTTTCCCCCATCATAAATCCAACCAACAAATCACAAATTATTAACTCAATAAATCTTCAAATCTATCTGCTTAATGACGATAACAGTCACTCATTTCTCAATTACTACAGAGTTTGATCGGAATATGTTCTTTCAACCACAATGGAAAGAAACTTCTTTTCCTGTATTAAATCCCATTTCAATAAGAGTTTGGTTTATGTAACTTCAACATCACTGTCAACAATCCTGGCTCAACCCTGTTATTTAATTCCATAATGAGATATACGGAGTGAACACAACCACGACTGAAAACACATGTCCACTGTATGACCCAGTGAAGCTGAGGCTAGTGGTCAGTCACCAAAAATAGAAGTTACTCTTCAGACTAGACAGCAGGTATATCTCTCAATCCATCGCGGACAATGAAAAGGATGACGACCTTCCAGCAACTCTGATTTTTATAATCATGAAAACTCAACTATATCAGCAAGACCTCAGCAAGACCAGTTTCATGTCAACAAGGCCATCCCACACTCAATTTTATCCTAGAACTCTGTCTACTCATTTCGTAGTAAGACTATGGACATGGCTGGTACCTACTCTCTGAAATATACTGGCTGACACCAATCCCTCAGTAGTAACAATAAATCCTTAAGTGGTGATCAATCCTTCAGAATGGCAGACAAATCCTTAAAGACGCAATGAAAATACATCTCCTCTTCCCCCTTAATAATCCAGTGGCATAATGAACAAGATGTTGAAATCAGCCTCCTGGGGTTTAAAGAAACTATTGTTCATCTTCTGGAACTTTGCTGATAGTAAACAGCAGTTGAGCACTTAGGGATACCTATCCTGGTATACCAAGCCTAAGGGTATTGAGGCTGGGCAAGCAGTCCTGACACAGGAGTCTAGTCTTGAGGGACCCACAACGGGGAATTTCTCAACTCCCACAGAATGATGTAGACCAGTGTTTCCCAACGTGGGACCCACGCCCCACAGGAGGGCAATTCGATTGTTAAGGGGGGGGGGGGGGCAATTCGAAATCGGCCTCGTCCAGAGTTTAAGTTAACCGTATGGCGACTCTCAGTCGCTTCTCTAGCTGGGTAAACGGCCAGTATAAGTAACTTCTATCCGCCATGTTAATAGCTGTGATTTCATTGTTAGACGTTAGAGTTGAACTGCTGGTTATACTGGGCCGGCACTAAGCATTTTGCGCTATTTTTTCTGAATGGCGCGAAATGCTTAGTGCCGGGATCTCAGTTTTGCTCTTGCCAGTCGTTGATTCCAAGTGCTTGTAGGTCTGTACATGTATTATCTCTCCACCGTCTTCTTGGTCTACCTCGGGGTCTACGGTCATTTATTTCCTGAGTGTAAGCGAGTTTTGTTTCCCTATTATCTTCCATTCTTTCTATATGCCCCAGCCATTGTAGTCTATTAGCCTTCATGATACCAGTGATTATCGGGGACTTAAACAGATCATAAATGTCTTTGTTACTTCTTTACGTTTCCACTCTCCACTTTGTGTATCCCTAATGGGTCCAAAGATGCGTCTTAAAATTTTGTTCTCAAAGGTTTGTAACAAGGCTTCGTCTCCTTTCGTTGTACTCCAGGTTTCAGAGTCATACAGCACAACTGGTCTGATCAGTGTTTTGTATATTGTGATTTTGGTGTTACGAGATAGCGCCTTTGATTTTAGTAGATGTTGTAGTGCATAGTATATCTTATTTCCAGAATTGATTCTAGTTTGTATTTCTTCCCTTATGATGTTGGAGCAGTTGAAGATTGTACCCAGGTATTTGTATGTTTCCGTTCTTTTAATGGTCATATTATCTATTTGTGTGTGGCCAGAGTTTTTAGCCATTCCGTCTCTTGAAATTACCATATATTCTGTCTTATCTTGGTTGATAACCAGCCCCATCTGTTGGGCATTTTCCTTTAAGTGAGTCATTATTTCCAATGTCTTTTGTTCACTTTGCCCTATAATAACTATATCATCTGCATAACCAAGCAGCTTGGATGTTCCTCCAATATCACATTCCTCCTTTATCTTCCTTACAACTTTCTCTAGAGCCAGATTGAAGAATAGCGGCGATAGTGCATCACCCTGTTTCAAGCCAGATGTTATTTGGAAGGGGTCTGATTTCCTGCCTTTATATGTTACTATATTATAAGTATCTTCCATGCATAGTCTGGTCATGTTGATTAACTTCCTTGGTATTCCAAACTCCTGCATAGCATTCCATAGACTATTCCTATGGACACTATCATAAACCTTTTTAAAATCCACAAAAAATGTTATGGAGATCTCTTTTATATTCCCAATGTTTCTCGGCTATTTGTCGTAAGATAAATATCTGATCTATTGTTGATCTGTTTTGTCTAAAACCCGCCTGGTAGTCACCTAATATGTCTTCTGAATATGGTTTTAGTCTATTTAGTAATACTGCGGATAGTATCTTATAGCTTGTGGACAGTAGTGATATTCCTCTATAATTTCCACATTGGAACTTGTCTCCTTTCTTAAAGATAGGTATCAATAATGACTCTTTCCAGTCATGGGGTAATTCTTCTGTCCTCCAGATTTTTATTATTATTTCGTATAGCTTTAGATGTAATGCATGGCCACCTGCCTTTATAAATTCAGCAGCAATTCCATCAGTCCCAGTTGCCTTATTGTTTTTAAGTTGTGTGATTACATATAGGATTTCTTCAAATGTAGGTTCTTCAATGTGTGGTTCGCATGTTAGAAAAAATTTACTTGGAGCTTCACAATTTAGTAATTCAATAAAATATTCTTTCCATGTGTTGCACATTTCCTCATTGGTATTTATCATATTCCCATTTTTGTCTTTTAAACCATATGTGTTTTGTTGGTGCCCTCGTTTCATTGACTTCAGCTCTTTAAAAAATTTTCTGGATTCATCTTTCTGGTGATTAGTTTCCATATCTTTGGTTATATTACTCATATATTCTCGCTTCTGCTGTCTGACTATTTTTGTAGCCTCTTTACATTCATTTATATAATGCTCTTCCTTTTGGATGTTATTGATGTAATTTAACCATACATGTCTGGCATTCTTCTTCCTAATGACTGCTTCTTCACATTTTTGATTGAACCATCTGTTCTTTCTATGCGTGGTTAACACACCGAGACATTCTTCTGCGGTATATTGAATTGTATTCTTGATGTTCAACCAAGTTTGGTCAACGCTTTCCTCCGAAGGGTTTTGCAGAGTTTCAAGTTTACATTTTATTTCATATATAAATTTCTCTTTGACTGTAATGTCTTGTAGTTTTTCTCTGTTATATGTTGGGTGTAATCTTTGTGTATATATATATATATATATATATATATATATATATATATATATATATATATATATATATATATATATATATATATATATATATATATATATATTGTATAAATATAAGTGATATATAAATGGTATGTAAATTCAATTGGTAATTTTTATTAATTTCAGTCTTAGAAGCATCATTTTCCAGAAAAAGGTGTCAAGTGAAACAGTACGTTTTTTGCGCTGGGGTAAATATGCCATACATATTTATATATGCATTTTTAGTCTTCGTTTACTCCTGTTCATATTATTTTTGTTTTAGTTTTTTATTCATCTTATATTTATTTATTTCAGCCCATAGTGAAATGAGTGGTGCAAGCAAGAAAATTTGTCAGTATTCGGAGGAATATTAAAAATTTGGTTTCATACCCGCTGTCCATGATGAACGGTCACCTTTTTGTCTTTTATGCCAACAATGCTTGACCAACGAATCAATTAAACGAGGTCGTCTTGAGGCACATTTGAAGGCGCAACATAATGCTCATATTAATTCAGATTTGAATTACTTTCAAACTTTAAAGAAACATTTTGAAAAAAGAGTAACATTAAAGTCTCTATTTACTGCTCATAACGCAACTATCAATCGTACTCTTGATGCTAGTTATCAAATTTCATTGCTCATCGCTAAATCTGGGAAAAGTCATACTATAGGGGAGAATTTAATTAAACCATCAATATCGGAATTTCTTAAAACGGTTCTGGAAAAAGACGACATAGACTTTAAAGCTATGCCACTAAGTAACAATACTGTTAGCAGAAGAATAGACGAAATAGGTGAGGATGTTGAAATACAACTTGTTGAAAAGCTTAAAACAAGAAAATTATCGGTGCAAATGTATGAATCAACTTTGAGAGCCAGTGAGGCCATACTTATAGCTTAAGTAAGGTATATTGATAAAGGTGATTTTGCTGAAGAAACGTTGTTCTATAAATCATTATAAAGCACCACTACCTCCAAAGATATATATAGTTGGCTAAAAGATTTCTTAGATGTCAATAATATACCAATGTAATCGCTTCCCAGTTCGTAATGGGAGGCGTCGTTTCAGAAATTCAAAACAATGTTTTCCCGTAGTGAATTTCAATAACGAAGACACAAACAATAGATTGCACGATTTATTGCCTGGCATATTTCGCTGCATCTCGTCAGATACATACTGCAGAATTCACACAACATAAAGTAAATTAACTAGATAAATCCTTCAAGCTGAAATATACACACTCATAATGACTGGAGTTGCAGCATAGGATGTTCGGCCTACTGCTATAGTGAGCCGAGGGGATGACGTAATGCAACGTCTACAAGACCGGCTCACTATAGCAGTGGACTGAACACTCGGTGCTGCAACTCCAGTCATTAGGTATAGAAGTACACCGATCCCCACACAAGCAGTAAAAGAGCCTGTTCCTCTGTACGCCAAAAACAATTGCATTTACCAATTCACATGTAGGTGCCAGGCTTCCTACATCGGCAGAACAGAGCGGCAGCTAAACAAAAGAGTGTAAGAACACATACCTCACTGGGTCGACAAGATACGACACAAGGCGATGCGAGCCTAGTGGGGCCGACACACCGGAGGCTTCCCGCGTCATCAATTGCCAGGAACATTCCCCAAAGCGGCCATGTGATTGACAGAGACATTGCCTTCCGCGTGTTGTTTAACACATAAAATACTCGTTTGTTAAAGTTTGCAGAAGCAATAATGATCAATCAACGCAAGCCAGATTTGTGCAAACAGAAAGACATATTAGTCAGCTTAAAATTACCGTGGTAGACAATTGACATTACTGTGCAAACATGCGTATATTTCAGCTTGAAGGATTTATCTAGTTAATTTACTGTATGTTGTGTGAATTCTGCAGTATGTACCTGACGATATGCAGCGAAATATACCAGGCAATAAATCGTGCAATCTATTGTTTGTGTCTTCGTTATTCTAATATACCAATGAAAAAATATAACATCTTGTGCTGCAGATGGTGCTCCTAATATGATGGGGAAGGAAAATGGTTGTTTAAAATATATGAAAAATGAGAATCCAGAAATGCTTCTTAAGCATTGTGTTATTCACAGAGAAAGCCTGGTAGCTAAAAACATTTCGCCTGTTCTAAATGAAGTACTAAATTTAGTTATAAAGTGTATCAATGCTATTAAAGCTAGTGCCAAATGTGAAAGTAATTTTGTGAAAGAAAAAAAATGAAGACCATGTGAGACTTATACTTCACACTGAAGCAAGGTGGCTCTCGAAAGGGAACTGCTTGAGAAGATTTATGGAACTATTTGATACTCTTAGTGATTTTTTAAGCGACACACCTGAAATGAAAAATCTGTTAACGGTCGATGGAAAGGCATTTGTGAGTTATTTAGCCGATATCTTTGAAAAACTAAATATATTAAATAAACAACTTCAAGAAACAAATAAAACTCTTGTCGATGCAAAAGCGAAGATATATTATTGTGAATTATGTCAGACATATATTTAACAGCAAAAAATTTGAAAAGTTTCATTGGCTCCAAAAATGTGAAGTGACTGATACCGCTATATATGTTATTGTCGATCATCTGAAAATTTTATCGGCTGATTTAAAAGAAAGATTTTCTGATTTGAAACAAATTGATCTTCCAACTTGGATGATGCAGCCAATGTTAGTGGATTTGTCTGATATTTCAAATGTGCAGTATCAAGAAGAACTCGCAGAAATGCAAAATGATGAGTCAATTAAAACTTTATTTAATATAAAGGAGCCATGGCAAGGCTTTTTGAGGAAACCAAAATCAAATATCCAAATGCAACCAAATGTGCAAGAGAACTATTTTTACCATTTCCATCTTCATATTTGGCTGAATTGGAATAATTATTTAGTACCATAAATGATTTGATTCTAAAAACAACCCCCCCCCCCCCCCCCCCCCCCCCCCAAAAAAAAAAAAAAAAAGAAAAAAGAAAAAAAGAAATCGGCTGGATATAACAAAACGGGAAGACTTGAGACTGAAGTTAACTAAATTGGAACCTGACATAAAATCTCATTGCAGCAAGCATCAAGGGTAAGGATCTCACTAAATTGAAATAATAAATAATTACTAATAATTAAAATAATATAGAAAATTCTTTCATTAAAATTATTTTGTACTTGAATTTCAGTTCTCCATTATGTCTTGAAAATTTACTTACTGTGTTTGCTCGATAATTTCCTAGTGATTTCTTCCTAAAACCTATCATTCAAGTTTCTTTAGTGAACATTTCAATTTTGAATATTAAAAATTATGTATATGTTAGAGGGCGGTGGGGGGGGGGGGGCATACGAAGTTTAGAAAGGCTTAGATGGGGCATAGCCCAAAAAGGTTGGGAAACACTGATGTAGACTGTCCCTTTCATGCCGATTAAGTATACGAGTATCACAATATCATACTCCACCTGTTGATCTGATCACTCATGATAGTACTCCAATGGCAATTATTATGACAGATAAAAATATGTTGGGCTGCCCTTGAATAGCTGTGTGACTAAGAGACGGGTTTCCTTTCTGAGTATAATCATTCTTCATGCAATCGTTCAGACGGTTATTTCGGGCTTCCTGATATAAACGCACATAATGAAGTAACTGAAGACTCCCCTACAAATCATGTTTAAAGCTCCTACCCTTTCCTTAGTCCCAATAGCAATACAGTAGGGCTACCTTGTGAATTCCAGGACACTCCACACCATCCATCAGCACTCCACACCATCCATCGCTCCTGTTAATATCCATCGGAAAGCGTGGACGGTCATGACTAGATATTTCACTCGATCACCAGAGTCGTGGATCAGCTTAATGTTCCTGTCTCGACCATGCCATGTGGCCAAGCCATCCAGGTATTTACTTCTCAGTCTTCCCCTTGATCTGTTCCCTTCGATCTTGCCAGTTGTCACTAAGTTCTCCAATTCATGACTTCTCATAACATGTCCAAAACATTTTGACTGTCCACGTCTAATTTCTCTAATCAATTTACGATTGTCATTGTTTTCCTGTAGTACTTGGTCATTTGTTTTTCTGTCTGTCCATGGACATTCTTTGCATTCTCCTCATAAACCACATTTCTACAGCCATCAGATGTTTTTCAGCTTGACTGCTCATTGTCCAAGTTTCACATCTATACAAAAGTACAGGCTCTACGTAGCACCTCAACACTCTTTTTCTCGTTTCAATTGACATCTTTTTATTGTAATGCAAAACCCCATCTATATTCAACTGCAATACACCCACAGGTTATTATAATTAAAATCTCACACACATCGAGACAAAAGAAAACATGGAGAAGAAGGGAGAATATTATTAAGTCACCCATCCCACTTCTCCAGCGATGGAGCTCAATCCATCCCTGATGTAGTGTAAATGGTATTTGCGCATGGATCACTCCTGTTCTCCATGGATGTCATAATAATATAACTCATGACGGACCAGGACAGCAAGATAAGAGAAGGACATAGGGATAAGACCAAATTATCCTGTTTTGACAGACTTTTTTACTATCAAAGACAGATTGTAGTAGATGTATCCGGTTGAGATAAGGTCCTCCTGTTGAGAGAGATGCATCCAGCTGAGACGATGCCATCCAATTAAGACACAGGCATCACGATAAGACAAAAGGCATATTGAGATAAGACATGTTGAGGTGAGGGTATAATGATAGCTTATCTTCACACCCCCGTGACACAAAGCCGTTCTTTATTCTCCTCAGTTGAGACCCGGTTCATCACCATACTCACAATCCCCTTTACCCCCTCCCCCTGTCTCTGGGGAACTTTGAACACCTGCCCCAGCAGTTATGATGATAATTAATAGATCACCTGCACATGTGAACCAAATTCACAGTAAAAAAAAACATATAATCCATGCATGAAACAAGGTAGGATATATCCAATGGATATTCATCAACATCAACCCAGATTCGAACACAAAACCACACTGTCCCGTTTCCACCCTGACTCATGGAAGCAGGGGGTTTGTGAACACTTTATGCTAATCGATCAAACGTTGCATACACAATACGTGAACAACTTCAGGAATGCAAGGTATCTAGGCAATTTCAAAGAACGCCACTGGCAATTCACTTAACATAAACTTGTGACAAGTCATCAACAAGCATCTTTGCAAGACTGTCATAGTGTGCACATGTTGCATATGGTGTGTCCCTTTTACTTCTCCCATGAGAGCATAGCTCACAAAAGAACATGACATTCACTTAAATACTCCCAGCCCCTTCTTGATAGAGATTACATGTTCAATCACACATTCTAAGCACAAGAGTTATAAAATGCAGACTCTCAAGAACCTTCCACATCTGGAGGAAGAATGTGCAATGGTGTGCGTCCATAGGGAACAGTCCTACAGCATACACAAAAGGCAGATATGCAGTGATAGTGTCATAAAATTCACAAAGCATAAATCAACTACTACTATCAGACGAAACACTAAGCATGGTAAAATTCAGTGGAACAGACAGGTCATGTCGGCAGATGGCGAGCAAATCAGGCTATCCTCTAAATGAAGTTCTGATTTCACAATCTCACCATTCACGCACAAAACACTTATACCTGTACTCCCTTTCATTCAAAAGCATTGTCATAGTTAGTTAGTTAGTCTTTCCTCTTGGGTCTAAGGCGGCACATAGGGCAGAAGTCATGCTCTCCATGCCTGGCGGTTCGCTGCTACCTGTTCTAGGTCTTGGATATTTAGTTGGCCATTGAATGAGCCTTCTCTGATGATGGTTCTATGCAAGGTCTCTCTTGGTCTTCCCCGTTTTCTTTTCCCTACCGGTGACCATATGAGGGCTCGGTAGGGGAGCCTAGTCTTGTCCATTCTGAGTACATGGCCGATGTTGTTCCAACGGCGTTTTCTTATAAAATTGGATACAATATCTTGTTCAGTCTCTTGTCTTATTTGCGCATTGGTATTGAAATCTGTCCAGTGGAGGTTTAGAATTCTTCTAAGACATTTGTTCTCAAAATTATCTAATTTTTTTAAAATCTAAAGCTGTCGTTGATTTCCAACTCTCACATCCATACGTTAGCACTGGAATCACACAAGAATTGAAGATTTTAAGTTTCGTATGTTGGCTGAGTGTCTTTGACTTCCAGATGTTTGACAGTTTATTGAAGGCACCAGATGCCAGTACGATTCTAGATAACATTTCTGGTGTTGAGTCCCCTGTAGATGATATTTTGCTTCCTAGGTATGTGAAGCTGTTGACTTTTTCAAGAACATGGTTGTTTAATTTGGTGTCGTCTGAACTGTTGGTGAGATCAATAGCTTTTGTTTTTGTGGTGTTAATTTGGAGACCAATTTGTCATGAAACATTTTGAAGATGGTTTATTTTCTCTTGGGCATCTGGGTGTGTTGAACTCAAAAGTACCATGTCGTCCGGAAAAGTCCAGGTCTTCTAGCATTTTGTCAACCCAATTGGTACCCCTATTTGTGTTGTTTGTGCATTTGCGCATGATCCAATCGATCGCTAATCCAAAGGGCATCGGTGACAAGACACAACCCTGTTTCACTCCCGTCTCCATTGAGAACCAATCAGAGTTGCCTGATTCTGTTCTTACGCAGCAACGTGTTTCTTTGTAGAAAGATTTTATGATGTTGGTATATTTGGTAGGGAAACCATAGATGTTAAGTAGAATCCAAAGTGAAGGACGGTGGATACTGTCGAAGGCTTTTTGAAGGTCGACAAAGTTGGTGATTAATTTTGACTGGATTTCTACTGAGTCTTCAATGATTATTCTAAGGGTGAAAATGTGGTCTATACATGACCTTTTTGGTCTGAAGCCGGCTTGTTCTTCTCTGAGCCTTTCATCTATAGACTTTTTCAATCTCTCAAGTAACATGCTACAAAAATGTTTTACTGGTACTGACAGTAGGGTGATACCACGCCAGTTATTGCAATCAGACATATCACCTTTTTTGGCAGTTTGAAAATTATACCATCCTCCCACTGTTGTAGTGGGAATTCGTTTTGCCAGATTTCATTGATCAGCTGTAACAAACGTTGTAAGGTATTCTTATCTGCTGCTTTGAGCATTTCTCCTGAGATGTAGTCTTCACCAACAGCTTTGTTGTTCTTCAATTTTTTTAAAGGCTGCTTTAATCTCTTCCATGGTGAATGATTCACAGGGGGAATCTAGTGGGGGCATGGTGGTTTCTCCATCCAGTTGTCATAGTATCCACAATGAATTTATAAACATACTTGGGGCATTAGAGAGCGAAGTAGGGCATAATGGAAAAATTCTCCCTTTAACTAAGCGGGGAAAATGTCAGGCTGACATTTGTTTTTGTCAGGCTACAAACAGGAAAGAAAAGAGGTGATTTTAAACGTGTAGAAAAAGAATCGATTTGATGAAGGTAGTCTTTGGTAAACTAGAAAATATGATGACTAATATAAACATATACATTGCAACGAGAAAGTGTATTTAAGTACTACATAGAGCCTGTACGTTTGTATGAATGTGAAGCTAGGACAAGGAGCAGACAAGTTGAAAAATTAAAAACATTTAATACCAGTGGAAATGTGACTTCTGAGGAAAAAAGTACAAATTTAAGGGGCCACTTGACCACCCCTTGATCACCGCTGGACCACTTCTTGGCCACCCCTTGACCACTTGACCGCGAAATCGATCGCTTCCATGTTACTTTAAAAGATTCCACACTCAGCGGGATTTGAGTCTCCGGCGCCTATGTTGGCTATAGTTATCAACCAGGCACGTGGTTCGAACGGCCAATGATACCAGCTAGCCCCGTTACATACTAGGCCACTACCACACTATCCCACCACACAGTAGGATTCGAACCTGTCAATCGCAATGGCAGCAACTAGACACCACTGTTATACACTGATGAAACCCCTATGCTCAAATAGACACCCCTACAGACTGTCGACCGGTAATATTTAACAACGAAAATGCACCGAGATTCGAACCCGACACCTACATCGACGACAAGGAGAACCTCCTACTCCTCACTTCTAAGCACTCGCCACCCCTTAGTAGACATTTAAAAAGACCCGCCTAGGGTGGACATCCTTTATCGACCAGCAGAGTGATTCGAACCTCAAACGACGCCTAAGCCATCACCTAGCACGGTTACATACTCGACCACCACCACACTACCCCAACCACACAGTGAGATTCGAATCTGCCGCATGGTAGGGAACCAATTAGACCCCTCAGTTACACATTGGTTATATCCCACTACACCCCCATTGTCCAACTAGGCATCCCCATACGCTGCCGACTGGTAACCTTACCAACGAAAAAGCACCGAGATTCGAACCTGTCACAGCCACATGAGGGGGCCTAGGGTACCAACTAAACCAGTTAGATACCCCAGTTACACATTGACGATACATGTACTACTACTACTACTACTACTACTACTACTACTACTACTACTACTACTACTACTACTACTACTACTACTACTACTACTACTACTACTACTACTACTACAATGCCCACCACCAGTTTTACCAGTGCTGCAACTATTAATAATGCAACGGCTGCAACACGTGTAATAATGAGGCTTCGAATACTACTACTACTACTACTACTACTACTGCTGCTGCTGCTGCTGCTGCTACTACTACTACTACTACTTACTACCACTACTACTACTACTACTACTACTGCTGCTGCTGCTACTGCTGCTGCTGCTACTACTACTGTTACTACTACTACTACTACTACTACTACTACTACTACTACTACTACTACTACTACTACTACTGTTACTACTGCTGATATTGCCGCTACTTCTACTGCTCCTTTTTTTACTACTCTGCTACGTCTACTACTACTCCTACTACTACTATTGCTACTACTACTACTGCTGCTGCTACTATTACTACTACTACTGCTATTACTACGACTACTACTACAGTTACTACTGATGCGGCTGCTGATATTGCTGCTACAGTCTACTGCTACTGGTATTACTACTCTACTACGTCTACTATTACTACTCCTACTTCTACTGCTGCTACTACTACTACTACTACTACTACTACTACTACTACTACTACTACTACTACTATAACAACAACTACCACTTCTACTACTGCTGCTGCTGCTGCTACTGCTGCTGCTACTACTACTACTACTACTACTACTACTACTACTACTACTACTACTACTACTACTACTACTACTACTACTACTGTTGCTGCTGCTGCTGCTGCTGCTACTACTACTACTAGTAGTATTACTATTACTGCAACTGCTACTACTACTACTACTACTACTACTATTACTACTACCACCATCACCATCACCACCACCACCACCACCGCTACTACTACTACTACTACTACTACTACTACTACTACTACTACTACTACTACTACTACTACTACTACTACTACTACTACTACAACTATTACGCTCTTTCATATAGAATGGACCGACATAACTCGGTTTATACTGTTATTTTCTTGATCTTTTCTTTCTATTCCATCCCCTCCCTGAACTGCCAAGTTGGTTTTATGGACATTCACTATGATCCAACTGACACCCTGACAGAACGCCCATATTGTTTGTATTTAGTTGTCGGGCGCAAAACACGGTTTTAAAAATACTGTACAATCGAGGCTGAAATCTGATGTACTGATCCTGAACAGAAATTCAATTAGCTTTGAAGATAATGAATGTAATGTTCGATAGAAGGTGTGAGATTAAGATGTCAGATAATTTAAAACGTTTTATACAATTGTAAAATAAAAATCAATAGTTCTGTTGATTAAATAGTGGAAGATACAAAGGAAACAGCAGTAACTATAAATAATCCTATAATCTTTGTATCAACATATGCGCGTACATAATTTCATGTACGTATTTTCATCACACGATTTGTGAACCTTAAATGCATACACGCACTGGTTTGTGGGTTGAATAGACTGGCTTTCAAACCTCCATACAGTCTCTAGTTTTCTCTTATCTATCTAACAAGAGTCTTCAGCACAGTGCACACAATTACAATCGCCGTGCAGAGTCAAATGTGTCACTAACAGAATCAGACATGATAAATATTTAAATCTGAGTACGTCAGAATCACACATGTTATACTTTTCTCGAATGTGTATATATCAGAACCACAAATTATATATTTTCCCCGTATGTGTGTGTATCAGAACCACACATGATATAGTTTTTTTTACCCCGAGTGTGCGTTTAACAGAACCACACATGATATATATTTCACGACTGTGTGTATATCAGAATCACACATGGTATATTTTTCGCTAATATATATATATATATATATATATATATATATATATATATATATATATATATATATATATATATATATATATATATATATATATATATATATATATATATATATATATATATTAGAACCACACATTATATATTTTTCCCGTATGTGCGTGTATCCGAACTACAGATGACACATCATTCCCGAATGTGTGCACTAGATTTTATTAGAAAGCAGCAAGTCAAATGGTTTGGCCATGCAAGTAGGTTACCAGTCAACAGCATACCACAACAAGCAATGATGTACAGACCAGATGGAAACAGAGGAAGAGGCCGAATAATGATATATGAAGCCCATAATCGGGCACTCACACGATGTTTATACTTCAGCTCGAACACCGCAAGGTACAAGAGGAACATGATGAGATGAGTGTGTATAACAGAACGACATATGATATATTTTTTCCGAATGTACGTATACCAAAACCAAACATGACATATTTTTCCCGAATTTGTGTATATATTAATATATAAATATATATAAATGCTACGTCTCGCTTTGTTTCCGAGAC
This sequence comes from Cepaea nemoralis, assembly GCA_014155875.1. Taxonomy (NCBI): domain Eukaryota; kingdom Metazoa; phylum Mollusca; class Gastropoda; order Stylommatophora; family Helicidae; genus Cepaea; species Cepaea nemoralis. Next base: position 75,156 of record JACEFZ010024007.1, on the reverse strand, counting down.
CGGTTAAGACCCAGGATGGAGTTATACCTCTCCATAGCATAAAGCCTGGGCTAAATTATAGAGACCATGTGCTGCCCATGCAGCATGATCCCTCTCTCGGCCTGCCTAGTTCAATCCAGAGGAAAGTTACACCTATACATCTGGAACAAGACAAGCTGCAGAAGCTACCGGATCAGCTAAGCAATGCTCTAACTGTCCGCCTGTAGGAGCTTCGATCCTAGACCAGCTGTCAATCAAGGCTTAGGAACTGGTCTGCCCTGATATGACATTTTGTCTTTAGGTTGCATTTCCTAGCACCAGGATAAGGACACTGCCATTGATTCGTAGAAATCTCCCAGGAGTGTCTTAAAAGCGGCTGGTATCGAACGAACGAACGAACGAACGAACGAAAATCTTTATTTTCAAAGGGTTAAGAATTGGGCATTCAGGCCCGTCTGACATTTTGCCCTTCTTCTCTATTTCCTCTAATACATTCTTTCATTCAACATCTCTTATGAAGCAATTCTTCGACAACAAAAGAACAATAAGCATTAAAACGCATGAAAAATAATCAATAATACATGACTCGTTGAGGCAATGTTTTACATGGGCATCATGAATACCCAAGATGGGTGTAACGTGCCACACATATGGGAATTTTTTTTGTTTTGTGTGTGGCTAGTTGTCGTTCGAGATAATTTACCATTATTATTGTCTTTGTTGCTGTTTTTTTATTTTTTAAATGGGGGTATGTAGTCTGCCCTGAAGTAGTTTTCAAACAGGTTGCGACTGTATGTATAATGATTGGTGGTGTCTTTGATTTCTTGTGGAATATTGTTCCACAACTGAGTGGCAGAGTATGCTAAGCTTGTTTTATATAAGTCTATCCTAGGTTTAGGGACATGGAGTATATTTAGCCGTTTGCTTTGTCTTGGATTATATTTAAATAATTTCCAAAGTTAGCTTGGGGCATTTTGAAATAGGATGTTGTGAATTAGTTTAGCCTTATTAAAAAGTAGGCGTTTGTGGAGTGGCAGTAACTGAAGACGTTCATGTAGGTTAAAATTGTCTGTAAACTTATCCCCATTGTCACACTGCCATTTTCTGGTGTGAATAAAGGCGTGTTGTTATTGATTTGGAAATTGTATGATGCAATTATATTTCCCCATATTATGTTGGATTTGTTGGTTTCAATGTTAAAGTCTCCGAGTAGTATAATTTTCTTCCCGGAGGCGAAAACCACACCCATCATGGTAGTGAAGTTTTCGTACGAGACGTGTCCAGCGCTGGGATTTCGATAGAGGTGGCCAATTATCAGAGGTATGCGGTTTTGAAGTTTCAATTCCACCCAAATACATTCTATTTCGCAAGTTTCAAAGTCCAGTCTACGGTGAACATTTAGTAAATTAGAAGCATGGGCTGCTATGCCCATCTTTTGTTTCCTACGGGGATCTCTTCTAAACACTTTATACCCTTTGATAGATATGTCCTCATCTGAAATGTTTTCATTTAATCTACTATCACTGAGGCCGAATTAATGAAAATTTTGATTAGGAATAAAATATAACTCTGGCAGTTTATTAAATAAGTGTCATATGTTTAAGTGTCGTATGCGTATACCTGACTTACTGAGCCAGTGTTACCACTTCTCTTCCATGTTTAAGTGTCCAATGCGTATACCTGACTTACTGAGCCAATGTTGAAACTTCTCAGATATTTCTCATGGAGTGAGTGCAAATTAGTCAAAATTAAGCAAAAATGCAAGATCATAAAAATTCACAATTGCATTAAGTTACAAAATCCCAGTAATATAAGTCGATATGCAAATGACAATATTATAACGATTCAACTAATGAGACCAACAAAGATAATGCAAACACAGAACAAAACGAATTAAAACGTATGAACATACAACAAATAATTAACTTGAAACAACTACTTCACAAGCTAAGTAACCAGCTGTTATACAAAAGAATGAATAAATGACTATACAAGTCAATGTTTCTGTTTAAAATTGGGTATCCCACACGGGAAATAACGTTAAAAAATAAGCAATAAAATTTTAAGGAGGAAGCTATGTTGCTGGTATCAATGCATATAGGGTTCAGTTTTTAATACATCTCCCATCTCACAGGTCTGTATAGTAGGGACATCATAAGAGCTTGATTCAGTGCGACAGGACTAAATTGCATCAAGTATAGAAGTTCTGGACTCCAGTGATATGGAACCTGTTGTTGTCTGCTAGGTGGCGCATTACTGGCGTGAACTTGGTGATGCGAAACCTGTTGTTGTCTGCTATGGGGCCCATTGCTGTCGTGAGCGTGGTGTGTCAAAGTAGTATTACCGACGTGCGTGTGTGCCACTGTTTGCAACGAGGGTTCCTTGCAAGTGAGGGGAGGGAAATTGTCCTGGTAATTATTTCCTTCACTTGTGAGGGTGGGGGTAGGAAGGAGAGGTTGATTTATTATTGGTAGCATTTGTACACCTAGAATGACAGGAGTTCGGTGGTCAGATGCCAGCAGACGTTTATCTTGGATGATGGGGGGTATTCCTGCTGGCCTGGGAGATTCGTTCTTCAGTAATCACTGTCCGCCGTGTTTGTGTGTTGGTCGTGTTTGTGCCTTTTCTGGGTATTTGATATTTTTAGCCTGCAAACTACTACCTAATGTGGATGTTTTGATTTGGTCTCTGTACAGTAGTTTCGTTGGCGCACCTGTCTGCGATGTGAAAAATGGTTTGTTGTTGATGAAGTGTACATTATACTGATTACAGAATTTCTCTAGGTTGTTGTTGTTGTTGTTTATGTCGGCTAGACGACGCTGTGAGCCATAACTTGGTGGTATGATGGAAGAGACAAACACTATAAAACTGAGAAAATTATAGCGTAATAAGTCTAATAGTTTTCGTAACTGAAAATGGTGATATTGTGGTTTCCCATAGTGTCGTTTATCCTTACGTGAATTGTAGTATTCTTAACGTTTGCGTTAATTTCCATTCTACGTATACTGTCTCTGTCTCTTAGACTTCTCCCCCTGCACCTAGAAGCGGTATTGTTGTAGCTAAATCGGTGTGTGATGAGGACATACGAGTCACTGTATATGTCTTTCATCAAGGAGTTGCCCATTATCATTTGGGTGCAGCCAGTTAGTGGTCTCCGTATGTACTGGCTTCTGGCATGTCTTGCGTTTTGTTTCTGCCATTGATAGTTATCCAGCTGTGGACTGTCATTTTGCAGGTTGCCAGCTGTTTCTTGAATAGGCGGGTTGTCTGTCACCAATGCCTCGTTGTGCTGGTTGTCTTTCACCAATTGCTCTTTTGGTATTTCAAATCGATTGCTGACTTTTACTTTGATGGGATGCAGTTTAATCTCGTTGTCTTATTGTTGATGTGTATTTGTTGGCTGCATAGTTGGTGCTCCTAGAGATATCTTTGTTGTTTCGAAGCTGTCAGTCTGTGCTGCCTGATCAATAGTGGGCGCGCGTTGTAATGTCTGAATGCTGTGTTTCAGTATACCATTTTCCTCTCTCAGGAGAGCGACCTCTGACTTGAGGTTGATATAGTCACTAATGATCCTGGCGATATTCTCTGTGTTGTCAGAGGCGACGTCTAGAAGTACCTTTCAAACCTGACTCTAACTTTTCGATGTGCTGCTAACAACCGCATATTCTATGGTTCCGCCAGACAATAGCGTGACCTCTGTAGACTGTGTTGGTGTTATGGCAGACACTAGCGTACTGAGATCGGCAGGTGTGGTTAGCGAGTCACTTGTCAGTTTTAGTGACTGCTGAATTTCGACGAATTGTGTAGTGAACCACTCAGACATGACAGCGGTTGCGCCCTGAGCTAAAATTTTATTCTGGGTGTGGTATAAATGTAATGTGTGTAAAAAAAAAGGGGGGGGGGGGAGAGGGTGGATAACATTTTGACTTCTAGCTCCGCCCCTTGTCGGTCTTTTCTATAGTCGAGTTTGGTCTCATGGTAATAATTTATCAGACATGTTCGAAATGCGTCGTACTGTACTCTTTGTTGAGTGTGTAGTTCCTTGTTACTGCAGATGGTAATCCACTACGCCCCTCAGATCTACTTCAGCCCCTTTCTCCAGCTAACTCCAGCACAGAATTTTCCTCCTCGACAGACATGATTACATGATATTACGTTTCCACAACCACGGAAACATTGTAGCGCCACACACGGTTTGAATTCATGTGATGTGATTGGCTAGTTCAAGCTATCACTGACGCAGCGCTGATCCATGAATAATGTATCCATAGTGTAATTGAATACAAAATTATTAGCTTTAATATCTAACACTACACATACAGCAACTTTAAAACAAGTTCAACAGTTGAACGGCATCATTGTGATCACAACCATATAAAATCCATAGCGTACGAATGTAGATAAATACAAATTAATAATCCAAAAAGGAGGAGACCACACAAACGCGTCCTTTCTCGCCAACGCAATAGTGATACAGACAGACAGACAGACAGACAGACAGACAGACAGACAGACAGACAGACAGACAGGCAGGCAGGCAGACAGACAGACAGAAAGACAGACAGACGGACAGAGACAGTGATAGTTAGAGACATGCTATGATTCGGCGAAAGATAGAGACAGAGATACAGAGAGGCAGATAGACACAGACATAGAAAGAGTGAGGGAGAGAGACAGCGAGAGCAAGGCAGAGACGGGGCGATAGAACGACAGACAGATAGAGATAGATAGAGAGAAGATGGAGAAGGGGCTATACAACGGCAGAGTGACAGACAGAGAGAGAGATAGAGAGAGAGAGATGAAGACGTAGAGGGATCGAAAGAACAGCAGAGAGAAAGAGAGATGGGCGATAGGAGAACGGCAGAGAACGGCAGAGAGAGAGAGAGAGAGAGAGAGAGAGAGAGAGAGACAGAGTCGGGCGATAGAATGGCAGAGAGAGAGAGAGAGAGAGAGAGATGAGAGAGAGAGAGAGAGAGAAGATGGAGAAGGGGCGATAAAACGGCAGAGAGGGAGAGAGAGGAAGACGGAGAGGGAGCGATAGAACGGCAGAAAGAAAGAGAGAGAGGGAGAAGACGGACAAGGGGCGATAGAACGGCAGAGAGAGAGAGAGAGAGAAGACGGAGACGGAGAGAAAGAGAGGAAGACGGAGACGGAGCGATAGGATGGCAGAGAGAGAGAGAGAGAGAGAGAGAGAGGGGGGGGGGGAGACAGAGACGGGGAGATTGAACGGCAGAGAGAAAGAGAGATAGAGGAAGACGGAGATGGAGTGATAGAACGGCGGAGAGAGACAGTGAGAGAGAAAACCGAGACAGAGCTATATAACGGCAGATAGAGAGAGAGAGAGAGAGAGAGAGAGAGAGAGAGAGAGAGAGGGAGGAAGACGGAGACGGAGTGATGGAATGGCAGATAGAGAGAAAGAGTGAGAGAGGAAGACGGAGACAGAGCGATAGAACAGCAAATAGAGAGAGACTGAGAGAGAGAGAGAGAAGACAGGGACGATGCGATAGAACGAGAGAGAGAGAGAGAGAGAGAGAGAGAGAGAGAGAGAGAGAGAGAGAAGACGGAGACGGCGCGATAGAAAGGCAGATTGAGAGGAGGGGGAGATTAAGGGGGGAAGACGGAGAAGTGGCGATATAACGGCAGAGAGAGAGAGAGAGAGAGAGAGAGAGAGAGAGAGAGAGAGAGAGAGAGAGAGAGAGAAGGGGGAGACGAAGACGCAGCATAGAACGGCAGAGAAAGAGAGAGAGAGTGAGAGAGAGAAAGAGAATACGGAAATGGGGAGTCTTAGACAGACTGCCTGTCAGCCAGCTAGACAGACAGACAGACAGACAGACAGACAGACAGACAGATAAAAATCAGTCCTGAGCTTATGTTGCTTGCAAGAAAGTCACCTCAACTTATACATTGCCTTCAAAATCAGAGGCTACCAATGTTACCGACTGACCGAAAGGACAGACCAAAAGATGGGATACTGAACCTTGTAAAAAATAACATCACTGCTTCCCAAATCGAAGTCTACATAGAAGGGGCTGAGTATCAGACACTTAAACTTAAGATAGGCAATACAGACCTATATCTGATCAATTACTACTGTCCAAGTGACCGCCCACAGGCACTGGACACACTACCATTAAAAGAAAAAATGATTGTGTGTGGCGATTTCAACAGCCACTAGCAAAACTGGGGTTATGATCACATGGAACAGAGAGAAGAGAGACTGGAAGACTGGCAGGATGAGAATAGATTCATCTTGATTATCAAGCTGTCCGACCCACATACTTTCTACTCGAGATCATGGCAGACTACAACTACACCTGACTTGGCTTTTCATTCACGAGACCTGGAGTGGAACATTGCACGAATCGTTGGGAAACAACTTGGTGGCAGTGACCATCGGCCAGTCTTTCTAACTGTAGAAAATGAGCTTGTAAGTGAAAGGAACACCGTCTCGAGGTGGAACTACAATAAAGCAGACTGAGCAATGTACACGCATCGCTGAACACTGAGAAAGACATCAATAAAGTAGTTGCAGATTTTGGGAAATGCATACTACAGGCAGCGCAAGAAACAGTACCAAGAGGAGCCCTTAAACAATATAAACCCTACTGGAGTAGTGAACCGAAACAGTGGCATAATGATGTGGAAGTGTGTAGAAAGCAAGCAGAGGCCACACCCAGCCAAGAGCACCACACTAAATTCCATCACGCAAAAAGCCAAATTTCAAAGGGCCAAGCTACAGGCTAGACGGAAAAGCTGGCAGAAGAAAACGGAGTCTCTGAACTTTGAAAGAGACACAAGGAAATTGTGGAACCTAATAAAACAACTTAACGATGAGGGAACAGGGAGAAATTCAAAATTGCACTAACTAAAGATGGAAACATCTTAACAAGAAAGCAAGCAGCTGACCATTTTGCGGACTCATTCGCACAAGATAACAATATCAAAATTAGTGCAGAGAAACAACAAAGATTCGAGAGAAACGGCAACATACAGGACAGAAGGAAATAGTGCATGAGGTTCTGGAGGAGCCCATCACAATCAGCGAACTGGAGCTAGCCATATTAAACTGAAAATGAGAAAGTCACCAGGAGCTGATGGTATCTCCAATGAAATGATCAGGAACCCAGGAACAGAGGCAAAAGCAAAGCTGTTGCAGACCTCCAATAATAGCTGGACCATAGGCAATGTTCCACAAGCCTGGAGAGAAACAATCATGATACCCCTCCTAAAATCAGGAAAAGATAGTTCCATTGCCTCTAGCTACAGACCAATTAGCCTCACCAGCTGTCTCTGCAAAACAATGGCGCACATCATCTATCACAGACTGCAGTGGTACATTGAAAGTAAAAACATCCTTGTGCCACGGCATGCTGGCTTTAGATAGTGCTACTCTACGGAAGATCAGACAACCTCGCTCTATCATGAAATTGAGGATGCATTCCAATAGAAGAGGCTGGTGAAACTGCAAAGTCAATGGAAGAATGTACAAATGGGTGAAAGCATACTTGCACAACAGAAGAGCCCGAGTACAGATGGACGGACTCAAGGGCAAGAAAGTATTACTGCGTCACGGTGTTCCCCAGGGCGGAGTCTTGTTCCCCACACTTTTTATAATCTTCATTAATGATCTTGTTGCTAATCTACTGCATGGAATTAAACCCGCAATGTACGCCGATGTAGATACATTTGTTGCATGGGTACATAGATGGTGGGTTAGCATAAATACTGACAAGTGCAGCACAGCTCTATTTACCCTCTCTCCCAAACAAAAGGCAGGGATCGTCCAGATAAATGGAACACCCCTAAGAGAAGATAAAGAACCAACTTACCTTGGAGTAACATTTGATGGCAGGCAGACATGGAGAAAGCACATCAACAAAGCAGTAGCAAAAGCCAGAAGTAAAATAGCCATCCTGAGAAAACTAAGTGGGACCACATGGGGAGCCAGTGGGAAAATACTTAGCAAAGGTTATTAACAGAGCATACGACCACACCTGCAAAACGGGTCAACTGCGTGGTGTTCGGCATCAAAAACTTACACTACAAGAGCTGGACAAGGTGCAAAATCAAGCACTTAGAGTCACCACAGGAGGGATGAGATCAACCCCTATAGTGGAAATGGAGACGATGGGGAGGACACAAGCACCGAGAGAGCGCAGAGATACGAAAACGCTAATACAAGCAGAAAAGTTCCTCAGCTTGCCAGGCCACCCCATGAAGAACAGATTTGAAAACCTAGCTATGGGGCGGTTGAAAAGAAGTAGTTTTATCCATCAGGCCAAACGACTCTGCAGAGAAACCACCGATCTGCCCACAGTTGGTATACGGCTGACAACTATTCCTGAGCGAACTCCATGGAAAGATGAACATAGACTATCATTACAAATCCAGACAAAAGTGAGAGGAATATTTGACAAGGAAGAACAGAACAGTGTACAGCGCAGAACAGCCACTCTCAGCTTCCTTGATGAAGAATATCCACAGGACCTCTGGATCCGAGTCTACACAGATGGGTCAGCACAAAATGCTGTTCGAAATAGAGGAGCGGGAGTGTATATAGGATACCAACTAATACTAGGGACATAGCCAGAGTACCGACAGGAAAGTACTGCCATAACTCAATCAATCATGTGCCATGCCGGAAAGCGTGGGCGGTCATGACTCGCCATTTCACTCGATCACCAGCGTCGAGGATCAGCTCAGTGTTCCTGTGTGTGTGTGTGTGTTGTGTGTGTGTGGGTGCGAGATGCGTGGGAGGGGGAGACTGTGTGGGTGGGGAATGTGTGTAAGTGAGGGATGTTTGGGTGGGTGCGGGTTTTGTGTGTGGGTAGGTTCCGGATATGTGATTTGTCGGGAATATGTGTGTGTGGGTGTTGGATATGTGGTTGCGTGATGTGCATTTGGCTGAGTGGTTGGGGTGTGTGCGTGGGTGGTGGAGGATATGTGGGTGGGTGAGTGTTAGTAGGTTATGGGATGGGTGGAGGATGTGTGTGTGGGTGGGGAGATGTGTGAAGGTGGGGGATGTATGGGTGGTTGATGGATGAGTGGTTGCATGCATGTGTGCCTGGGTTTGTGTGTGTGTGAGTGAGGGTGTGTGTGGAGGGATGTGTGGTGGGTGGGAGATGTGTGTGTGTGGGTGGGGAGATGGTGTATGTGGGGTGATGGAGGGATGTGTGGGTTGGGGATGGGTGGGGGGGCATGTATGTGCCTGTGGGTATGTGTGTGGTTAGATGGTGGATGTGTGTGTGGAGAAAACGCGGATGGATAGGGGATGGGTGGGTGGATGGGGGATTTGCCTCATAACATGGTAACATGCATTGTTTATGTTTACAACAGTCATTTGACAATGTTTGTTTTTTTTCTATGTGAATGCACTATGCATTGATGAACGAACGATGAGTGATTGGAAGGGCCGAATGTAAGACGGGCCTGCGTGCCCAATTTGTTACCCTTTGAAAATAAAGTTCGTTCGTTCGTTCGTTCGTTTGTCTCGTCCATGCCATGTGGCCAAGCCATCCAGGTATTTTCCTCTCGGTCTTCCTCTTGGTCTGTTCCCTTCGATCTTGCCAGTTGTCACTAAGTTCTCCAATCCATTTCTTCTCATAACATGTCCAAAAATTTTAACTGTCTACGTCTAATTTCTCTAATCAATTTACGATTTTAATGTGTCTCCTGTAGTACTTGGTCATTGGTTTTTCTATCTGTCCATGTTATTCTTTGCATTTTCCTCAGAAACCACATTTCTGCAGCCATCAGATGTTTTTCAGCTTGACTGCACATTTTCAAAGTTTCACATCCATACAATAGAACAGACTCTATGTATCCCCTCAATATTCTTGATCTCGTTTCAATTGTCATCTTTGTATTGGTCAGAATGTTTTCCATCTTGCTAAAGGCTACATTTGCCATGGTGATACTTGTTCTAATCTCTTCAAGGCATCTCCCATCAGATGGTAATACTGTTCCGAGATAATTGTACCTATTCACTTGTTGAAGAATATTCCCATTTACTTGTATATTACATTGTGGTACTTCGTTCTTCCTAGTGACGACCATAACCTGTGTCTTCTTACAATTTAATTCCAACCCCAGCTGCTCACTGTGTACAACAACCGCGTCTACTAATTTTTGTAGATTTTGTGCATTGTCTGCAATCAATACTGTATCATCTGCATATCTAATGTTATTGTTGTTTCGTCCTCCAATGCTGATTCCATTTATGTCTTCTAAATTCCTGAAAATATTTTCACTGTATAGGGAAAAAAGATCTGGAGACATTACACATCCCTGCCTACCACCTCTGTCAAGGTCTCACTAAATTAAAGAAGGGACATAATACAGAAGGAACACAGAAACAGGGGAGAGAATAGCAGCGACTCGAACATGCTCGAACAGTCGAGAGAAATGAGTCAAACGTCCAACTACGCAGTACGCCCAGGCGGAACCCGCCAGAAGCGTGAAAGGGTAAAACCCACGAGAGGCACGAAGGGGCAAGCACTCCGTGTCCACCCGACGAGAGTCGAGAAGGCAGACGGCTACTGGACATTGACGGGAGAGGGTCTAGCTTCTGGAGGGAGACACATAGATAGACTTAGCTTAGAATCCTGAAGTTATTAACGATAGACAGATGATGTTATGTATAGCTCTTTTGATGCTTTGTATAATGTGCATGTAATATTATAACCATTGTGCGAGACGATTATTCGCCAGATGACAGATTTTGTAATAAACTATCAACGACGATAATCGAACTTAGAGTTCTGTCCTATCTGTGATCGCACTCCACTGCCTGTCTGAACCCGAGTCTTTCTATCCCTATTTGTGACACGCTGACAACCTCTCTTAATAGGTTGATATTGTCTCACTTCATTATCAATCCTTATGGCAGCTTGTTGTTTCCACTATATGTTTGTTATAAGTCTAATGTGTTCCACCCAAATTTGTCATCTCTCAAGAACTAATAAAAGACTAACCAAGACAACAAACAAATCTACAAAACTTTCCACCACTACCAAACTAACATCACAAAATAACAACCAGGCATACAAACATCATGCAAATAAAACAACGCAAACAATTGACTTAACACACGAACCACATACCATATTCCCACATACCAGTAAACCAGTTTACCGCATCGACGGCAACAAAAACATTTTTTCAACACGCAACAACAGGGAAACAATTGATAGAATCAACACAGTTACCACCCCCCAATAACACTGACATTGACAACAACACCTCCTCTAACAGACACGACACAACAGACAAATCTAAACACCCGACATCGCAAGAATCGACAGAGCACTGGTGTAAAATACTCGTAATAATTCTTTGGTTAACCAGACTAACAACATCTTTGCTCATACTTCACAATTTTTCCTCAACCGCAATTCTCTGTACAAACGGACTTTCTATGATAATTATAACTTTGCTGATGAATCAGCCAACATTATTTTATACGGAAAGTGCAAATACCACCATGATGCCTATTCATTATTATTGTTGTAAAATTGTCAATTTATTCTATGGAAAATTCACACCCATTTTGACAATTTATATTAATGGTATTCTATATTTAATTAGAACTTTTAGCAATAGTTGCATTTGTAAGAGTATCAGTCTAGAAGATGCAATTTGTAAATTGAAAACCATTTTCTCAAATCCACCTATCCTTCGACTTCCTGATATACATTCTCAGTTTATCCTAAAAACAGATTCCAGTACTATCGCTGTAGACGGATGCTTCATGCAGAATCATGATGCGGTAGATCATCCTATCGTTTATGCCAGTCGTAGATTAAAACCAAATCAACTAATCAAATCAACTTTATTAGGGTCACAAATTGGGCGCGCAGGCCCGTCTTACATTCGGCCCTTCCAATCACTCGTCTTTCGTTCATCAAGAGCATTATACATTTACATAAGAAGAAATATAAACATTGTGAAATGAATGTTGTAAACATAAACAAGGCTAATTACCATGTTATGAAGCCCATCTCCCACCTATCCATACATCACCCCACCCACACAACACCCCCACCTACCCACACAAGGGACACATACACATCCCCACCTACCGACACACACGCACACCAAGGGACACATACATACCCCACCAACCGACCCATCCCCCTCCCGCACATCCCCCACCCACACACACTGCCCTCACCTGATCCCCCAACCAAAACACACTCGCCACCCACAAACATTCCCCTTCCAACCCACACATCCCACGCCCATCCACATACACATCCTACCCCACACATCCTCTCCCCACCCACACCTCAAACCACCCACCCGCACATCCCCCACCCACACACACTGCCCTCACCTGATCCCCCAACCAAAACACACTCGCCACCCACAAACATTCCCCTTCCAACCACACATCCCACGCCCATCCACATACACATCCTACCCCACACATCCTCTCCCCACCCACACCTCAAACCACCCATCCCCCAGCCACATCTCCATCGACAACATATTCCCCACCCACACACACAATCCTCCGCCAACCCACACATCGCACATCCACTCACACATCCCCAAACCATACACACACATCCCCACCAACTGACATGTCCCTACTCCCCCCCCCCCACATACACACATCTCCCTAACCACCCATACATCCCAAATCCACTCACACACACCCCACCACCCACACATACAACTTCCACCCACCCACACATGCCTTAACCTAATCCCCCACCCGCACAACACATACACCCCCTACCACGCACTATTCCCAACCCACGCACCACACACACACATATCCCTCACCAACACATCCCACTTACACACCACACACATATCCCCCACCCAGATACCACACAATATTCCCACCCACACCCACACAGATACCCTTACCCATCCACCCCACATACCCCCACTCACACACCACAAAAATCCCCACCCACACACACATACCTCACTCACACAATATCACCAACTAACACACCACACACCTCTCCCCACCCACACACGCATTCCCTACCCGTCCACCAACACACTCACTCACGCATACATTCTCCACTACGCACCCACACACCCCCACCCACCCACTCCCAAGCAAACATCTCTCGATCACAATACCCCTACCCCCACACACATCCTCCACCCACTCACACATCCCACCCCGACACATACAACTCCCTCACCCACCTACACGTCCCTAAGCCACTCACACACCCCCACTCACACACACACATCTCCCACCCACACACCCCCACATACTTCCCCCAACCACCACAATCCCCTGCTCACCCACACATATACCCCACCCATACGCACATTCCCCGCACCCATCACACACATCCCCCACACCACATACTATCCTCCACCCATACCACCACACACTATCCTCCACCCATACCACCACAAACATACCCTCCACCCACACATCATTCACACATCCCCCACCAACACACCGCACACATATCTCAAACCCACACACCATACACTTCTCCCCACCCGCCCTTCCATCCCAAATCCACCCAACACAATCCCCTACCCACACAACCCCGCCTCCCACACATACTTCCTCAAACCATCCACACATCTCCACCCACATAAACACACATCCCCTGCATCCGTCCCATACACATATCCTCCACCCATACACACATCCCCCACACCCATTCCAACACCCCTACTTTCACCCCCACACATCCATCCACACATCCCACCAACACCCACAAATACCACTACCCACCAAAACCCACACACCCCAACCCATCCAAATGCATATCCCCACCCACACACCCCCCACCCACACATATCCGAACACTCACACACATCCTCCACATACACTCACACTTCCTCACATCTAGACACATACAAAATGTCTCACGTTAGTATTGAAACTAGTATGAACAAACTCCCCCACTTTACTCACACACATACACTGTTACTCACACACATACACTGCTGAACCAGCTGAAACGAGCTACTCAACAGCAGAACTTGAGGGATTGAGTCTGATCTATTGTGTGCTGAAATTACAGAAATACCTTAGAGGCACCCACTTCATAATCCAGACGGATAACTCACCACTGCTGGTGATAAAAGACGGTAAGCCCAAGAATAACAGAATCGCCCGCTGATCATTGATTCTCCAAGACTTTAGTTATGAGATCCAGTACATCATGGGCTCCAAAAATGTGATTCCTGATTTGCTAACGAGGCTTCCAAATACACCAGCTGAGTAATACAACGACCAGTACGCCATATTAAAAACTGTGATACGATTTTATAAGGGCGCCTATCAGACAGCAAATTTCCACACTCATCAGAAGATTGCAACCTATCACTTACAGCATATACTATAGTATTAGATTATTTGTGAAATGAACGACTTCGAAAGAGTAATCACCCAATACCGAGACAATCACCAGTCATTTATAACCTACAAACAATTGTGACATTGCCAACCATCACTAACGGTGAGATGAGGTCACCAACAACCTTACTATATCATCCAAATTCATGGAAACAAAACATTCTTCCAAAAACATTTTACTGGGAATAGAACATTTGTTAAGATTATCACACTAACGCGACGACACCATCTACACTCTTCATCAAGAACGACACCACCAGGATCATCTAAGTAGTTAGTTAATTAAGTTATTTAATTGTGTAAAATATTTCTTTATTATTTTTCAAAATTTACAACTATGTCCAGTGACACCAGAAACAGCAACAACACACAAATAGCTCACACACTAAACATAGCAATTAAAATACACATTCTCAACACTCAACAAAAACAGCTAACGCACATACACTTTTATAGGACATCAAAAGGGACATTAGCAGACACTAACAAGATAACAGGGACATAAGCAACTAGTAGATAAAAACAAAGTATTATTATATTATGCACTATCAAGTAGAACAGTGTATACAGGTACATATTAAGGGGCAATGGCTTGCAGATATTCTTAAAAGGGCCAAGGCAATCTGCCTTGATGAGACTCTGTAATAAGAGCCCATTGTCCAGGACATCATGTTTGGATGTCTGAGAAGGGCGCATTTGGAGAACGCAAGTTCACAATCTTAGTCGTCAGGGAACTTCGGTTTGGATAGCTTAATTTAAGAATAGGAAGAGAATTGGACTCTTCAGCAACCACCCTAAATAGCAGTACTGTACGTACATCAGTGCTAGTGCCAGAATACAGATATCGGAGTTACCATCTACTAAATTACTATCCCAAACCATATACTTATTCCCATGATCCCTTGACAGAATTAGTTCCAACTAATTAAGAAACGCGAAACTCATAGGAGGGGGAACGGTGGACTATGTCAAGGTCTCACTGAATTAAAGAAGGGACATAATACAGAAGGAACACAGAAACAGGGGAGAGAATAGCAGCGACTCGAACATGCTCGAACATTCGAGAGAAATGAGTCAGACGTCCAACTACGCAGTACGCCCAGGCGGAACCCGCCAGAAGCGTGAAAGGGTGAAACCCACTGAGATGCACGAAGGGGCAAGCACTCCGTGTCCACCCGACGAGAGTCGAGAGGGCAGACGGCTACTGGACATTGACGGGAGAGGGTCTAGCTTCTAGAGGGAGACACATAGATAGACTTAGCTTAGAATCCTTTAAGTTATTAACGATAGACAGATGATGTTGTGTATAGTTCTTTGATGCTTTGTATAATGTGCATGTAATATTTATAACCATTGTGCGAGACGATTGTTCGCCAGATGACAGATCCTGTAATAATCTATGACGACGATAATCGAACTTATCTGTCGTATCTGTGATCGCACAACACTGCCTGTCTGAACCCGAGTCTTTCTATCCCTATTTGTGACACGCTGACAACCTCTCTTAATAGGTTGATATTGTCTCACTTCATTATCAATCCTTATGGCAGCTTGTTGTTTCCAATATATGTTTGTTATAAGTCTAATGTCTTTCCTATCAATTTGTAGATCTGCAAGTATAGCTACCATGTTGACATGTCTAACTCTATCAAAAGTCTTTGTGTAGTCAATAAAGCAAAGGTTATATCCTTTGTTTACTTCTATAGCACGTTCAATAACTGTTCGCAGCATATACACAGCATTTACTGTACTCTTTCCTTCTACAAACCCACATTTCTATTTCTATTTCAGGTTGTAATTTCTTTCTCACTTTTTGTATGATAATTCGTAGCAAAATCTTTGTGATGTGACTCATTATACTAATTGTTCTATGTTGATCACATTCCAAGGCTCCTGATTTCTTTGGGATTGCATTATATACAGTTACATAATTCAGAAGGTATATCTCCAGTATCATATAATGTGTTCAGTAGTTTGGTGACTTCCTCTAGTCCAAATTCTTATAAAGCTTTGGCAACCACCACGCATGTGCGCCTCTGAGTTATGGCCTCGTTATATATGCGTCTCGACAGTTATGAAATGTCCCTAAGATCTCCCCTCTTTCGTGTCTTCACCTTACAGTGATAGAGAAGCGTGTGTGTTCCAATGACTCCAAGAGCTATGCCGACCCGTTGCGCACTTACTTGTAGGATCTCCTGTGTACGACCGGTGAATGGATATATAACAGACGAATAGAATAACAGACCTGCTTCCTTGTAAGTAGACTGGGGACAATCATCATCATCATGTGACATGCCGGTAAGCATAGGCTGTCATGTTTTGCCATCTCACTCAATCACCAGAGTCGTGGATCAGTTCAGTGTTCTTGAACGCGGCATTACTTCATGTTATTTTATATTGATATAAGATCTAGCACCTCCCGCTGATTTCCGAGCTTAGCTCCCGTCTAGATGGTACTTCTGTACGTGGTCGGGGGAAACGTCTGTACACTAACATCTCTCCAGTACATGCAAGACCTCTTCAGAGCTCAGACGATTTCAACACAGATGCGTGGGACTAGTAAACAACTAACCCGTTATCCGGTTTTCACCAACATGGCTATGTAATTTAAGGGACACAACCCGTGGTTCTATAAACAGACAGGTTTGGCTGTATTAATAGTTTTCCCTTGTACTACCGGTTGACGCAGTCTGTGGGCTAAGGGTAGCGAACGTGGTTCACAATTTCCCAATGTGCTGAGCCGAAGGTTCAGCTGCAAACAATTAGGAAACCTTGAGATTGGGAACGCGGAACGCACTGCATTGATGTAATTGATGTTGACGTTGAGTTTAGTCGTTGGATCAACACGACGGCACACGGTTTAACCCATAAGTGCTCCGTTTTGCTCCTAAGTCAGCTCAATGCACGAACTCCGTTGCATCGGCGAGGATCCTGAAATACTTTGGGTAGATTTGTAAACTCGAAATTTTGCCCGGGCAGCGCGTTAGGCTACTCTTTTTCGATTTCCAACTGCCAAGGGATTTTTTACGTGCGCAACAATACACACCTGCGTCCGATCTCACTACACAGAGACCAGGGGAAATTTTATTACTGGAAGTCGAGGTGGATTGTTTAAATAAATCCCGGTCCTCACCGGGGCCTGAACCCGGGACCTCCAGCTCTCGAGGCGGACACCATACCTCGAGACCACTCAGCCCCCCCCCCCCTCTGCCTGTTGACGTTGTTTGTTCAGAAAACCATGCCAAACTGCATCATCATCATCATCATCATCATCAAGTACCATACCAGCTGCGTATGCTCTCATGACTCTCCACAGATCTCGGTCCTTGGTTTTCTGTATCAACTGTGCTGATGATATTCCTCCATGCATTCGTCTCAGTCCATCCAGCATCATTTCTCTTGGTCTGCCTCTGCCTCTCTTCCCCTCTATCTTGTATATATGAAGATGAAATACATCATATTCCTAGAAGTGTGTCTGCACACACAAACACCACACACACACACACACACACACACACACTCATATATATATATATATATATATATATATATATATATATATATATATATATACATTCATCCATTCATTCGGCAGCATGTCCCTTGTAGAACCTTGCTGCCATAATAACCTTTCAGAAAACCTCTCGATTATAAGCAAGATGTCCCGCGTCCGATACACTAATCTGGATATCATCTGCTATATCCTGCACCCATCTTCTCTTTGGCATTCCTCTTCTTCTCTTCCCAGGCATGTACCCGTCCATTATTGTTCTCTCCACACTTTCGTAAGGTTTCAAGTGAACAAAATATTTCAATTTTCTTTGTTTTATCGTCTTTAATAGCCAACCTTCTTCAGTCTTCAGCTCTTGAAGTATGGATGCATTTATTCCTTTCTTTATCCAAGATATTCTTAGAACTCGTCTATAACATTTATATTCAATGTCATTTATGCTCTGTTCAGATTGTTTAGTAAGTGTCTAGGTCTCACAATCGTATGTTGCAATGGGGAAAAAAAAAAATCAAATTTTTGAAGTTATATCTGTCCCACTCCACAATTTATTCAGTTTTTTTTAAGTCTTTAAAGAGCAATAGATATTAACCTTTTAATGTATTTCATTGTGTCACCATTATTGGTAATCAATGACCCAAAATATAAGAAATTTTCCACCACCTCCAATGTTTCCTCATTAACATATATTATTTTCTCTATAGTAGTTTTATCCGGCATGGCACACGATTGATTGATTGATTGAGTTTTATCTGCATGCATTATCTTTGTTTTTGCTATGATAAGATTTTTTTTTTTTTTTGCATATCCCTTACAAGTCGTTGCAGTCAACATCAGCATTTTTCAGCTGCTGTTGATATACTAGGCAAGATTACACTCAGTAGTTTGCCATTGCTTTCTGAGCGACCGGCTTACATACCCCGTAAGTTATCAACGTGGCGAGAACCGCTATCGGTTCTCGCGCAGGTTACGTTACTCACGAGAATATACGGGATAACGGAGAAAGACGTTAACCCCTAGCCCTGGGAGACGGTATGTTAAGATATAAGTTGTGATTTTCACTATTCCCTTGGGTTGAGATTATTAGGTTTTCTATACCATTCTGTGTTTTGGATAGCAATATTGTAAGTAGTGATTACGACAATGAGAGACACCAAAATAGGATTAGGAGTGATTCCCTCGCGAGGGCGGGTTATGTGGGAGCGGGTCCTCTTCCTAGTCTTGGGGAAATGCGGTGAGGAAAAATATTTTTGTTGGAAGTGGGTCGGGGTATATTATTTTGGTGTGTAGCGGGGTATATTATTTCGTGTGAAAAAGAGGAAAGCTTCGTTGAAGGCTGGGGAGTCGTGGCGGGTAAAAAATGGCGGGGTATTTTGTTGTTGTTGATAAGATTAGGGTCATGGTGGGAAATCTTTGGTGATGGATGAGGACGGCGGGAACAGTCGTGACTGAAAACTGTTACGTTGCGAATATATATTTTGGTAACAAAGAGTTGTGGTTGGGTTATATTATTTGTGAAGAAAGAGGGAAACGCGGGGTTGTGTGGGTATAGAAACGAATGTGCCAGTGATAGAAAAACACTGGGTCGAAGTCGGGGAGGTAGTAGGTTTTAATCCTGGTTACTGGTGGTAAGAGGGTGTAGTGACTGTCGGTATCAACTGATCAAAAGTAAAGAGGGTAGTAGGAGTCTGTGAGGATTCATAAAGCTTAAATGGGTATATGAGGTGGGGTGTTATGTAGAGGGTCGCCTTCACTAGCAGCTGAACAAAAGTAAAGAGGGTCGTAGTGATTATCCTTAGCTGATAAGAGGTGGTATGTAGAGGGTCGCAGTTACTATCATCTGACAAACGTAGGAGTTTGGTGGGATTTGAGTTGGTGGTGACCTAATTCTGGGTGATGTATGGAGGACCCCGCCTTACCATCAGTGGTGGTGGTTGTCGGTCGGGTTCGCAGAACACGCCGCCTAAGAAGAACTATCTTTGTTAATACGCCTTACATCCATCAGATGGGCCCCGTGGTGGGAAAACCAATATATCACGGTATTCGTCTCCAGGACCCTCATTGTCTTTAACAGACATATACACCAAAGACAGACACACAGGGATAAACAACCACACCCAAGTACAAACAAGATCAAAGACACAAATACAAAGACATCACACACATCCTATTATTACTAGTGTCATCACAACAACCACACACAGACATACACACACATGAACACAAAGACACACTTGTTACACACTTGTACACATGTACACTTCCACATACACGAGTACAGACATACAAACACAAAGACAGACACAATCGGAGTCGGATGCGTACGTGAGAAACCACGCGGGGTACGATTGCGTGAGAAACCTACCACACACGTTTCGTCACCGGTGGGGTACGATTGCGTGAGAAACCTACCACACACGCTTCACCAGTGGGCGGAAATATGTGAGGCGGGTCAGGGTCTGTGGCGTTGTGCAATGGTACCAGTACAATTTTGGTATGAAGGGGGTGAGCATCATAAAACCTTGATATGAATGGGGTGATGGTAATTACACAAAGACACACTTGTTACACACAAGTACTCACGTACAAACATCAACTACACAAATATACATCCAAAGACAGACACACCCATACACACTTGATACACACAAATACAAAGAGGGTCACACAAACACACAACCACACACACGGACAGACACACAGACACAAAGACAACCATACCCACGTACAAACAAGATCAAAGACACAGACACCAACTACAGAAACACACACGGACAGACACACTCTCTCATGCACATTTCTACATACAGGCATACAAAGAACCAACCACACACTTGATACATACAGACATCGCGAGTGCAGACCTATGTACAAACAAGATCAAAGACACATACTGAGATGTAAGTTCTAAATACTGTTTATTCATCTGGCTCCTGCAACCAAGTATAGAAATTACGCCATCCACCTTGAATGTGCAGTATCCAAGGATGTAGTTTATCAGTCATATACGTACCTACAGATGTAGCGAAGCTTTCCTCTACGGCCTGGACATTCACGTCTGTGTTGTAAGAATTATTAACCAGATGCTTACCTAGACGTATACCAAGTGTAAGCACCATCATTATTCTCCCATAGTTGATGACGTTATCGGCAAAGATTTCATCAGCGATTGAAACAAAGACCGGGAAAACGTGTTCAGGCTTGATACGGACTTCTAGTCTCGTGAATATCACATCGTGTTGGTTGGCTATGTGGCGTACTAACCGACACAACCTCGAGTTATCGGTCTTTGTGGACTTGTAGGAAGTAATAATAGTCAACGCCATAGTCACCAGCTCGCTGTGACCTTGTTTCAAGCCGGCCTTTGCTTGTGTCATTATTATACCGATATCTATCAGAGACCCAGTGGCGTGCAGTTGGTGGTCAAATGGGCTAATACTATCACCCGACGCGTTATAAACACCAACGCGAGTAGATAGCTGGTTATTAATACTCATGGATCCTAGGTGGAAACATCCTTTTACGGCCTTGATTGCGGGGCCAATGGGAAGTGGTAATCCGTCTTTGTCCAACGGTACTTGGCCCATCTACCAGCCATGGTAGACCCCGTTCCAGAGGAAATTATATGGTGTTATGGGGAATGGCAACCCATCTACGAAACTATGAAGGGTGTTCAATTTAATGAAGGTCTGCCTGATGTAGAAAAATGGACAGGGGATAGACGTCGGTTAGTGGTCATAGATGATCTAATGTCTGAGACAGATGACAGAGTGACTAAGTTATTTACTAAAGGCAGTCATCATCGCAACCTCAGTGTTATGTATATAGTACAGAACCTATATGGTAAGAATAAAGAACAAAGAACTATCAGTCTGAATTCACACTACCTAGTGGTGTTTAAGAATCCTCGAGACGGGTCTCAGATTACCAATCTGGCCAAGCAGATGTATCCAGGACGTGTGTTATGTCCAAGAGAGTTTTAATGACGCGACATCGGCTCCACATGGGTATTTGTTATTTGACCTGCGACAGGAAACACCAGATCAGCACCGCTTACGAAGTCATATATTCCCCGATCAGCATCAAGTCGTCTACGTCCCCAAATAACATGACAAACCGACTTAAACGTAACGAGGGTATGTTACGTTTCTTGGGTCAGACCAACCCAGCCACTGTGAAGGCAGTAATGAAATCAGCTTCCCCGGATCTCGTCCAATCAATTTGCGAATGCTGTCACAACGTTTAAAAAGGTAATGTTCCCCTGACACCAGCTCAGAAGAAGCGTTTGCAACGACACAAAGACAGTCTGCGAGCACTTCACGCATAAGAAATTATCGCTCAAGAAAAGGAAAGAGATCCTGCAACAAAGTGGTTACATAGGCGCCTTACTAGGCCCCATACTAAATGTGTTTAAAACCGTGGTGGGTTTGTAATGGCCAAGAAGATGATCTTGATCGATCCCCGGTTGCTAGAAAAACCCTATGTACCACCCGACACACTAAACGATAGTCTACATGATTTGGATCGTCAGATGCAACAAGTCCTGGAAACAGAAGATCTACCACTTCGTGACAAGGCCAGAGCGTATCACCAAACACTACAGCGGTATTTGAATCGACTGGAACAGTACAGAAACAAGCCTCTAGGACTAGTGGATATCAAGGAACAAAAACCTGAAGTCACTAGTGTACCGACACCAGTAGCCGAGACAACTCTTCAACCAACACCTCTTCAACCAACACCTATTCAACCGACTAAAACTCAAGTAGTCGACCCCAAAACAGTCGAGACCACACCACCTTACAAACTCAGGCGAAGCAAGAAGAAGAAGAGTAGAATACCTACCCCCAAGTGGGAAAAATGGCCGCGCAATTAAGAAAGTATTACTATGACCCTAAGAAACCGGGAGCCTATGGTGGAGCCACCGCCTTAAAAAAGAAATACTAATCTGAAGAAAATCGATAAATGGTTACGTCATCAGGATACCTACACGTTACATAAACCGATCCGTCGACGCTTCCAGAGACGCCAGACCATAACCGGTGGTATAAATCAGCAATTTCAAGCCGACCTGATAGATATGAGACTACTACAAAGATACAACGATGGGATGTCGCATCTAGTGACTTGCATCGATGTGTTTAGTAAATATGCTTGGGCCATCCCGATCCAGAAGAAAACAGGGAAAGCTCTGGTGGTCGCTGTGAGTAACATCTTTGGTGATAGCCAACCGATAAATTTTCAGAGCGATAAAGGTTCGGAATTCGTCAATTGGACCTTCTTAAAATTTCTGAAAGATCGAGGTGTACACTTCTTTACCACCGAGAATGAAGATGTGAAGGCGGCGATAGTGGAAAGATTCAACCGGACCCTGCAAGAAAAAATATGGCGTTATTTCACCAAGACCAATACACTGCGCTACGTCGACGTGATAGATAAATTGATCCAGAACTACAATGGTTCGTATCACAGAAGTATTCGCATGGCCCCTGTGCAAGTCAACTATAGTAATCAAGAAGAGGTGTGGAATAACTTGTATAAGCAGACATACGTATCGAAAAAAATGTATTTTACACCTGGGGATCGAGTCAGACTGGCTCAACCCAAACAACCTTTTAAAAAAGGGTATATGCCCTCATGGACAGAAGAATTGTTTACCGTCAGTCGCATAAACCAGACCAGTCCGGTGACCTATGTGGTAAAAGACTATTCGGGACAGGAACTACAGGGCTCATTCTACAGAGAAGAAATACAACTAGTTGGAGACAAACAAGTGTATCTTATCGAAACAATCTTACAAGAAAGAACCAGGAGAGGTGGTGGGAAAGAGAATTTAGTGAAGTGGTTTGGTTATCCCAATTCATTCAATAGTTGGATAGCTGACACGCAACTAACTAGTTATGGAGACTAGTGGTGTGACCGACGACAAGGTGGAAACAAGGTGGCAAAGCCCTATTGAGAGAAGGCCTGGGGACGGTTTGCAAGTGGCTCAAGATGCCCTAGCTGGTAGAAATGTTGGTGAGTCCTTCAAAGAACACGCCAGAGATGCTGGTCAACGTTTACTACAAGGCGCTGCTCAACACATCAGCCAATCAGGTCGTGGGGTTAGGAAACGAAAACGAGCCGCGCCGCCAGGTCAGCCCAGTAAAAGAATAAAACCGCCAGTCAGAAAGCCGTCGACTCATAAGACACATCGCCACCAACCAGGACATTCGGATATTTTCTCATAATGGCGTAATTCTTCCCAAGTCGTGCGAGTGTCTGCATTCTGGTCTGGATCTGTTTAGTGTGCCTCCCACCCAGACGGCCGTGGAAGATGGACAGTTTGTGGAGATTCATCTGTTGGCCACGTTAGCTTATGAGGCACCCATCGAATTCTCCATCTCTGGTGTTGGAGAAGATTACATTGATTTGTTTAATACTTTTCTACACGTGAGAGCCAAAGTTACACTGCCCAATGGCGACGACCTACCAAACACAGCCGAAGTCGGTCCTATAAATTATTATTTGCATAGTTTGTTTTCTCAAGTAGACGTGTCCCTGAACACACTCTTATTTCACCGAGTGAAAATTCGTATCCGTACCGGGCCTACTTGGAAGCTCTTCTGAATTATGGCGAAGAGGCCAAAAAGAGTCATCTGACGTCAGCTCTATACTATCAAGATACTCCTTTGTAAATGACAGACACGAAGGGTGATACCAATAAAGGTCTAGCCAAAATAATATCTTTAGCCAGCTATAGTGTGCCTCTGGATATGATGGGGCGCCTACATTCCGACATTTTCAATCAGGACAGGTACATGTTGAATGGGGTCGATATTAAAATCAAACTAACCCCATCAAAATCCGTGTTTAATTTGATTGCTACGGATGTAAACGGTGGGTACAAAAGTGTCATTACTTACGCCAGCCTCTTGGTGAGGAAAGCTAAGTTAAATCCAGCTATCTCTCTGGCTCATAAAAAAGTCTTTTTGAGATCCAATGCCAAGTATCCTTTTAAAAGAGTGGTGGTCAAAACCTTTTCTATCCCGAAAGGTATGTTTTCCCACACACAAGATAACCTGTTCCTCAGCCAGACACCAACCCGGGTGGTGATCGGTTTAGTGAATGCTTCCTGTTTCAACGGCGAGCTAAACACGAACCCCTTCATATTCAATCATTATCAGTTAAACTATTTGAGTCTGATGGTAGATGGGCGTAGTGTCACAGGCAAACCCTTAACCATGAATTATACCACGAGTCAGTAGCATGCGAGCTTTCCATGGTACCAATTTGGCCCTAGGTCTGACCGGTAAGGATGTCGGGAATGGTATCAATTATGAAATTTTAGTCAAGGGTATGCTCTCTATGCTTTAGATCTGACTCCCAGTATATTAGACGGCGAGCAGTTTGAATTGGCGAAATCTGGCCCACTGTCACTAGAACTAAAGTTTGACGTTATAACGGATGCACCTCTACAAGTCGTCGTATACGCGGAACTCGACTTCGGTCCTAGAAGTTTCCAAGACAAGACAAGTGCTAACTAGATTACATAGCATAATGGAATACCCAACAGCTAAGACAATTACTCATGTCTGATCTGGTTGTTCGACGACTTTCGATAGTCAACGTATGCGCTAGTGACCAGTTGCCTAGACACATTGATAGAACACAACCAGCCGCTTTTATCGTCAATACTGACACCAGTGCTTACTCTGGGTCACATTGGATCGCCCTATATTTTAATGGTCTAGGTCAGTTTGAATATTTCGATTCATTTGGCTTGCCACCATTACACACCGATATTATCCGGTTTATACGACGAAACTCCGACAGATCACCATGTGTACAACACCCGTATGTTACAAGACATTAATAACACCACTTGTGGTCTGTACGCCTTGTATTTCTTGTTGATGAAATGCCGCGGCGCGAGCATGTCACGTATCCTGCAACCATTTGGACACAGACAACACGTGAACGACCGTCATCGTGTTTCGATTGGTTACTCCATGGTTAAAAAAGACAAGTCCAGACCTGTTTAAAACTAGATAAATTCATCGTTATAAACTGAGACGACCACTCGTCTTTTTGTGTCTACAACGATCAAGATGTCTACATCCAAGTGGTTATTCATGTCAAGACCTGTTGATATGCCCAGACAGCTAGCCAACAGTTTGAAAGCTGGTGACAGTTTCTCAAGACAGAGGAACGACGACACTCCATCTACACCAGTATTATGATTCTGAGATGATGTATCCTTCCAATGTGGGAATTACACTTACGAAAGCAGAGTTTGAATCTCTCGTCTCGATGAAGGCTGACATTCTAGCTGCTTTTGAGAAACTAAGTTATGGTGACCAAGCTACAGACAAGCCAGACCAGTCTACCGACAGTCAAGACAGGCCTCTGAAAGGCCAGACATCTTTCTACAATAATCAAGTCCTCTCTGATCCCTTTGGATCGTAAACAGAGCCAGTTTTAAAATGTACTTTGATGTTGTATACCAATAAAATCATTTGAAAATGTTACTTTTTTTTGTTTGTTTTTTAATTGTGTCTCTCTTTTTTATTTTTTGTCTTTGTTCCATTGTGTTTTTGTCTTTGTTACATTGTGTGTTTGTGTGTCAGTGATGGAAAAAGAAGTGGGGCAACCACGTGAAACCCACCCACTTGAAATAATCAACCAACAAAAAACACTTGCTTTCAATATTTAATCAGTAAAATATGTGTGTTCACAACATATTCATCAAAACAGTTTAGTAATATAGCATAAGAAAAAAATCAATGACATACATGGTTTGTGAAAAAAATATACAACAATGTACTTGGGGATTATATATCACCTACACATCAATATATCGGAAACTCGGGCATATGAAAGAGGTAAAAACATATGCCAGCTACTGTCTCTAGTGTATATTTGGTGTCTGTACGTTGTTGGATGGCGTAGGAATGACTGTCATGTTCGTTTACTGTGTTGATAAACCCAGCAAAGTCGTGTCTGTTATTTATTAGCGCTGGAAATTCTAAAACAGAACTATTGTTAAATGAGGCATGATAGAATCTAAGATTTTGTGTTCCTGTATGTCTTAACACTAAATGAAAGCTAAAGTTTATCTTAAAGCGACAAATTTGGGCTTTGAAAATCTTATACAACGTATCTGTCCAGTTGATAGGCCTTTGTATCTCTGGGCTAATAAAGAATGTGTACGTCGATAAATACTTGTTAATCTTGTGATGTGTCCTGATGGCTTCCCAATTTTCTCTATATGTTTGTTGAATATCCGGTGGAAGGATGTGTAGTGTCTCTGGTTCCCTGGCTGCTAAGACGTCGTCTATCAGTTGTTCAAGAATATTCTCGTCTGGCTGTATCTGAATGTTAGTTATACTGGATTCAGTTGGTGGTATCATTGAGGTTGTTTGTGGTGTCGTCTCTATTGTGGAAGTACTTGTTTCTGCTGTATCCATAGGCGGGTGATGATGTGTTCGTATAAGTAGCTTGTCTTGTCTATTATACCCCTTATCACATAAGTGTGGTTGATCTTTGGTACCGTGAATGGTCCGAATGTGGCGATTAAGTTTATACTTATCACGGAAGTCTTTGTCGCACACTGAACACATGAAAGTTGATCTGGTGGTCATATTGATAAACTGGTATATGAATAAGTCACACTTTCGCTTTTTTACAAACCCTAAAAAGTTTGATGTATACACAATATGTTTCACTGGTGTATCAGCTGCCGACGACACGAACACTGTTCACACCAACCTGGTTCACCGTTGTAGCTAGCCAAGTCACCACGTGAACAATATCTGCTCACTACACGAAAACTGCTCAAACCAGCCTGATTTAAAAAATACCGCTGTAGCTAGCCAAGTCAGTCCGTGAACTGGTGTAGAGCAACTGAGGAGACGCCCTCTATTTTATACACTGGTTCTGCACACGACCCTACATAGCTTACGTGGCAGATTTGTAGACAGGCTTTTTCTCACGCCACCGCCCGCTTTCACGTGACCGATGACTCACGCTACCACTTAATGACTTTTGCCTATGGCGCTGATGACGTAGGGGATTTCTCGGACATCCGCGTTCGTTACCAAAAAGGGGTATGTGGTTTATGTAGTTTAGTCTTATGGGGCCAGGAAGAGGATATGGGTGTCTGTAGTTGTGTATAGCTGATGTTGACAATGGTAATGATAGGAGATGGGTGTGTATGGTTGTCTTTATGTCTGTACGCTTGTAGGTCTGTATGTACAGGTGTATCAAGTGTGTATGGGTGAGTGTGTCTGCGTGTGGTTGGGTATAGTTGTGTGACCCTCTTTGTTTAAGTGTGTCTGTCTGTCTGCACATGTGATGTCTGTATCTACAAGTGTGTATGGGTATGTAGCCGAGACAACTCTTCAACCAACACCTCTTCAACCAACACCTATTCAACCGACTAAAACTCAAGTAGTCGACCCCAAAACAGTCGAGACCACACCACCTTACAAACTCAGGCGAAGCAAGAAGAAGAAGAGTAGAATACCTACCCCCAAGTGGGAAAAATGGCCGCGCAATTAAGAAAGTATTACTATGACCCTAAGAAACCGGGAGCCTATGGTGGAGCCACCGCCTTAAAAAAGAAATACTAATCTGAAGAAAATCGATAAATGGTTACGTCATCAGGATACCTACACGTTACATAAACCGATCCGTCGACGCTTCCAGAGACGCCAGTACCATAACCGGTGGTATAAATCAGCAATTTCAAGCCGACCTGATAGATATGAGACTACTACAAAGATACAACGATGGGATGTCGCATCTAGTGACTTGCATCGATGTATTTAGTAAATATGCTTGGGCCATCCCGATCCAGAAGAAAACAGGGAAAGCTCTGGTGGTCGCTGTGAGTAACATCTTTGGTGATAGCCAACCGATAAATTTTCAGAGCGATAAAGGTTCGGAATTCGTCAATTGGACCTTCTTAAAATTTCTGAAAGATCGAGGTGTACACTTCTTTACCACCGAGAATGAAGATGTGAAGGCGGCGATAGTGGAAAGATTCAACCGGACCCTGCAAGAAAAAATATGGCGTTATTTCACCAAGACCAATACACTGCGCTACGTCGACGTGATAGATAAATTGATCCAGAACTACAATGGTTCGTATCACAGAAGTATTCGCATGGCCCCTGTGCAAGTCAACTATAGTAATCAAGAAGAGGTGTGGAATAACTTTTATAAGCAGACATACGTATCGAAAAAATGTATTTTACACCTGGGGATCGAGTCAGACTGGCTCAACCCAAACAACCTTTTAAAAAAGGGTATATGCCCTCATGGACAGAAGAATTGTTTACCGTCAGTCGCATAAACCAGACCAGTCCGGTGACCTATGTGGTAAAAGACTATTCGGGACAGGAACTACAGGGCTCATTCTACAGAGAAGAAATACAACTAGTTGGAGACAAACAAGTGTATCTTATCGAAACAATCTTACAAGAAAGAACCAGGAGAGGTGGTGGGAAAGAGAATTTAGTGAAGTGGTTTGGTTATCCCAATTCATTCAATAGTTGGATAGCTGACACGCAACTAACTAGTTATGGAGACTAGTGGTGTGACCGACGACAAGGTGGAAACAAGGTGGCAAAGCCCTATTGAGAGAAGGCCTGGGGACGGGTTTGCAAGTGGCTCAAGATGCCCTAGCTGGTAGAAATGTTGGTGAGTCCTTCAAAGAACACGCCAGAGATGCTGGTCAACGCTTACTACAAGGCGCTGCTCAACACATCAGCCAATCAGGTAGTGGGGTTAGGAAACGAAAACGAGCCGCGCCGCCAGGTCAGCCCAGTAAAAGAATAAAACCAGCAGTCAGAAAGCCGTCGACTCATAAGACACATCGCCACCAACCAGGACATTCGGATATTTTCTCATAATGGCGTTAATTCATCCCAAGTCGTGCGAGTGTCTGCATTCTGGTCTGGATCTGTTTAGTGTGCCTCCCACCCAGACGGCCGTGGAAGATGGACAGTTTGTGGAGATTCATCCTGTTGGCCACGTTAGCTTATGAGGCACCCATCGAATTCTCCATCTCTGGTGTTGGAGAAGATTACATTGATTTGTTTAATACTTTTCTTACACGTGAGAGCCAAAGTTACACTGCCCAATGGCGACTACCTACCAAACACAGCCGAAGTCGGTCCTATAAATTATTATTTGCATAGTTTGTTTTCTCAAGTAGACGTGTCCCTGAACGACACTCTTATTTCACCGAGTGAAAATTCGTATCCGTACCGGGCCTACTTGGAAGCTCTTCTGAATTATGGCGAAGAGGCCAAAAAGAGTCATCTGACGTCAGCTCTATACTATCAAGATACTCCTTTGTTAATGACAGACACGAAGGGTGATACCAATAAAGGTCTAGCCAAAAGAAGATCTTTAGCCAGCTATAGTGTGCCTCTGGATATGATGGGGCGCCTACATTCCGACATTTTCAATCAGGACAGGTACATGTTGAATGGGGTCGATATTAAAATCAAACTAACCCCATCAAAATCCGTGTTTAATTTGATTGCCACGGATGTAAACGGTGGGTACAAAAGTGTCATTACTTACGCCAGCCTCTTGGTGAGGAAAGCTAAGTTAAATCCAGCTATCTCTCTGGCTCATGAAAAAGCCTTATTGAGATCCAATGCCAAGTATCCTTTTAAAAGAGTCGGTGGTAAAAACCTTTTCTATCCCAAAAGGTATGTTTTCCCACACACAAGATAACCTGTTCCTCAGCCAGACACCGACCCGGGTGGTGATCGGTTTAGTGAATGCTTCCTGTTTCAACGGCGAGCTAAACACGAACCCCTTCATATTCAATCATTATCAGTTAAACTATTTGAGTCTGATGGTAGATGGGCGTAGTGTCACAGGCAAACCCTTAACCATGAATTATACCACGAGTCAGTACATGCGAGCTTTCCATGGTACCAATTTGGCCCTAGGTCTGACCGGTAAGGATGTCGGGAATGGTATCAATTATGAAAATTTTAGTCAAGGGTATGCTCTCTATGCTTTTGATCTGACTCCCAGTATATTAGACGGCGAGCAGTTTGAATTGGCGAAATCTGGCCCACTGTCACTAGAACTAAAGTTTGACGTTATAACGGATGCACCTCTACAAGTCGTCGTATACGCGGAACTCGATTCGGTCCTAGAAGTTTCCAAGACAAGACAAGTGCTAACAGATTACATAGCATAATGGATACCCAACAGCTAAGACAATTACTCATGTCTGATCTGCTTGTTCGACGACTTTCGATAGTCAACGTATGCGCTAGAGATCCAGTTGCCTAGACACATTGATAGAACACAACCAGCCGCTTTGATCGTCAATACTGACACCAGTGCTTACTCTGGGTCACATTGGATCGCCCTATATTTTAATGGTCTAGGTCAGTTTGAATATTTCGATTCATTTGGCTTGCCACCATTACACACCGACATTATCCGGTTTATACGACGAAACTCCGACAGATCACCATGTGTACAACACCCGTATGTTACAAGACATTAATAACGCCACTTGTGGTCTGTACGCCTTGTATTTCTTGTTAATGAAATGCCACGGCGCGAGCATGTCACGTATCCTGCAACCATTTGGACACAGACAACACGTGAACGACCGTCTCGTGTTTCGATTGGTTACTCCATGGTTAAAAAAGACAAGTCCAGACCTGTTTAAAACTAGATAAATTCATCGTTATAAACTGAGATGACCACTCGTCTTTTTGTGTCTACAACGATCAAGATGTCTACATCCAAGTGGTTATTCATGTCAAGACCTGTTGATATACCCAGACAGCTAGCCAACAGTTTGAAAGCGGTGACAGTTTCTCAAGACAGAGGAACGACGACACTCCATCTACACCAGTATTATGATTCTGAGATGATGTATCCTTCCAATGTGGGAATTACACTTACGAAAGCAGAGTTTGAATCTCTCGTCTCGATGAAGGCTGACATTCTAGCTGCTTTTGAGAAACTAAGTTATGGATGACCAAGCTACATACAAGCCAGACCAGTCTACCGACAGTCAAGACAGGCCTCTGAAAGACCAGACATCTTTCTACAATAATCAAGTCCCTCTGATCCCTTTGGATCGTAACAGAGCCAGTTTTAAAATGTACTTTGATGTTGTATACCAATAAAATCATTTGAAAATGTTACTTTTTTTGTTTGTTTTTTAATTTTGTCTCTCTGTTTTATTGTGTCTTTGTTCCATTGTGTTTTTGTCTTTGTTCCATTGTGTGTTTGTGTGTCAGTGTTGGAAAAAGAAGTGGGGCAACCACGTGAAAGCCAGCCACTTGAAACAATCAACCAACAAAAAACACTTGCTTTCAATATGTTTTATTTTATCACCAAAATATGTGTGTTCACAACATATTCATCAAAACAGTTTAGTGATATATCATAAGAAAAAAATCAATGACATACATGGTTTGTGAAAAAAAAATATAACAATGTACTTGGGGATTATATATCACCTACACATCAATATATCGGAAACTCGGGCATATGAAAGAGGTAAAAACATATGCCAGCTACTGTCTCTAGTGTATATTTGGTGTCTGTACGTTGTTGCATGGCGTAGGAATGAATGTCATGTTCGTTTACTGTGTTGATAAACCGAGCAAAGTCGTGTCTGTTATTTATTAGCGCTGGAAATTCTAAAACAGAACTATTGTTAAATGAGGCATGATAGAATCTAAGATCTTGTGTTCCTCTATGTCTTAACACTAAATGAAAGCTAAAGTTTATCTTAAAGCGACAAATTTGGGCTTTGAAAATCTTATACAACGTATCTGTCCAGTCGATAGGTTTTTGTATCTCGGGGCTAATAAAGAATGTGTATGTCGATAAATACTTGTTAATCTTGTGATGTGTCCTGATAGCTTCCCAATTTTCTCTATATGTTTGTTGAATATCGGGTGGAAGGATGTGTAGTGTCTCTGGTTCCCCGGCTGCTAAGATGGCCGCTTCGTCGTCTATTAGTTGTTCAAGAATATTCTCGTCTGGCTGTATCTGACTGTTAGTTATATTTGTTTCAGTTGATGGTGTCATCAGGGTTGTTAGTGGTGTCGTCTCTGGTGTTGAAGTTCTTGTTTCTGCTGTATCCATAGGCGGGTGATGATGTGTTCGTATAAGTAGCTTGTCTTGTCTATTATACCCCTTATCACATAAGTGTGGTTGATCTTTGGTACCGTGAATGGTCCGAATGTGGCGATTAAGTTTATACTTATCACGGAAGTCTTTGTCGCACACTGAACACATGAAAGTTGATCTGGTGGTCATATAGATAAACTGGTATATGAATAAGTCACACTTTCGCTTTTTTATAAACCCTAAAAAGTTTGATGTATACACAATATGTTTCACTGGTGTATCAGCTGCCGACGACACGAACACTGTTCACACCAACCTGGTTCACCGTTGTAGCTAGCCAAGTCACCACGTGAACAATATCTGCTCACTACACGAAAACTGCTCAAACCAGCCTGATTTAAAAAATACCGCTGTAGCTAGCCAAGTCAGTCCGTGAACTGGTGTAGAGCAACTGAGGAGACGCCCTCTATTTTATACACTGGTTCTGCACACGACCCTACATAGCTTACGTGGCAGATTTTGTAGACAGGCTTTTTCTCACGCCACCGCCCGCTTTCACGTGACCGATGACTCACGCTACCACTTAATGACTTTTGCATATGGCGCTGATGACGTAGGGGATTTCTCGGACATCCGCGTTCGTTACCAAAAAGGGGTATGTGGTTTATGTAGTTTAGTCTTATGGGGCCAGGAAGAGGATATGGGTGTCTGTAGTTGTGTATAGCTGATGTTGACAATGGTAATGATAGGAGATGGGTGTGTATGGTTGTCTTTATGTCTGTACGCTTGTAGGTCTGTATGTACAGGTGTATCAAGTGTGTATGGGTGAGTGTGTCTGCGTGTGGTTGGGTATAGTTGTGTGACCCTCTTTGTTTAAGTGTGTCTGTCTGTCTGCACATGTGATGTCTGTATCTACAAGTGTGTATGGGTATGTAGCCGAGACAACTCTTCAACCAACACCTCTTCAACCAACACCTATTCAACCGACTAAAACTCAAGTAGTCGACCCCAAAACAGTCGAGACCACACCACCTTACAAACTCAGGCGAAGCAAGAAGAAGAAGAGTAGAATACCTACCCCCAAGTGGGAAAAATGGCCGCGCAATTAAGAAAGTATTACTATGACCCTAAGAAACCGGGAGCCTATGGTGGAGCCACCGCCTTAAAAAAGAAATACTAATCTGAATAAAATCGATAAATGGTTACGTCATCAGGATACCTACACGTTACATAAACCGATCCGTCGACGCTTCCAGAGACGCCAGTCCATAACCGGTGGTATAAATCAGCAATTTCAAGCCGACCTGATAGATATGAGACTACTACAAAGATACAACGATGGGATGTCGCATCTAGTGACTTGCATCGATGTATTTAGTAGATATGCTTGGGCCATCCCGATCCAGAAGAAAACAGGGAAAGCTCTGGTGGTCGCTGTGAGTAACATCTTTGGTGATAGCCAACCGATAAATTTTCAGAGCGATAAAGGTTCGGAATTCGTCAATTGGACCTTCTTAAAATTTCTGAAAGATCGAGGTGTACACTTCTTTACCACCGAGAATGAAGATGTGAAGGCGGCGATAGTGGAAAGATTCAACCGGACCCTGCAAGAAAAAATATGGCGTTATTTCACCAAGACCAATACACTGCGCTACGTCGACGTGATAGATAAATTGATCCAGAACTACAATGGTTCGTTTCACAGAAGTATTCGCATGGCCCCTGTGCAAGTCAACTATAGTAATCAAGAAGAGGTGTGGAATAACTTTTATAAGCAGACATACGTATCGAAAAAATGTATTTTACACCTGGGGATCGAGTCAGACTGGCTCAACCCAAACAACCTTTTAAAAAAGGGTATATGCCCTCATGGACAGAAGAATTGTTTACCGTCAGTCGCATAAACCAGACCAGTCCGGTGACCTATGTGGTAAAAGACTATTCGGGACAGGAACTACAGGGCTCATTCTACAGAGAAGAAATACAACTAGTTGGAGACAAACAAGTGATCTTATCGAAACAATCTTACAAGAAAGAACCAGGAGAGATGGTGGAAAAGAGTATTTAGTGAAGTGGTTTGGTTATCCCAATTCATTCAATAGTTGGATAGCTGACACGCAACTAGCTAGTTATGGAGACTAGTGGTGTGACCGACGACAAGGTGGAAACTATTGTGGTGCGCCCACAACCGACACATGGGGAAAGAACTTCGATCTGGTCATTCAATCAAGCTGGAAGTGGTCTCCCTGTTCTTGTGTGTGTGTGTGTGTGTGTGTGTGTGTGTGTGTGTGTGTGTGTGGGGGGGGGGGGTCGAAGTCAGCGAGGTCATGGAATTGGTAGTTTCTTTAGTGGTCTTGGTCGCACAATTCTTCCTTGGTTGAAGACTGGTGGCAAAGCCCTATTGAGAGAAGGCCTGGGGACGGGTTTGCAAGTGGCTCAAGATGCCCTAGCTGGTAGAAATGTTGGTGAGTCCTTCAAAGAACACGCCAGAGATGCTGGTCAACGTTTACTACAAGGCGCTGCTCAACACATCAGCCAATCAGGTCGTGGGGTTAGGAAACGAAAACGAGCCGCCCCGCCAGGTCAGCCCAGTAAAAGAATAAAACCGCCAGTCAGAAAGCCGTCGACTCATAAGACACATCGCCACCAACCAGGACATTCGGATATTTTCTCATAATGGCGTTAATTCATCCCAAGTCGTGCGAGTGTCTGCATTCTGGTCTGGATCTGTTTAGTGTGCCTCCCACCCAGACGGCCGTGGAAGATGGACAGTTTGTGGAGATTCATCTGTTGGCCACGTTAGCTTATGAGGCACCCATCGAATTCTCCATCTCTGGTGTTGGAGAAGATTACATTGATTTGTTTAATACTTTTCTACACGTGAGAGCCAAAGTTACACTGCCCAATGGCGACGACCTACCAAACACAGCCGAAGTCGGTCCTATAAATTATTATTTGCATAGTTTGTTTTCTCAAGTAGACGTGTCCCTGAACACACTCTTATTTCACCGAGTGAAAATTCGTATCCGTACCGGGCCTACTTGGAAGCTCTTCTGAATTATGGCGAAGAGGCCAAAAAGAGTCATCTGACGTCAGCTCTATACTATCAAGATACTCCTTTGTAAATGACAGACACGAAGGGTGATACCAATAAAGGTCTAGCCAAAATAATATCTTTAGCCAGCTATAGTGTGCCTCTGGATATGATGGGGCGCCTACATTCCGACATTTTCAATCAGGACAGGTACATGTTGAATGGGGTCGATATTAAAATCAAACTAACCCCATCAAAATCCGTGTTTAATTTGATTGCTACGGATGTAAACGGTGGGTACAAAAGTGTCATTACTTACGCCAGCCTCTTGGTGAGGAAAGCTAAGTTAAATCCAGCTATCTCTCTGGCTCATAAAAAGTCTTTTTGAGATCCAATGCCAAGTATCCTTTTAAAAGAGTGGTAGTAAAAGCCTTTTTCTATCCCGAAAGGTATGTTTTCCCACACACAAGATAACCTGTTCCTCAGCCAGACACCAACCCGGGTGGTGATCGGTTTAGTGAATGCTTCCTGTTTCAACGGGGAGCTAAACACGAACCCCTTCATATTCAATCATTATCAGTTAAACTATTTGAGTCTGATGGTAGATGGGCGTAGTGTCACAGGCAAACCCTCAACCATGAATTATACCACGAGTCAGTGCATGCGAGCTTTCCATGGTACCAATTTGGCCCTAGGTCTGACCGGTAAGGATGTCGGGAATGGTATCAATTATGAAAATTTTAGTCAAGGGTATGCTCTCTATGCTTTAGATCTGACTCCCAGTATATTAGACGGCGAGCAGTTTGAATTGGCGGAATCTGGCCCACTGTCACTAGAACTAAAGTTTGACGTCATAAAGGATGCACCTCTACAAGTCGTCGTATACGCGGAACTCGATTCGGTCCTAGAAGTTTCCAAGACAAGACAAGTGCTAATAGATTACATAGTATAATGAATACCCAACAGCTAAGACAATTACTCATGTCTGATCTGGTTGTTCGACGACTTTCGATAGTCAACGTATGCGCTAGGGACCAGTTGCCTAGACACATTGATAGAACACAACCAGCCGCTTTTATCGTCAATACTGACACCAGTGCTTACTCTGGGTCACATTGGATCGCCCTATATTTTAATGGTCTAGGTCAGTTTGAATATTTCGATTCATTTGGCTTGCCACCATTACACACCGATATTATCCGGTTTATACGACGAAACTCCGACAGATCACCTGTGTACAACACCCGTATGTTACAAGACATTAATAACACCACTTGTGGTCTGTACGCCTTATATTTCTTGTTGATGAAATGCCGCGGCGCGAGCATGTCACGTATCCTGCAACCATTTGGACACAGACAACACGTGAACGACCGTATCGTGTTTCGATTGGTTACTCCATGGTTAAAAAAGACAAGTCCAGACCTGTTTAAAACTAGATAAATTCATCGTTATAAACTGAGACGACCACTCGTCTTTTTGTGTCTACAACGATCAAGATGTCTACATCCAAGTGGTTATTCATGTCAAGACCTGTTGATATGCCCAGACAGCTAGCCAACAGTTTGAAAGTGGTGACAGTTTCTCAAGACAGAGGAAAGACGACACTCCATCTACACCAGTATTATGATTCTGAGATGATGTATCCTTCCAATGTGGGAATTACACTTACGAAAGCAGAGTTTGAATCTCTCGTCTCGATGAAGGCTGACATTCTAGCTGCTTTTGAGAAACTAAGTTATGGTGACCAAGCTACAGACAAGCCAGACCAGTCTACCGACAGTCAAGACAGGCCTCTGAAAGGCCAGACATCTTTCTACAATAATCAAGTCTCTCTGATCCCTTTGGATCGTAAACAGAGCCAGTTTTAAAATGTACTTTGATGTTGTATACCAATAAAATCATTTGAAAATGTTACTTTTTTTGTTTGTTTT
Organism: Cepaea nemoralis; assembly: GCA_014155875.1. NCBI lineage: Eukaryota > Metazoa > Mollusca > Gastropoda > Stylommatophora > Helicidae > Cepaea > Cepaea nemoralis. The sequence continues at coordinate 37,240 of JACEFZ010024007.1, read as the reverse complement.
TTAATTGTGTCTCTCTTTTTTATTTTTGTCTTTGTTCCATTGTGTTTTTGTCTTTGTTACATTGTGTGTTTGTGTGTCAGTGATGGAAAAAGAAGTGGGGCAACCACGTGAAACCCACCCACTTGAAACAATCAACCAACAAAAAACACTTGCTTTCAATATTTAATCAGTAAAATATGTGTGTTCACAACATATTCATCAAAACAGTTTAGTAATATAGCATAAGAAAAAAATCAATGACATACATGGTTTGTGAAAAAAATATAACAATGTACTTGGGGATTATATATCACCTACACATCAATATATCGGAAACTCGGGCATATAAAAGAGGTAAAAACATATGCCAGCTACTGTCTCTAGTGTATATTTGGTGTCTGTACGTTGTTGGATGGCGTAGGAATGACTGTCATGTTCGTTTACTGTGTTGATAAACCCAGCAAAGTCGTGTCTGTTATTTATTAGCGCTGGAAATTCTAAAACAGAACTATTGTTAAATGAGGCATGATAGAATCTAAGATTTTGTGTTCCTCTACGTCTTAACACTAAATGAAAGCTAAAGTTTATCTTAAAGCGACAAATTTGGGCTTTGAAAATCTTATACAACGTATCTGTCCACTTGATAGGGCTTTGTATCTCTGGGCTAATAAAGAATGTGTACGTCGATAAATACTTGTTAATCTTGTGATGTGTCCTGATGGCTTCCCAATTTTCTCTATATGTTTGTTGAATATCCGGTGGAAGGATATGTAGTGTCTCTGGTTCCCTGGCTGCTAAGACGTCGTCTATCAGTTGTTCAAGAATATTCTCGTCTGGCTGTATCTGAATGTTAATTATACTGGATTCAGTTGGTGGTATCATTGAGGTTGTTTGTGGTGTCGTCTCTGTTGTGGAAGTACTTGTTTCTGCTGTATCCATAGGCGGGTGATGATGTGTTCGTATAATGTAGCTTGTCTTGTCTATTATACCCCTTATCACATAAGTGTGGTTGATCTTGCGTACCGTGAATGGTCCGAATGTGGCGATTAAGTTTATACTTATCACGGAAGTCTTTGTCGCACACTGAACACATGAAAGTAGATCTGGTGGTCATATTGATAAACTGGTATATGAATAAGTCACACTTTCGCTTTTTTACAAACCCTAAAAAGTTTGATGTATACACAATATGTTTCACTGGTGTATCAGCTGCCGACGACACGAACACTGTTCACACCAACCTGGTTCACCGTTGTAGCTAGCCAAGTCACCACATTGAACAATATCTGCTCACTACACGAACACTGCTCAAACCAGCCTGATTTAAAAAATACCGCTGTAGCTAGCCAAGTCAGTCCGTGAACTGGTGTAGAGCAACTGAGGAGACGCCCTCTATTTTATACACTGGTTCTGCACACGTCCCTACATAGCTTACGTGGCAGATTTGTAGACAGGCTTTTTCTCACGCCACCGCCCGCTTTCACGTGACCGATGACTCACGCTACCACTTAATGACTTTTGCATATGGCGCTGATGACGTAGGGGTTTTCTCGGACATCCGCGTTCGTTACCAAAAAGGGGTATGTGGTTTATGTAGTTTAGTCTTATGGGGCCAGGAAGAGGATATGGGTGTCTGTAGTTGTGTATAGCTGATGTTGACAATAGTAATGATAGGAGATGGGTGTGTATGGTTGTCTTTATGTCTGTACGCTTGTAGGTCTGTATGTACAGGTGTATCAAGTGTGTCTGCGTGTGGTTGGGTATAGTTGTGTGACCCTCTTTGTTTAAGTGTGTCTGTCTGTCTGCACATGTGATGTCTGTATCTACAAGTGTGTATGGGTATGTCTGTCTTTGGATGTATATTTGTGTAGTTGATGTCTGTACGTGAGTACTTGTGTATAGTTGTGATGACAGTATGTATGGAAGAGGATGTGTTCATGTGATGTCTGTGTGTGTGGTTGTGTGTTTGTGTGACCCTCTTTGTCTTTGTGTGTATCAAGTGTGTATGGGTGTGTCTGTCTTTAGGATGTATATTTGTGTAGTTGATGTCTGTACGTGAGTACTTGTGTATAGTTGTGATGACAGTATGTATGGAAGAGGATATGGGTGTGTATGATTGTCTCTGTGTCTGTGTGTCTGTCCGTGTGTGTGGTTGTGTGTTTGTGTGACCCTCTTTGTATTTGTGTGTATCAAGTGTGTATGGGTGTGTCTGTCTTTGGATGTATATTTGTGTAGTTGATGTCTGTACGTGAGTACTTGTGTATAGTTGTGATGACAGTATGTATGGAAGAGGATGTGTTCATGTGATGTCTGTGTGTGTGGTTGTGTGTTTGTGTGACCCTCTTTGTATTTGTGTGTATCAAGTGTGTATGGGTGTGTCTGTCTTTGGATGTATATTTGTGTAGTTGATGTCTGTACGTGAGTACTTGTGTATAGTTGTGATGACAGTATGTATGGAAGAGGATATGGGTGTGTATGATTGTCTTTGTGTCTGTGTGTCTGTCCGTGTGTGTGGTTGTGTGTTTGTGTGACCCTCTTTGTATTTGTGTGTATCAAGTGTGTATGGGTGTGTCTGTCTTTGGATGTATATTTGTGTAGTTGATGTCTGTACGCGAGTACTTGTGTATAGTTGTGATGACAGTATGTATGGAAGAGGATGTGTTCATGTGATGTGTGTGTGTGTGAGTGTGTGTATCAAGTGTGTAGTTGTTTATAGGTGAGTGTGTCTGTGTCTTTTAAGGTGTTTGTAGGTGTGTATGGATGAGTGTGTGTCTGTGTGTACTTGTGTGTAACAAGTGTGTCTTTGTGTAATTACCATCACCCCGTTCATATCAAGGTTTTATGATGCTACCCGCTTCATACCAAAATTGTACTGGTACCATTGCACAACGCCACAGACCCTGACCCGCCTCAAATATTTCAGCCCACTGAAGAAGCGTGTGTGGTAGGTTTCTTACGCAATCGTACCCCGCGTGGTTTCTCACGTACGCATCCACCTCCGATTGTGTCTGTATTTGTGTTTGTATGTCTGTACTCGTGTATGTGGAAGTGTACACGTGTACAAGTTTGTAACAAGTGTGTCTTTGTGTTCATGTGTGTGTGTAACAAGTGTGTCTTTGTGTTCATGTGTGTGTGTGTGTGTGTGTGTGTGGTTGTTGTGATGACACTAGTAATAATAGGATGTGTGTGATGTCTTTGTATTTGTGTCTTTGATCTTGTTTGTACTTGGGTGTGGTTGTTTATCCCTGTGTGTCTGTCTTTGTTTATGTATATTATAGACAATGATGGTCCTGGAGACGATTACCATGCTATAGTGTGGTTGTTTATCCCTGTGTGTCTGTCTTTGTTTATGTCTGTTAAAGACAATGAGGGTCCTGGAGACGAATACCGTGATATATTGGTTTTCCCACCACGGGGCCCATCTGAGGGATGTAAGGCGTATTAACAAAGATAGTTCTTTTCAGGCGGCGTGTTCTGCGAACCCGACCGACAGCCACCACCACTGATGGTAAGGCGGAGTCCTCCATACATCATCCCAGAATTAGGTCACCACCCACTCAAATCCCACCAGACTCCTACGTTTGTCAGATGATAGTGACTGCGACCCTCTACATACCACCTCTTATCAGCTAAGGATAATCACTACGACCCTCTTTACTTTTGTTCAGCTGATAGTGAAGGCGACCCTCTACTTAACACCCCACCTCATATACCCATTTAAGCTTTATGAATCCTCACAGACTCCTACTACCCTCTTTACTTTTGATCAGTTGATACCGACAGTCACTACACTCTCTTACCACCAGTAACCAGGATTAAAACCTACTACCTCCCCGACTTCGACCCAGTGTTTTTCTATCACTGACACATTCGTTTCTATCCCCACACAACGCCGCGTTTCCCTCTTTCTTCACAAATAATATAACCCAACCAAAACTCTTTTTCACCAAAATATATATTCGCAACATAACAGTTTTCACTCACGACTGTTCCCGCCCTCCTCATCCATCACCTAAAGATTTCCCACCATGACCCTAATCTTATCAACAACAAAATATATACCCCGCACAACTCTCCGACTTTTACAACAAAATATATTCGCCATTTTTTTAACCCGCCACGACTCCCCAGCCTTCACCGAAGCTTTCCTCTTTTTCACACGAAATAATATACCCCGCTACACAACAAAATAATATACCCCGACCCACTTCCAACAAAAATATTTTTCCTCACCGCCTTTTCCCCCAAGACTAGGAGGAGGACACGCTCCCACATAACCCGCCCTCGCCGAGGTAATCACTCCTAATCCTATTTTGGTGTCTCTCATTGACGTAATCACTACTATTGTATCATTAGCATATCGAATCTCTGGTATGTCATGACCACAGATATTTAGGGCATCATAATGCTTCCTGTTTATATCATATCTGACATTTCTCATTATATTTTCGGCGTACAGGTTAAACAAATAGGGAGACAGCACGCAGCCCTGACGGACTCCTTGCTTGATGTCAAACCAATATGATGTCTCGCCATCCATTACAACCTCAGCTTGTTGGTCTCGATAGAGCATTTTTATGAGTTGTGTCACATGTGATGGAAAACCCATATTCGTCATGATTTCCCAAAGTTTCTGATGTTGTACACAGTCAAACGCCTTTGAATAATCCACAAAACATGAGATTTGGCTTACATAAAATTCTATGCACTTCTCTATTATTAAACGCATATTGAGAATGTGATCTCTTGTCCCTCTTCCTTGTCTAAATCTAGCTTGAACCACGTTAATTTCTTCTTCCATTTTTTTTAAGTCTTCCCATAATGATTGTTAGTAGAATTTTACTTGCATGACTGATCTGGGCAACAGTTCTATAATTGGTGCATATTTTCAGGTTGCCCTTTTTTATTTGGTATTGGAATGAAGATAGTTCTCTTCCAAACTTTTGGTCATATACCATATTTCCATATCCTTTTGCATAATGCGCGATAGATTTGTATGCTTTCTTCTCTTCCTGCTTTAATTAGTTCAGCTGCTATCTCATTACATCCTGGTGATTTACCATTCTTTAAGTTCTTTATTGCCCATGCAATTTCATCTACTGAGGGTTCAGGATCTGTCTATGCTGTCATTGGTTCATACACCTCATTCATATCCTCACTGTAATTCATATCGTACATTCAACTGCAGTATTCATGCCATCTTTCTAGAATTTGTTCAGATTCTGTTAAGATATTTTCCAACTTGTCGCAGATAACATTTAATTGAGGTTGAACATTTCTTGTCAACAACTTCATTTCTTTGAACATTTCATAATCTTTTCCAGTCTTATGATATTGCTCTATTCTGGTACAGCAATCTTGTATATATATGTTGGTTTTTGTCCTTTCTTGTATTCTATCTTATTTCTCGAGTTAAAGATTTATTCTTTATCCTGCTGTTATCGGATTCACCCCCTTTCTGTTTCAGTTCCCTTCGTTGGTTTATTAATTCTAACGTATGTGATGTAATCCGTGGCTTATGTTGCTTTTTCTTGGTCGGAATTAAATCTTCCGCTGCTGTTATCAAGATATATCTAGCATGTACTGCCAATTCATCAGGTGTCAATTCCTCTTGTATAGACATCAAGACCCCAAAACGATTCTTCACTTCTAAGTTGTAGGCATCTGGAATTTTTTTTTTTTTTTTAAATGTCAAAACGAAGTAGCCTTGGTCCTCGTATAAGTTATTTGAGTTTTACTTTCAACACACACACATACACACACACACACAGAGAGAGAGAGAGAGAGAGAGAGAGAGAGAGAGAGAGAGAGAGAGAGAGAGAGAGAGAGAGAGAGAGAGAGAGAGAGAGAGAGAGTACCTCGGGTTACGAACTTAATTCGTTCCAGAGCTCGTTTCGTAATCCGAAACGTTCGTAACCCGAAACACTGAAATCAATGAAATAGAGAAAATCCGTTTCAAAATGAGAGAATCGTTCTTTTTTTTTTATTAACATCCGGTCGTTTACCTGACAAAACACAAAGAATATGTGTACTACACGTATTAAATAAAGAGAAAGAAAACAACCAAAGAAATTAAATGTAAAATAAAAATTAAAAAAGATTTAGTCTATCTTTCTTACCAAGAAAACGATCATGGGAAATTTGTCACATTCTTTGCTATTTTGAATCATTAGTTTCAGGAATTCCTGTCATTGTATCTTGGCAGCGGGAATCTTTCTGCACCAAGAAACTATCAAGGAGAAATTTGTCGCTTCCTTTGCTGGAGAATCTTTCTGAAGTGGGCCATCGCGTTATCATTCATCAGGTTTACTGCCCCGTTAACAACAAGTTTGTTTGGATGATGGTTCACAATGAAGCCTTCGGCGCATGCCCACTTGCTGCAAATTTCTTTAATCCTGGCAGTTGAAACGATCATTGCTCCTCATCATCGGACGACTGCTCCTCCTGTAATGTCTTTAGCTGTTCATTCGGAAGATTCACAAGCTCATTTGTAGGGAACCCTCCACTGTGGTCCTCAATCAGTTCCTCTATGTCGTTGCCATCGACTTTCAGGCCCATATTTATGTCCAAGGACACATTCTCATCCACTACATTGGCACATAACAGCAGAGTTAGCCTTCCATTGGTATGTGCCCCGGCAGTGCTTTTTCCTCCTGGGTGTTAAAGGTCATCTTTGGCATTTTCTTCCAGAAGAGGCCCGTTTCATCGCAATAAAAAACTTGTTGTGGAATGTAGTCTTTCTTTGTGATGATCTTATCAAATTCCACCTTGAACTCTTCTGCTTCTTTCTCGTTAGAACTTGCAGCCTCTCCGTGCCTAATTACACTATGAATGCCACTTCTTTTTTTTAAACTATTCAAACCAGCCTCTGCTGGCCTTAAAAATCTACAGTCTCAGCACTTGTACCAAGCAATTTCGACAATAAATCACTGTGCAACAGCTTCGCTTGTTCACATTGTATTGCCTCACTAACACTGTCTCCTGCAGCAAGTTGCTTTTCACTGATCCAGATCAAGAGAAGATTTTCAACTTTCTCTGAAATGTTAGGTCTTTGCTTCTGCAGCTTAGATAGACATTTAGCCACTTCGACTGATTTGAGTAACTCTTTGTTCTTTATGATGGGTGGAGATAGTTGATTTTGCCACGCTGTACTCATTAGCGATGTCACGCACACGAACGTCATTTTCATGTTTCATAATTATTTCCTTCTTTACATCCACTGCTATATGTCTCTGTTTCCTAGCCGTTCTTCGAACTCATAATTGATGGAGTTAATAAGGAAAATAATGAAAGAGATAGACTAAACACAGTGCCACTGCTAAGAAATCTTTTACTGCTGTGTAGTAAGGCCAATGAAAGGGAGCTGCACATGCAAACTATTCTACTAAGCTAGCGCTAAGCGATGTTAGTACTGCGTGGCCTTCGTTTGTGCTGTACGTGATCGTTTGTCTCCAACGGTTGTTTCTCGCCTTCGTTCGTAACACGAGGCACTGTTCGTTACCCAAGACAAAAAAAATTTCGAAATTGTTGTTCGTAACCTGAATTGTTTTTGACCTGAGGCGTTCGTAACCCGAGTTACCACTGTAGTATATATATATATATATATATATATATATATATATATATATATATATATATATATATATATATATATATATATATATATATATATATATATATATATATATATATATATAAGGCAGTCCCATGGACAATACTTCCTTTGGAGTGTTAAGTCTTAGGCCTTCAGATAATACAGGTCGCGGTTCAATGAGGTGGGGTGACTAGTTCCCTTCCTGGTTATCTTCATATCTGTATTAGAAGACAAGTTCCCACAATATCTTTAATTGAATCCACATGTTGTGTTGGCTACCAGATAAATATAAGTAGCCTATTTACAATTTGAAAACACATTCAAAAGCCACATATAATTACCGCTTCCGATCTGTAACACAGACAAAAGATAATTATAAATAATTCACAAAGCATAAATTGTTTCTCTTTATTACTGGGCATTTTAAGATGCTATATTCCGGAGGAGAAGTAAGGCAAGGAGGTGTAGCAATTATCTTGGATTTGGAAACATCAAAATCTGTTAAAGGCAATGCTAGACAGTATTCTATTGGTAAAGTGAATCAGCAGACATTTCGACAAAACGCTATTCAAAAATATGCCCCACAGGAGAAAGCAGTGATGATAGTGTATAATAATTTTATAATGGACATGGTGAATGCTTTGAAGAAATGTACACATTCAGAAATAAACATCATAATCGGAGTGCGAAAATAGGAAATCAAGGGGATGGATACACAGTTGGTCAAACATGGATTGGGAGAACGAAATTAGTGAGAGGACAGACTTATGGACAGGGATGGGCAAAAGAGCATGAAATGATTGTCGGAAACAGCAAGCTAATCAGAGAAAAATGCTCCCCTATAGTCATAAGAAGTGTTTCTAATGCTGTACAAAGTTAGTTGCATATCCTCTACAGGACGTCAGAATCAACACCAGCACATTTTACTATTTGTGATCTCTGGCAAGTTTACGTTAAGTAGTTTGCCATTGCTTTCTGAACGACCTTTACCTATACTATTTCATACAAAACCAACGCAAGGGAGTTTGCTGACAAATCGCCCGCAGCTGTGTTTCGAACGTGGCATGCGGGATAATGAATTGCGTCGGTACCCCTTTCGCCACGGAACAGGTTATACAAGGCAGCAGAGGAAACATTAACAGCATGGGAAGCAGTGAGTTCTGGAATAATAGGAGCAACATTCGGAACCACAAGACGTGAAGCAAACATGAACATGTAGCAGTGTTACGCGACAACAAACGATAATAATGAATCAGGTAACACACCAATTCAAAGTACTACTGGTAATCAAAGCGATGGCAATATCCAAATTTCTATAGGTGGCTTGAATGCCAAGATACGATCGAACAACATGGGTTATGAAGAGATCACGGGTTAACGTGGGCTGGAATAATGAAAGAAAATTGAGACATTAGGACCAACTATTGCGCATGGAATCACTAGGTTGAATGGCACTCTTTGGTATCTTCTTCGCCGTTCTCTTAAGGCAGGCATTTGGGACTGCCACTAAAGGCATATACCCCCACGCAAAATCTGATGGCAAACTTTTTAACCCATCTAGACTCAAGGCAAAGACCAAAATAAGATCAAGATGCGTAAGAGAACTACTTTTTGCAGATGATGCAGCACTAACTACTCATACAGCAGAAGATCTCCAACGGCTCATAGACCGTTTTGCAGCCGCCTACAAAGACTTTGGGCTCACCATTAGCCTAAATAAAACACAGGTGATGGAACAAGATGCTGGTGCGCCTCCGTCAATCAAAATTTCTAATTATGAATTGAAAGTCGTCCACGATTTTGTGTATCTGGGATCGACAATATCAGATAATCTTTCATTAGAGACAGAAATTGACAGATGCATTGGAAAGGCAGCCACAACATTTCCCAGGCTAGCTAAAAGAGTTTGGGAGAATAATAGACTAACAGAGCGTACAAAAGCTCAAGTATATAAAGCTTTGTGTGTTAGCACACTACTCTACGGTCTGAATCCTGGACCCTGTACTCAAGGACAGGAAAGGAAGTTGAATTCCTTCACTTAAGATGTCTGAGACGTATCCTGGGCATAACATGGAAAGACCACATAACAAACAAACATGTCCTTGAAAGAGCAGATATTATCACAGTGCACACCGTCATCAAGCAGAGACGCCTCCGGTGGCTGGGCCACGTATCTCGAATGGAGGATGAACGTATTCCCAAAGATCTCCTATACGGAGAACTAGCCACAGGAAAGAGGCCAACCGGAAGACCCCAAATGCGATATAGGGATGTGTGTGAACAAGATATGAATACCCTTGGAATAGATCCAGACACGTGGGAGAGAGTTGCAACAGACAGATGCTCCTGGAGAAGAGATGTACTAAACGGATTGGTGCTCTTTGAGCGCAATGTGATCCAACAAACTGAGGATAGGCGGCACAGGCTTAAAACGCAGTCTACTTACTGCGGGACTTGCCTCGTCTTACAGATGCGGAAACTGTGACAGGGATTGTCACTCTCGCATTGGACTATACAGTCACCAGCGGTGCTGCCAGGCGGCACAACTCTATAGTCCTTCAGGACTGAAAGAGGCCTACTACTAAGAGGTGAGGGAAAGACAGTGGGTTGAATAGGACAAACGCTGAGAAAACCAGATAATAGTATAACTAGAAAGTGCTTTCCCTGGATTCTCAGTGAAAATACAATAAAGGGAGACCTAAAACACTTGGAGAAGAGAATTAGAAGTATGAATAAAATGGTAAGAACACGTAGGGAGTTGCAGGAGATGGCAAAATATGGTACAGTTTGACATGTGTTTGTTGAGGGCCAATGTTCTAATGGCAAATACACACAGAAGAAGAGAAAGAAGTGGCAGATGATGTGAAGGAGGACGAAGAAGAAGAAATCAGACCGAAGCAGATTTTGAAAGCTCAAAACTAAACACACAATAGATGCAAGCACAATTATGTATGAGCTGAGCTGATGTTCTGAGAATACTATAATACATAGCTTCGTATTGAAACAGTACCTAACTTACAGCGAATTAAAGTTACTTATAATTTGTGACTAGGATCCATATACACGAGACTACTAATGTGATTTACCCCCACTCTATTACTTGTTTATGTATACATATTTCTTATGGTTACTGTCTAATAACACTAAAGGGACCAACGCTGCAGTCCTTCAGATCACGTCCTGGGTCTTACTTGTGATGGTGTAGGCTAGGCGTTTGCCTATGTTGAGAACAGAATTGCTGTTTAAATCCTTCGCTGCTTTCCGTAGTCTGGCATAAACTCGGAGGTATTTATAGAAACAGTCCACCTGCAACGATAAATTGGACACGAAGAAAATCAGTGTAAATACGTCAACGTGTTAGAGAAATAAACAAGTAACTCGAGAGGAAAGGTAATATTGTTTACTGTCTAGTCCTAGATACAAGTCTTACCCTAGTGCGAGGAAATGCAACTTAAAGACTAAATTTCACGACAAAGCAGGCCAGGCCCCAAGCCTTAGTCGGCATCTGGTCAAGGATGGAAGCTCCGATAGGCGGATAGTTAGAGCATTATTTATCTGATCCGGCAGCTTTTGCAGCTTGTCTTGTTTCAGAAGTATTGGTGTTACCTTTCTTCTGGGGAACACTAGGCAGGCTAAGAGAGGGATCATGCTGCATGGGCAACACATGGTCTTTAAATTCAGCATAGGCATTTTTGTGATGTGGAGAGATATAATTCCATTTTACAAACTATCGTCTGTTAAGACAGCGAGGTCCCAGCCAGCCAGCCCTTGGTGGATGAGAGGACACTTAAGCGAAGTTGATAGAGAATTGCACTGCTAATGTTAAGAGCACCGTCGGGGGAGGTTTCTACGCCTTGGCTCGTCATCTCGCTAAATGAGGGAAAGACTGGCAACCTATTCTTCCGTGTATTCAGGCATGCAAGATGTGACGGACAAATAAGATGGATGCTATCTAATGTCTTTACCAACACTTGTCGGAAAGCATAACAGGATGGCGGGCTTGGAGGCTAAGGTTGGGTTCGCAAGTCAGATATGTTTGTTGCATGATCTTTACAGAACGTCCTCCAGTAACCTCAGCATGTATTGGGTGTTTGTAATTTTTAAGGTAATTCTACCTTCTGTGGCTTGCAAGTGCTTTCTGATTGGCCGTTCTGTAAAGGAAATGCAACTAACTAATTTTTAAAAAAATAAGAGTATGGCCTTTGCCTTGCGCACGCGCTTCTGAATAAATCCAATACGAAATAACAATGTTAAGAATTATCGTAATAATAGTTTTATTTTTATTTTAAAAGTTAGTTGTAGATCCTTTACAGGATGTTGCAGTCAACCCCAGAAATTTTTGGCTTTTTGTGATTTCATGGCAATTTTACGTTCTGTAATTTGCCATAGCTTTCTGAACGACCGACACTCACACCATTTTATAAATACCAGCGCAAGGCGATCTGCTGCCAAATCGCCAGCAGCTGTGTAATAATGATGATGATGATAACATTCGAGAATTCTAGACTCCTCATCACTGATCCTGGGTAGTGGGGAGAATACCTAGTCTACCCTGATAAAGCAACAAAATATGAAAATCCTTGTGTTTAATAATAAATAATAATAAATAATAAATAATGAATGTAGAAAAAAAAGAGTATAACATCATAACGGCTAAACCAACTCGCCCGCTTGCATTAGCTGAGCAAGAAAAAAAATCCCTTAACGGTTCGCAATCGCCAAGAACTCGCCGAAAACGTCATTGTCCAGACTGCAATTTTATGAATAATAAAATCTGGAATCAACACAATTTTTGTTCTATACTATGAGTTGAATGGTTACTGTGAAGAAGATGGTTACTGTGAAGTATACATTGATAACTTGGGAATACTATTACTATTATAGTTGGCTTCCACTGAGTTCTGATGACTCCTTTATAGTATCCCTAAAAACAGAGATTGCTAGAACAGTAAATGAAAGACCCTCTTACAAGCCTTAAGGCGTTACGGCCTTATGGTGCTAGACCCATATTTATATATATGAATGGATGATATGCTCAGTACCCCGAAATGGAACATGGGCAAATTCACCTTTAGACATCATTATGATCTTGATGATAATGATGAGGTTAATGGTGATGGCAATGATAAGTATAATGCCGATGGTAGATGATGGAAGTGATAGTAGTGATACTGTCTGTCTGTCATCTACTGCCTAGTGTACATTGCGGTGTTGGAGGTTCTTGAGGTGCCTCAAGAATTAAAGCCGCCTAGCTAGTTCAGCCGCGACACGCAGGTTAGGGTGTTCTCTCTCCCCCCCCCCCCCCCCACCCCCACCCACAGGAAAACAAACTACACCTTACCATGGATTCGAAGCTGGGTCACCTGAAGGAGAACCCGGCATTCTAGCCACCCAGCCAATCGCTCTTTATGGTGATATTATGCAAGACAATTATGATGATAACTATGATACAGGGGTAAGTTAATAAGTAAGTCACAAATGGTTGTAGAAAAATAACTAACTATGATAACAACTTGAAACAAGTTTATTTTTATACATACATTGTCCCTTTATTTCTCAACATAATTTCCACCAACATTGATGCACATATCCGTGTGCTATGTTTTCATTTATTTGCCATCCCACATAACTGTGTGACTTACTTATTGACTTGCCCTCGTAACGTTTTCTACTCAGCTATTCACCGCTTTACGGGAAATCGCTAGGGGCTAAGTCCACTGAAAACCCACCTTGGCGGGAGATATTTCGAGAGTTACGCTGAAGTTGAATGTGAAGTGAAAACTTGATTTAGAAAACAGAGCACGCAGTTCTATGCAGCCGGTTTGGGAATACTGATAAAACGATGGGACAAGTCCATCACTGTTCGTGGAAATTATGTTGAGAAATAAAGGGACAGTGTATGTATAAAAATAAACTGGTTTCAAGTTGTTATCATAGTTAGTTATTCTTCTACAGCAATTTCTGACTTACTTATTAACTAATTCTCGTAATTACGTTTCTGTCAGTAATGATAATGATAATGACGATACCGACAACAATTACGTCTTAATAATGTTTATGTTGAAGTGTTACATCGAACCTGTACTTTTGTATGGATGTGAAATGGGGGAGATAAGCAGACGAGCTGAAAAAACATCTAATGGCGGTGGAAATGTGGTTTCTGAGGAAAATGCAACACGGACAGTCAGAAAAACCAACGAGCAAGTCTTCATTTATTCAATGGATTGCCCTTTGCAGAACTTCCATGCCATAACAACCTTCCGGAAAACTTCTCGGTCATAAGTAAGATGTCCTGCGTCTGATACACCCATCTGGAGATCATGTGCCACATCTTGCACCCATCTTATTTTTGGCCTTCCTATTCTTCTTTTCCCATGCATATACGCCTCCATTCTTGTTCTCTCCAAATTTTCATGATGTTTCAGGTGACCGAAATATTTAAATTTTCGTTGCTTTATCGTCTTTAGTAGCCAACCTTCCTCAATATTCAGACCCTGTCGTCCCACAGGAGGCAAATGGAAGCCGCAAATTGATTAAAGAAATTAAACGTAGATAGTCACATTATTGTGGGCACATTATGAGAAGAAGGGGAAAGCAGAGAAGTAAACATCTGGTGGCTTAACCATACGGCAAGGCAGGGACAAGAACACACATTGTTCCGCGTGTAAGATTGCAAAACATGACCGCCCACGCTTATCGATGATGATGTTGATGATGATTAAGATTACGATGAAGATGAAGTTAATGATAAAGTTGATGGTGATGGCAATGAGGAATGCAATATCGATGATGATGTCGATGATGATGAAAAAGACTATGAAGGCAGCTATGATATTTGTGTCAGTCATGATAATGACAATGACGATCCCGACAACAATAACATCCTAATAATAGCGACGACGTTTATAATAATGTGACAGATGTTGATATCATTGACGCCTGTTTACTTTTTCCATTATGTGAGGACACAGCGACCAAGGGTCAGCGTCGGAGACTTGTCTTTTACTGACACCTGGATGGGCGTTGACTTCTCCTGATGACCAGTCTACAGAAATGGAAGACAGACCATCAATAAGACGTTATCTGAATACAGTGTATTATTTGAATAACATGCATTATTTGAATAACATGTATTATTTGGGGGGAAATATTATTTGAATACAATGCATTATGTGAATAAAATATATTATTTGAGTCACATGTATTATTTGAATAAAATATATATTACGTGAATAAAATGCAATATATGAGAAAAATACATTATTTGTATAAAATGTATTAATTGAATAAGATGTGTTATGTGATTAAAATGTTTTATGTCAATCAATCAATCAATCAATCAATCATGTGCCATGCCGGAACGCGTGGGCGGTCATGACTCGCCATTTCACTCGATTACCAGAGTCGTGAATCAGCTCAATGCTCTTTTCTCGACCATGCCATGTGGCCAAGCCATCCAGGTATTTACTTCTCGGTCTTCCCCTTGGTCTGTTCCCCTGTATCTTGCCAGTTGTCAATAAGTTCTCCAATCCATTTCTTCTCATGACATGTCTGTCGCGGAAATTCTTGGAGTTGTCGATCGATGAAAGACTGTCGCGCCATTCGTCTACAGGCGGCAGCCATCCTTTGATGTTGGAGACAGACTGTACTGATGAAAGTCGGCAAGATCTTTTGTTGTGGGGAAAAGATTCTCCAGATCACAGGCCGACAAGACTTTTTGGAGTACCGGGACAATTCCCCAGATGAAAACGGGACAGCCGGGCAGTTTACATCGAGTCGAAAAAGGAGATTTAAAAAATTGCTTTTCGACGCCTAGGGTCTAGTCAGCTTTGTGACGTCATTCAGACACTGTATTAAAACAGTCTGGACAAACAACTTTGGCGGGAGTCGACCAAATGTTGTGAGGGAACAAGGACATGTGTGATGTTCCTGGTTTGATTATAGAGAGAGACTACAGTGTCTTATCTTGAATTACATCGGCGGACATATATCCATTGTGTGATTTAGTAGTCTCGATTTCAAGCAGGAATAAATATATGGTATTTAATTAAATAGACCCAAATTAGATAATTCTTAGGAATCGAGTGTAGTAATGTGCGTTATGAGAACGTAGTATAGGAACGTCGGCAACAGTAGGCTATCGCGTTGCTTAAACTAGCTAGTGTGAGATGTCAATTAACTCAGTGAGTTAAGAACAATGTAGTGGGATGATATTTAGGGAGATTATAAGTGGTTGGGGGGGGGGGGTAAAGGAAATGTCAGATGGTAGGATCTCCCTGACTGCAGAAGTGGAAGATGATGATGATGATGATGATGATGATGATGATGATGATGATGATGATGATGATGATGATGATGATGATGATGATGATGATGATGATTTCAACAATATACTTCATTCACGTACTATATTTTTTGTTGCATATCCCTTACAGGACGTCGCAGTCAACACCAGCATTATTCAGCTGCTGTTGATGTACTAGGCAAGATTACGCTCAGTAGTTTGCCATTGCTTTCTGAGCGACCGGCTCATATACCCCGTCATTACCGAGCGACGACAACCGCTACCAATTCTCGCGCACATCACGTCACTCACGAGAGTTTACGGGATTGCGGAGAAAGACGATAACTTCTAGGCCATGGAGACCGGCACGTAATATATAGTATTCACATAATAAATTTTACTGACATAAAACGATAGAGTGGTAAAGCGATAGAGATAAAGCGATAGAGTAAGACATGTCAAAATGGTAGATATGCTTGCAGATCTACAAATTGATGGGAAAGACATTAGACTTATAAAAATCATTTATTGGAAACAACAATCTGCCATAATGATTGATAATAAAGTGGGACAATATTAGCCTATTAAGAGAGGTGTTAGGCAGGGATGTGTAATGTCTCCATATCTTTTTCCCTACACAGTGCAAATATTTTCAGAAATGTAGAAATGTAAAATGGAATCAGCATTAGAGGACGAAACATCAATAACATTAGATATGCAGATGATACGGTATTGATTGCAGACAATGAGCAGGATCTGCAGCAATTAGTAGATGCGGTTGTTGCAACAGTGAACAACTGGGATTAGAATTAAATTGTAAAAAGACGCAGATTATGGTTGTCACTAGGAAGAACGAAATACCATTATGTGATATACAAGTAAATAGGATTATTCTTCAACAAGTGAATCGGAACAATTATCTCGGAACACTCATAACATCTGATGAGAGATGCCTTGTAGAGATTAGAACAAGAATTACATGGCGAAAGTAGCCTTTACCAAGATGAAAAACAAACTGACCAATAAAAAAATAATGACAATTGAAACGAGAAAAAGAGTGTTGAGGTGCTACATAGAGCCTGCTATTTTGTATCGATGTGAAACTTGGACAATGAGCAGTCAAGCTAAAAAGCATCTGATGGCTGCAGAAATGTGGTTTCTGAGGAAAATGCAAAGAATACCATGGACAGACAGAAAAACCAATGACCAAGTACTTTTTTTTTTTAAATTCGCAAATCCTTTACAGGACATCGCTGTCAACATCAGCATCTTTCAGCTGATTGTTGATTTCTTGGCAAGATTACGCTCAGTGGTTTCCATTGCTTTCTGAGCGGCCGGGTCAGTTATCCCGCAAGTTACCAGCGGGAGTCGAACCACTTCCAATTCTTGCCCGCTGCGAGACCCTGCGTGGATAAACGGGATTACAGAGTGTCAAGGTGTTGAGGAGGACATAGATAGGACAAGGGACAGAATATAGGTAATGACATATAGGACATAGATAAGGACTTCTACAGGGGAGTAGAGAGAGTAGAGATAGAACACAAGCTAGGACTTAGAACAGTCATAAGACAGGACTTAGGTGGGGACATAACCAGATCATAACCAGGACACCGCCAGGACCAACCCCGAGGATGGGAGGGGACGCTAGTCCACGGGATACCACCCTGAACAGACTAGACGTTAGTTCAACCCAGGTTAACAAGGACAGACTGCTGTACTACGAGACAGGTACAATAGCACGAGGTTTGACTGACCGCACGGGATTTAGGACGGCAAGGCCAGCAGGCCGGCTGAAAACCGTCAGACGGGACGGGACAGTTTTCGAGAGAGGACACTTGTGTATTTCCGAGTGCAAATGCTTAGTTTGCTAGGGCGCAAGTTGGAGATAGCGAGTGTGGAGTTTGAATAAGTGATTGTGCATAAGTATTGTAAAGAAGGCGACAAATGTATATTTGTTCAGGCAGTCACCGCCTGATTATTATATGTAACTATCTCAGGTTCTCCTAAATTAAAAGACATGATATACCATCCACACAACGGATGTTTCTTTGGGTGTGGATGCAGTAGCGAGTGCCTGTGTGTGTGTGTGTGTGTGTGTGTGTGTGTGATTCAAGATGTTGACAGGCAGCTAAACGTGGTGTCAGAAATGGTCAGTTGAATGACTGAATGAATTCACTGCCCGCGTGAATGTGTAAAATCGGAACGGCAGCTAGACGTGGTGTCAGAAGGTGTGAAAGAATGCACTGCCTACTAGAATATGTAAACGTGGTGTCGGAAGGTGTGAAAGAATCCACTGCCTACTAGAATAAGTAAACGTGGTGTCGGAAGGTGTGAAAGAATGCACTGCCTACTAGAATATGTAAACGTGGTGTCGGAAGGTGTGAAAGAATCCACTGCCTACTAGAATATGTAAACGTGGTGTCGGAAGGTGTGAAAGAATGCACTGCCTACTAGAATATGTAAACGTGGTGTCGGAAGGTGTGAAAGAATCCACTGCCTACTAGAATATGTAAACGTGGTGTCGGAAGGTGTGAAAGAATGCACTGCCTACTAGAATATGTAAACGTGGTGTCGGAAGGTGTGAAAGAATCCACTGCCTACTAGAATAAGTAAACGTGATAGCCTAACTGACTAGGAAAAGTGTACGACAGACTAGAATGTGTTAAAGTACTAGAATGTGTAGACGTGGTGTCAGAAATTTCGAATGCATTCACAGCCTACTAGAATGTGTAACATCGGAACGTAAGCTTAACGTTTGTGCGTAAGTGTATAAAATCTCAACTTGCGTGAACGTGCATTAGCGAGAGGTGAAAGTAAGACTGAATCCACCACGAGTGTGTGCAAACGGTTTAAAACTTATTGAATTGTTGTAATAATGATATACAGCATGTTTTCATGATAACGTTTCAGTGGACGCTTCAAGCCAGTGAAGACTACATTACGTGATTACACGACAGAAGACACGACGGCCGACAAAAGTAACAAAAATATATTCCATACTCCAGGTCTTCTCTCTGAAGAATTGACTCGACGGACACATTTTTTCTTGTATCATCATTGTTTTTGTTGAATATTAATTGTTGTTACTCCACACACCAGAAGTGGAGAGAGAAAGTGATATTAACAGCACGAGTAGTGTAACAGGGGAAAGCAGAAGATAACCCCCGAGAACGGTGTAAAAAGCAGAAATTTGCAGAACATCAGATAAGTACCCCATCTATTTTGACATTGCAAGTTAAGGCAGCATCTTATTTTTTTTCAATGCTGTAAATTGAAATTGGTATTATTCAATTCTTTGATAAATATTGCATTAATATTGAACATTGTAAAATTTGCTTTTTTGGAATATAACTTGTAACAATGTCAACATTAAAAGAATGTATTGAAGCTAAGAAGGATATAGGATATTGTGGAGATAGATTAGAACAATGGGCAAAGAAGAAATACAAAGAGGCAAAAGAGGCAGAAAGGGAAGAAAAGGACAGAAAAGCAGCAGCAGAAAGAGAGGAAAGGGCACAAGAACGGTTACATAAAAAGGAACTAGCAGAGTTAGCTGAAGCTACCAAACATAAGGAGCTAGCAGATGCTACCAAACTGAAAGAGTTAGCTGAAGCTACCAAACTTAAACAGTTAGAAATTGAGGCACAAACTCAGGTGAAAATTAAAGAACTTGAGGTGGAATCGCATGTACACATTGCAACGACAAAGTTGAAAAGTAAAGAAGAGGAGAACAAGTATAATAAATACAAAGGGATAGTGAAACCATTTTGCCAAGGTGACTCAATTTCTGCCTGGTCTGAAAATGTAGAATTTAAGCTAAAGTTCCAGGAAGAACCAAGGAAGCACTGGGCCATGATCTATATGAAGAATCTCTCCGGGGAGCCGTTAAAGGTAATAGAGTCCATTCCCCAATAACTAAGGAATGACTATAACTATATTCACCAACGCGTCATGCAGCATTTTCTACTAGATGCCGCAGGGTATCAAGTTCAGTTTTCCAAATTGAAACCCAAAAGTAACCAAACCTTGATTGATTACGTCTCTCACGTGCAAGACGTATATAATAAGTGGCTGAACGCTGCAAAGATCAACAAAAACTATGAAAAACTTAGGGATTTAATGATTATGGCTAAAATTATTTCAACGATCCCAAGTCCTTTTACTAAATTCTTACAACAAGCTGATCTAGATTCATTAGAGCAGTTAGAGAAAAGAGGATCAGCTTATTTTTCTTCCAACAGAGACATATTTAGTTCTAACATCAATGAGAATGAGATAGTGGCAGCAGCCAATATTAAACCTCAAAGACCATTCAAATACAAAGTGAAGCAAAGACCTAATCCACTACAGTGTCCATAGTGTAAATTTTCTGACGATAGTTTGGAATGTGTGATGCTAATCCAAATTATCCATCTCATCTAGAGATGATGATAAAGAAGCAGCAAAACAAGAGAGAAACCTACCGACGTGCGGTTAAATGCTTCTTTTGCAAATCTTATGCCCACTATAGCTAACGTTGTAAAGGGCGCCAAAAATTGAGAAGTGTGAATGCAGTGCTCATTGACTCATCGTCTGAAAGCGAACTTGAGGAAGAACAAATGGAAGAATGTGAAGAGAATGCGTTAGCAGCAATTGATATACTTAACTATGATCGATGCCAAACTTGTCATACATTTCACAAAGATGGAGTACTAAATTGAGGGCATAACATCCCTATTACTAATGAAAATGCCACTGCAGTAATGTCTGACTTGGGAAAATTAACTTTCCACCAGGGGATTGTTAACCATAAACCGTGTCAATTTTTGCTCTATTCCGGATGTACATTAATTGGTCTAAGAAAGGAGTTAGCCAACGAAGAAGATTACACAGGCGATTTCGTCAATTGCCGAACATTCTCAGGCAATGTCGAGAAGTACCCATTGGCCATAGCTCAAATTGTACACCCTTTCTTACAGGCACATTTAAGTGCACAATTCTTGATAACCCTTGTACAGATTTAATCATAGGGTGTTTACCGGACGTAAAGTACTGTACGCAAAAACAAATTAGTGCATGGCAGAAAAGGTATATGAAAATAAAACTAAAAAAAGAAAATTAAAATAGCAGCCACTAATGAAGAAATAAGCAACCAAGAACATCAACCAACTTTACTAAGTCAAGGGACGCAACTATTCAGAACACAACACAACAAAACACCATAGAAGGCTGCATAACTCAAATTCTCTTCAGACAAACTATTGTGACGTGACACACAAAAGTGATACAGAGCAAACTATTAAACCAGCAGAAAGTTTCACCACCAGCATAACAACATCACAAGACAGCACTGACATGAACAGACAGGATACACAACAGACAACCCAGACATTAGACTTAGAACAAAACTCACATATCCACCAATCGTATACTAGCAGACAACACAATTTGCAACACACAAACAATAACACAATGCACAGTGACACGTTGGTCAAGGGACATAAGCAAAGTGGGATAGAACAGACCAGAATCCGGTTAACATGGCGCATAAGTAGTTCCATCACAATTACATTATTAATCGTGTTGAAGGTTATATGCATACCATGGTGTGCTTACCAACTGCAACCAACAACAAACATGTTCCATTGTATGCGATACTAATGTGGCTTGCAAATGTTATAACAGGGTATAATTATCCACCATTTTTGAATATTTTGAACGAAGGGAAAATTCTCATTTCATTGTGCAAGTTAATGACATCTGTATTTGCTATGTATATGCAAAGCAAAATGTACGATATATTTGAAGAATTAAGTTGTTTGGACTCACAGTCAAACCAACTAAAGTAGAGTTGGCATTGGAGGAAATCAATTTCCTAGGCCATACAATATCAAAAGGCCACTTAAAAAGTGATGAAAAAATTGTAGCCAAGATTTTGAATCTCACTATGCCAACAACCAAGAAGCAAGTGAGAAGCCTATTAGGCTTAGTAAATTACTATAACAAATTCATTCCCAATTTGACTCAGATTACCAGTGTATTTTCTGATTTGTTAAAATCAAATGTAAAAATCAGTGTACAAGATGCTACTTTAAATAGTGCAATGTCACAACTGAAGCATTATTTCAGTAACATCCCTATCTTAAAGTTACCTAATCCAAAATTAACCTTTACTCTTAGGACTGACGCGAGTACCACAACCATCTCGGGAGTACTCCTACAAGAATATGATGGAATCCTTAATCCAATAGTGTACGTGAGTCTCAAGCTTACTCCCACAGAAGCCAGATATGATGTGTCTCAATTGGAGGCTCTAGCGATTATGTATTGTGTGAATAAATTATATAGATTTCTTGCCGGAACATATTTCGTCGTTGAAATTGACAATTCCCCGTTGACAGTGATATAAAAAGGGCTTCACTAAGAACAATAGAATTTACCCCCTGGCCCTGCTACTCCAGAACTATTCATTTTCTGTAAAGAACATACTGAGGAAGTAAAAATACGTTAGCAGATTTGCTGACCAGACCCTCAGACTTTGGAGTGCAACAGAAGGAGACGCGTCATCATCACCGTCATCTGCAGCTACTCACAGATTAATTAGTGTATATAGACTTTGATAGTGATACTTAGAACAGAAGGAGGAAGCTACATCACCACCTTCATCTGGCTTGCTGCTACAACTTAGTGTAAATAGACTGTGTTAACACTAACATGTACTACAGTCAACTGATTTTTAGTGAAGTTACACTATGAATCCCAATTTCCTTTGTGTTTAGAAGATAGTTATAGAAATTTTAGAATAATCTAAAGTAAATAGTCTTAGTAATACTCAAAATCATTTAGCGATAGTTTAAATTTAGATAATAGTTAAACCATTAACACCTACAAATTATTAGTATTAGAATATACATGTCTCGTATGAGACAACTTTCTTAATAGCCGATAACACCACTTAATTAGGTAATAGTTTACATTAATTAACAATTAAATACATTTAAAACTTGTTAGGCTCATTAACAACATTTTTTTAAGGGAGCCAACACATTTCTCCTACAGCTTGTTAATTTAGTTAAATTAGTTTTCCTTAGTTAACAACACTCATTAGACCAAACTATAGTAAACCAGGTAGTTAGGATAGTTTCTTCCCTTAGTATTGCCTTAAGCAATCCAACAATTCTGTAAATAGATTATTGTAATATAGAAATTACGACTATAATGTACTACAAGTCAGCTCGTAATTGTTTAAAACGAGCTTATTTCAATGAGAAAAACATTTTTAAATTGACATTGTCTGAATGAGCGGACATAAGATGAGTGAAAGAAGGAATGAATGTATTAAAAATATTACGAATGTTCATTGGTGCATTTTTCGCACACATGTTCGTATTATGATTTGTCTTCGTCTCCTGTGTAACACATGTGAGCGTGAAATTGTTTTATATGTATTTAAGCGCTATTACATTGCAACTATGGTAATGTTTTCCAGCGTCTCAGTTCGGCGACTCATCCTACACATTAAGCATAAACCCTTAATTGTGACATGGAGAAACCTACCTGCGACACTTGAAGACTTTAATTACATGAATTATAAGCATACACCTATGTTTCTAATTTAAACATACATAAAGAGTAAGACAACACGCATAAAAACAGGAATACAAACAGATAACGTACAAACATCAAGGTTATGTAAGGGAGATCATACGGTCACAGGGGACACAACAGATTTATAGAAATTATGAGTACACAGCTTGAGAATTTATCCGCAAGCGGAAGTCAGATAGGTAGAGATCAGCTGACACAGAACTTGTAAAAGAGGTTGATGTACATTTCACGGGAGCCATGATTTTTTTCCATAACAGGAACAGTTTGTTTCGGGACATCTGTTTTCGATGTTTGGAGAGGTAGTGCATTTTATGACTTTGCCATAATTGGAAGACAACCTAGCCTTGGTTCGATACAGCTTCCAGTAGTGCAATGTGGAAGAGTAGTGACTTTTAGCAACATTACAAGTATGTTAAACTGATCATAGACCAGTGGGTAAATACATCAACTTGGTATCATACCAATATGAATCAGAAGTGGTACCTAAAGACACGAGTACTGAACTCCTGCAACACTTTGACAAATTAGATCCAACTATTTATTTTTAGATATATGCTGATACGACATTGTGTCACACCCACTAGTTGAATCTCGTGACACAAAACGGGGGAGGCACGGGAGTATGTCAAGATGTTGAGGAGGACAGATAGGACAAGGGACAGAATATAGGTAATGACATATAGGACATAGATAAGGACTTCTACAGGGGAGTAGAGATAGAACACAAGCTAGGACTTAGAACAGTCATAAGACAGGACTTAGGTGGGGACATAACCAGGTTATAACCAGGACACCGCCAGGACAAACCCCGAGGATGGGATGGGACGATAGTCCACGGGATACCACCCTGAACAGACTAGACGTTAGTACAACCCAGGTTAACACGGACAGACTGCTGTACTACGAGATAGGTACAATAGCACGAGGTTTTACTGACCGCACGGGATTTAGGACGGCAAGGCCAGCAGGCCGGCTGGAAACCGTCAGACGGGACGGGACAGTTTTCGAGAGAGGACACTTGTGTATTTCCGAGTGCAAATGCTTAGTTTGCTAGGGCGCCAGTTGGAGATAGCGAGTGTGGAGTTTGAATAAGTGATTGTGCGTAAGTATTGTAAAGAAGGCGACAAATGTATATTTGTTCAGGCAGTCACCGCCTGATTATTATATGTAACTAGCTCAGGTTCGCCTAAATTAATAGACATGATATACCATCCACACAATGGATGTTTCTTTGGGTGTGGACGAAGTAGCGAGTGCCTGTGTGTGTGTGTGTGTGATTCAAGATGTTGACACAGAGAAAGTGGTGTAACCCCTCGGCCAGAGAGACCGGCGACCAAGTACTACAGGAGACAAATTAAAATCTTAAATTGATTAGAGAAATTAGACGTAGTCAAAATTTTGTGGACATTGTGGTAATAAGTGTCGTCCCTGGGGTGAGGGGAATCAACACCCACATTCTTTTAACCCCATATCATTATCTTGAGGATCTTCTGGATTTCTGTCCACAATACCCCGTCAGTCCCTGGATCTCTCTCTCTCTCTCTCTCTCTCTCTCTCTCTCTCTCTCTCTCTCTCTCTCTCTCTCTCTCTCTCTCTCTCTCTCTCTCTCTCTCTCTCTTACCACTGGACCATGCCCCCTCTCATTCTTTCCCAAAACATACTACACAACTCTAACTTCTAACAAAATGACAAATTAATTTAATAAAGAAAAGTGTCAGGTATGTGCAAAGTGTGTGTGTAGAATGTCTGTCGTATAATCTAGAGTGTATGCAGAATCAGACCGAACATCTCAGGAGCAAAGTCTGCTTCATCACAGTTTTTTTTTTTTTTCCATTGGCACCTTGCCGTCTTGACAGACGATAGTTTGTGCTTTAAAAAGGCATAATAACTTTTAACTATGGCGGTAGCGAGTGTGACTGATAAGGCCAATTTGCGCTGTAAATGTCCGTTCACAGTGGGTGCATGTGAACACGTGGTCATTTCCACCATCATGCACCATCTTACGTCTCAAACGCTTGGTGTGTGACTTTTCTGCAATAATTTTCTCCTTTGACTTTATTCCATTTCTGATATTTGCCCTCCATGCAACACGTTCAGCGGTAACTTGCTCCCAATGTGCATTATTAATGCCTGTATCAATCATGTTCCGCTTACACACATCTTTGTACCGTAGTAGAGGCCGACCCTGAGATCTCTTACCCATCTGTAATTCACCAAAAAAGATATCCTTTGGTATTCTACCATCATCCATCCTCCTAAGATGTCCTATCCATCTAAGTCTACGAAAACTGAGCATGGAATAAACTGTCACACAACCTGATCTTTCCAATACTTCAGTATTTGTGATTTTGTCTTGCCACTTAATACCAAGAATTCTTCGCAGACACCGCATATGAAAGCTGTTTAAATTTTTCTCTTGGTGTGAGTAAGTTGTCCAGGTTTTACTGCCATAGAGAAGAGTACTAAGGACACAGGCTTGATAGACAAGGACTTTTGTTTTGGCAGTAAGCTTCCTGTTCTCCCAGACTCTTTTTCTTAACCTGTTCATTGTTGTTGCTGCCTTACCAATCCGGATGTTGATTTCCTGATCTAGGGATAATTTGCTATTTACCACTGATCCTAGATATGTAAAATGGTCTACTATCTCTAGTTCGGCGTCGTCAATAAAGATTGATGGTACCCCATGTGCACCTTGTGACATAATCTGTGTCTTCTTTTTGCTAATTGTTAAACCAAATTCAGAACAAGCATTGGAGAATGCAGATAGTAGACATTGCAATTCTTCCTCAGAGTGGGTCGTAACTGCAGCATCATCTGCAAAAAGCAACTCTCTGATCAGTACACTCCTAATTTTGGTCTTAGCCTTCAATCTCTGAGCATTGTAGAGGCCGCCATCTGAGCGTGAATGAATGTATATACCACCATCCTGATCACGAAAGGCATATTTCAGTAGAAGTGAAAAGTATATTCCAAAGAGGGTGGGAGCTAGTACACAACCTTGCTTAACTCCACTCTTGATTTCAAATTCTTCAGAAGTTGCACCATCAAACTTGATTATACCCTTCATGCCTGTGTGGAACGATTCCACAATGGACAGAAGAGTTGGTGGGCAGCCAATCTTCTTTAGTAGCCTTGAACAGACCCTCACGACTGACCAAATCAAATGCCTTTGTGAGGTTGATGAAGGCAATAAACAGTGGTTGATTCTGTTCACGGCATTTTTCTTGCATTTGTCGCAATGAGAATATCATATCAGTGGTAGACCGGTTCTGTCGAAAGCCACACTGTGATTCGGGGTAGACTTGATCTTCTAGGACTTGAAGTCTGTGCAGAACAATTCTGGCAAATACTTTTCCAACAATACACAGAAGTGAGATACCCCTATAGTTGTTGCAGTCGCTCCGATCGCCCTTGTTCTTGTACAGTGTTATGATGCTTGAATCTTTGAAATCCTGTGGGACTTGTCCTTCACGCCAGCATAGCTCTATTAGCTGGTGGATCTGTATAGTGAGTGTGTCCTGCCCACGCCTGATAACCTCTATTGGAATCCCATCCTTACCTGGAGCCTTGCCAGATGCAAGTTCATTTATAGCACACTTAACTTCTGTTATGGTGGGAAGTGTGTCCAGGTGGTCAAGAGTTGGTAGAGCCTCTATGGCGTTGAGGGCATCATCCCTAGTTTGGTCTCACTTGAGTAAAGCTCCAAATAGTGCTCTACCCATCTGTCCATCTGCTGTTTCTTATCAGTGATGACTTCTCCAGTCAAGGTTTTCAATGGTGCACTTCTTTTGATCACTGGACCACAGGCTTTCTTTATTCCTTCATACATGCTTCTTATGTCTCCCTTATCACTTGCGATTTGAATGGACTCACATAACTTGATCCAATAATCATTTGCACACTGCCTGGCAGCCTTTTGCACATCCTTCCTAGCTTGCCTTAGCTCACTCAGAGTGTTACGCGTTGGTCTTTCCTTGTTTCTTAAGAGAGCTTTCTTCTTCTTATCAATCAAGGGCTGCAGAGTCTCGCTGTTGGCCGCAAACCAGTCCTGCCTCTTATGATCCACAGTGCCGTAAACCCCTACGGCAGTTTTATAAAGAGTTTCCTTAATTTGACCCCACTTTTCATTTACTGTACAATTTTCTGGTGTATCAGTGAAAGCGTCTTCA
The DNA here is from genome assembly GCA_014155875.1 of Cepaea nemoralis. Taxonomy (NCBI): domain Eukaryota; kingdom Metazoa; phylum Mollusca; class Gastropoda; order Stylommatophora; family Helicidae; genus Cepaea; species Cepaea nemoralis. Next base: position 9,627 of record JACEFZ010024007.1, on the reverse strand, counting down.
AGTTGCTGTTGAAACTGAAAGCACTTTTCAGGATCATGAGTGTTAATAATATTAATCCTGGGGCTAGATTTGTGTTTAGCTGTGTAGATTCTCTTTGGTCTCAGTCTAACCCTTGCAACAACCAAAGAATGATCCGTATCACAGTCAGCACTGTGGTAACTACGAGTCAATGATATATGGTTCAGATGTTGTCTCCGTGTGATGATGAAGTCCAGCTGGTGCCAATGGCCGGATCTTGGATGTTTCCATGTGACCTTATGCATCTCTTTTGTTTTAAAAAAAGAGTTTGTAATACATAGGTCATTACTGGTGCAATGCTCCAGCAGCCTTTGCCCATTTTCATTCATGCGACCGATGTTGTATTTTCCAAGGCACACTGGCCATGAACTCGAGTCCTTGCCCACACGAGCATTGAAATCACCGAGCATATAAATGTAGTCGGATTTTGGAAACTGCCTTGATCACAGAGTCTAACTCCTCATAGAACAAATCCTTCACATCATCAGAGGAATCGAGTGTCGGTGCATATGCAGTAATAATGGTGGCAAACCCACAAGAGGTTGCCAAGCGCAGGGATACTAGTCTTTCATTTCCTCCTGCTGGAATTTCAATCATTCCCAGTAGCGAATTCTTCACTGCAAAGCCCACACCGTGTTGCCTTTTTTCTGCCTGCCCTCTACCCTTCCAGAAAAAGGTGTAGTTGTTTTCCCTGAGTGACCCTTCCTCAGCGAGGCGAGTCTCCTGCAGGCCAGCAATATCAATGTTAAGACGATTGAGTTCGGCATCAATCACAGCCGTTTTTCTCACATCGTCAATATTGGTCAAGTCAGTGGAAAATCCTGGACACATGGTTCTCACGTTCCAGGTTGCAAGCCGTAGCTTGAGGTTTCTATTTATATTTTTGTTTGTATCTGGTGCATTGGTTTTACAGCCTGCGATTCAGATTTTGTCCTAGCCCCAAGCACCCATTGAAGCAGGCAGGCTGTGGCGGATCAGCACCCAATTGGCTGGGGGCTGCCCAGCTTGAGGAGGGCGGTAGCTGATCAGTGACACCTATAGGTGTCTCCCACCGTCAGAGGCAACGCGTGGCGCCCCATGTCTACGCCAACTGACAAGGACTTATAACCCGTAACAGTTGCCTCTCGCTTTGATTCCGAGACCAGTTAAGACCAGGGATGGAGTTATTGCCTCTCCATAGCACAAAGCCTGGGCTAAAATATAGAGATCATGTGTTGCCCATGCAGCATGATCCCTCTCTCGGCCTGCCTAGTTCACTCCAGAGGAAAGGTAGCAACCCTACATCTGGAACAAGACAAGCTGCAGAAGCTGCCGGATCAGCAAAGCAATGCTCTAACTGTCCGCCTGTCGGAGCTTCGATCCTAGACCAGTCGCCAACCAAGGCTTAGGGCCTGGTCTGCCCTGCCATGACAATTTTGTCTTTAGCTTGCATTTCCTCGCAACAGGGTAAGGCTTGTACCCTCCCAATTGCGCTCTTCCGCCCGAAGCCGTTGGCACAATGTGGGGTGTCGGGTTTGGTAAGCGCCGCCCAACGTTCGGCGCTAACAGAAACCAGGTAGTACCGTCTACTGTTATACGGTAGCTCAGTCATATCTGACTAAGACCTGACAGATCACAGTACTGGCCACACAACAGCACCATAGATCAAGTACAGAATGACCTCACCAAAAGCTGTGTTTCTCTGGCCAGGTGTCGACTTCCTCCAATGGCTCTTGGATAGTCCGAATGCCTGGTCCCCAATAGTGGATATAGTCCAATACTGACCATGGATCTGACACACACAGTGTAACTAATATGTCACTAAAAGTTCTGTGATCTGATAATCCTTGTATAGTAAAATAATGTTTACTGTCACTTTGAAACAAAATGTTAGTAGTTAATTTCTCATAGGAAATTCACCATTTGAAAAACACAACGTTAATAGTTAATGTCACACAGGAATTCACCATTTGGGAAAACGCAATGTTAATTTTCAAATTTCTCTATATAACTACTATTGTTCCTGTTACTGGTGGTATTGTATCTTCACTCTACTATGATGAGAACTACCACTGAGGAATCACTCTTAGATGATCATCAGTTCCTGCTCAGCAGAGGCCAGGTTCTTGCAGACCCTCTGGATTATGGGTCCAGTGCAAAAGCCGCTGAGAAAAAAATTGCCTTCAATGAACGAGCCATAATCTTCTTCCATGACTTTTCTGCTAGCTTTCTGGAAAACATTGTGGAACCTGTTGAAGAAAGAACACACTTGGTGAGAGCAACCCGATTCCGACCTTCATTAGGTGAGTGTAGGCCGACGGCTTCACTCAGATATACAACAGAGAACTAAACTCTGTCATAAGACAGAGGAGCTCATCGCATCGATCTAAGTCAGTGTAAGACAAGGAAAGACTACAGTAAAAGTGCAGGTGGGTGTGTGTGTGTGTGTGTGTGTGAGTGCGTGTGTGCGTGCGGGCAGGCAGGCAGGCAGGTAGGCAGGTAGGTAGGTAGGCAGGCAGGCAGGCAGGCAGGCATGCATGTATTTGATGCATTCGATGACGGTCCATCCGATTGAGATGAAATTTTCTACATTTATTCTTTTCATTTCCATGCAGCGAACTGTCATAGTTTGTTATTGTACAATCAGCTATTTACTTACTATAATTTAATATTTAAATTTACATTATCATTTATACATATATATAGCGAGGGGACTTAACTTAAGAAAAGTTATTTCAAGGGGTATAACTTTTAATATCATTGCTATATAATTTATATATTGATTGTTGCATTGTTTTCAAAGATTTATAAACTCTTAGTCTATAGTTATTTACAGTCATATGAGTTATAATAAATTGTGAGATAATCTTTAAGGCATTTTCAAAGTTTTCATAAAAATAATGCATCTATTTAAATAGTGAAAATTTTCTAACTTAACTTTTTATGTGTAAAGAAGTTATCTACAGTCATGTAGGTAATTAAAAACAGTTTTCATTAAAAATAATGGATGGTGTGTGGAAGGACATTCTTAAGTTAATTCTTATTTTGTTATATGAATTTAATGAGACGCTCCCCGCCAGGAGCTGGGCGAAGCCGCGCCGGGTTAGATAGATAGACAGACAGACAGTCGGGAACGGGAGCTTATAAGACTACTTATATGAATTAAATGAGATTCTCCCCACCAGAGGCTGGGCGAAGCCGGGCCGGGTCAGTCAGACAGACAGACAGACAGACAGGCAGGCAGGCAGACAGACAGACAGACAGATATATAGTCGGGAACGGAAGATTATATGACTACTTATACGAATTAAATGAGATGCCCTCCACCATTGCCTGGGCGAAGTCGGGCCGGGTCGGACAGACAGATAGACAGATAGACAGATAGTCGGGAACGGGAGCTTATATGACTACTTATATGAATTAAATGAGATGCTCCCCACCAGGGACTGGGTGAAGCCGGGCCGGGTCAGACTGACAGACAGACAGACTGATAGACAAACAGATAGATAGACAGACAGACAGATAGTCGGGAACGGGAGCTTATATGACTACTTATATGAATTAAACGAGATGCTCCCCACCAGGAGCTGGGCGAAGCCGGGCCGGGTCAGACAGACAGACAGACAGACAGACAGATAGATAGATAGATAGATAGATAGATAGATAGATCCCCGACAGGAGCTGGGCGAAGCCGGGCCGGGTCAGTTAGTGTTTATATATATATATATATATATATATATATATATATATATATATATATATATATATATATATATATATATGCCGTGCTATGATATGAACAGAGAGGCGGTCGCATCAGGCGGCACCATAAGGGGGCTTCATATGTACAGTATGCGGAGATTGCCGTCTCCCTGGCGAAGATGTTAAGGCGCTGTTCGTAATCCCTTATACCCACGTACGAAACACAGCTGCGCGAGATTCGGCATTGGATCGCGTCGCGTTGGTTTCTTACGGAAAGGTATGTTATCTGTCGTTCAGAAAAAAATGGCAAACTACTGAATGTAAATTTGCCAAGACATCAACAGCAGCTGAAAAATGCTGGTGTTGACTGCAATGTCCTGTAAACATATGATATGAAAAAAATGCGGAGAAACATAAAGGACGAAACAGGACGATAGAGAGACAGACGTATAGATAGAAAGATAGACAGAGAGGGGCAGACGGGCGGAGGGACGGATCGACAGACAGACAGACAGACAGATACACGGAAAGGAAGGATCGAAACACAGACAGACTGATGTGCAGTCATAATAACTCACTAATCAAAACCTTGCTAATCGACATTTATCATAACAGTCCTATGTTAATGACAACTCACATGCTTTGTTGATTCTTGCATAACTATTTCGTCATGCATCGATGCTCAATTTTAACGATTTCTAAATCAACGCAATCTGATTTCGTTAAGTCACTTATAACAATTATTCTCCGTTGGTCTCTTATTTCACTTCCTTCCATTCTCTCCCTCCCCCTCCCACATCATCATCATCATCATCTCTCTCTCTCTCTCTCTCTCTCTCTCTCTCTCTCTCTCTCTCTCTGTATATGACCTATTGGCCACTCTTTTAATAGTTCTGTCAACAAAACATGTGGCGTAGTGTGCCTTTGA
>JACEFZ010024007.1:0-2500 GCA_014155875.1 Cepaea nemoralis | reverse complement strand
GGAGGAGGTAGAGGGAGGAGGAGGGAGGAGGAGGAGGGAGGAGGCGGAGAGGGAGGAGGAGGGAGGAGGAGGGGGAGGAGGGAGGAAGAAGGAGGAAGAGGGAGGAGGAGTGATGAGGAGGAGGGAGGAGGAGGATGGAGGAGGACAGAGGAGGAGGAGGGAGGAGGAGGGATGAGGAGGAGGGAGGAGGAGGAATGTGAAGGGAGGAGGAGGGAGGAGGTAGAGGGAGGAGGAGAGAGGAGGAGGAGTGAGGAGGAGGAGAGGGAGGAGGAGGGGGAGGAGGAGGAGGAGGGAGGAAGAAGGAGGAGGAGGGAGAAGGAGGGATGAGGAGGAGGAGGGAGGAGGAGAAAGAGGGAGGAGGAGGAATGTGAAGGGAGGAGGAGGTAGAGGGAGGAGGAAGAGGAGGAGAAGGGAGAGGAGGGATGAGGAGGAGGGAGGAGGGGGGAGGAGGAGGAATGTGAAGGGAGGAGAAGGAGGAGGTAGAGGGAGGAGGAGGAGGAGGAGTGAGGAGGAGGAGAGGAGGAGGAGGAGTGGAGGAGGAGGAGGAGGAGGAGGGAGGAAGAAGGAGGAGGAGGGAGAAGGAGGGATGAGGAGGAGGAGGGAGGAGGAGGAAGAGGAGGAGGAGGAATGTGAAGGGAGGAGGAGGGATAGGGAGGAGGGGGAGGGGAAGAGGAAGAGGGTAGGAGGAAGAGTGGAGAGGAGGAGGGAGGAGGTAGAGGGAGGAGGAGGAGGGAGGAGGAGGGAGGAGGAGAGAGGAGGAGGAGATAGGAGGTAGGAGGAGGAGGAAGAGGGAGGAGGAGGGAGGAGAAGGAAGGAGGAGGAAGAAGGAGGAGGAAGAGGGAGGAGGATGGAGGAGGAAGGAGGAGAAAGAGGGAGGAGGAGGAAGAGGGAGGAGGAGGATGGAGGAGGGAGAGGGAGGAGGGGAAGAGGAAGAGGGTAGGAGGAGGAGGAGGGAGAGGAGGAGAAGAAGGGAGAAGGAGGGAGGAGGAGAAGGAGGAGGAGGAGGAGGAGGGGAGAGGAGGGAGGAGGCAGAGGGAGAAGAAGGAAGGAGGAGGAGGAAGGAGGGAGAGGAAGGAGGGAGAATGAGGAGGGGAGGAAGGAAAGGGAGGTGGAAGAGGAGGAGGAGGGAGGAGGAAAGAGGTAGGGGGAGGAGGAGGTAGAGGGAGGAGGAGGAGGAAGGAAAGGGAGGAGGAAGAGGAGGAGAAGGGAGGAGGAGGGAGGAGGAGGTAGAGGAGGAGGAGGTAGGAGGAGGAAGAGGGAAGAGGGAGAAGAAGGGAGAAGGAGGAGGGAGGATGATGAGGGAGAAGGAGGCAGGAGGAGGAGGGATGAGGAGGGAGAGGGAGGAGGAGGGAAGATGAGGGAGGAGGGGGAGGAGGCGGAGGGAGTAGGAGGGAGGAGGAGGGGAGAGGAAGAGGGAGAAGGAAGAGGGAGAAGGAGGAGGGAGGAGGGAGAGGGATGAGAGGGAGGAGGAAGAGGAGAAGGGTGGAGGGAGGAGGTAGAGGGAGGAGAAGAGAGGAGGAGAGAGTTCGCCATTCCGAATTCATACTCGTCTAGTTCTTCCCTTCTACACGACTGTAGATAACTTCCTTACACATAAAAAGATGAATTGTTATTGATATTGCCGTGGCATGGAGGAATATCAGCAGCAGAGTTGATCCAAAAAACCAAAGACTGAGATCTACGGAGAGCCATGAACGCCTACGCCAGCCGGCACGGCACTTGATGATGATGATTGCCGTGTGACGATTCTGTGTAGTCACGTCATTTTCTTCCCTTTCCCTAGCGTTTTGGTTCGGGGATTCTTTCATCATCATCATCATATATTTACGTACGTATTTTGGGAGGGGGAGGAGGGAGGAGGAGGAAGAAGAAAAAAAAACTATGACAGTTGACAGCTCTGGAATGAAAGGAAGGCGTGTAGAAAATTTCATCTCAATCAGATGGGCCGTTCGCGAACAAATAAAGGACATACATATATATTTACATATATATTTACATACATACACTTTGTTTTATAGATATAGATTGTACCATATTGTTCTTGGCAATATCTGAGCACATATTTGAAGAGAATGTTAAACTAGATGAGCTAAAGCAAGCTTTAAACACACTGAAGCATGTAAAGACCCCAGGTCCTGATAAAGTCCACAGCGAAGTTTAATCTATATGGGTTATGTTGGAAATGTGATTCGTTTTTAAACATCTGGCATGTAGATGCTGAGGTAGGGGATGACACCCCACCCCCCCCCCCCCCCCCCCACCCCCCAAAAAAATAACTCGCTCTCTCTGTCTCTCTCTCTCTCTCTGTCTCTCTCGATGACTTCAACATAGATATTAGTAAATCCAACCAGAGCATGGGACGGATATCATTCTTTCCTACAATTTCAAACAACTAATAAACCGTCCCACAAGGGTTACTGACACATCCTCAACTATAATTGATCATATATATGTTACTTTTCCATTAATATTATGAATACTTTTCCATTAATATTATGAA
>JACEFZ010024006.1:17500-48861 GCA_014155875.1 Cepaea nemoralis | reverse complement strand
GTTGGGTTGATTTTTTTTTTTCTGGAGTTTGGGCCCAAAATTTACTTGTGGGGTAGTCCCGATTACGGGGTATCCTTCTTTCTTCTTGGACCTTTTGTAAAGTTAGGCAATCAGGTTTGTGAACCATGAAGCATGTGGTAAGGAAACATCATATTGTTGTTGGTTTGGTCTGGACCGATAGATCATCAGTATGGTCCAGATTAAAAACAGTCACTGTCCAGAAGGAAAGTAATGTTTTTCGGAAAACATTCCCAAAAAACCCATAACAACCAGGTGGTGGAACTTTCAAATATTTTGATTACCAACATGACACAATGAAAAAAAATTAAAACGACTGTCAGTTGCTTTCAAAGACTAAAACAATTTAAAGAGTGGGACAGGTAGAACTACAAAAAAATTATTTTTTTAAGAGTATTCAACTTACGCCTGTGAGACACTTACTAAACAATTCATAAAGGCACTTGAATATAATGTAATAGAGGGTTCTAAGAATATCTTGGGTAAAAAGAACAAACTCATCCATAGGTCAAGAATATTGAAGATGGTTTTTTTTTTAAAGACAAGCAAAGAAAATTGGTATATTTGGTCACTTGAAACGTCATGAAAGTTTGGAGAGAGCAATAATGGAGAGGTTATGTCTGGAAGGCCCAAAGAAGATGATCTCCAGATGTTGTAATGGACATCTTGTTTGTGATCAAGAATTTTTAATTTTTTTTTCTATATTTTCGGCGGGTTTTAGGGGAACGAGATTCTGCAAAGGACTTGCTACTAAATGATAGAGTAAGGCATGTATAAATACATCTGACTTTCTGGATCAACCAGGAACCTGGAATATTTTTTATATCCCTTTTCGCAACAAGACTTAAGACAATAATTTTCAAAGTTCACACATTAGAATACTTCTGGTTTCATTTAAAACAAACTTTAATTACTAAAATAGTTTGTTTACTGTGTAAGTAAAAATAGTGCCACGTGTTAGAAGGTCTTTGATACATCAAAGCCGACTTTGGGGCTTTTTCGATATAAATATTGTAACCAATGGGGTATTTTAATGGTGGTTTGTGATGTCATATGGGTTAAATATAATCATACCATTGACGATTTGGTTTTGAGATACAAGTCTCTGTTTTGGGGGTTGTGACGATTTTACAACCCAGCACATGTTAAAGGGGGGTACACCAGGTCGAAGGTGGTGGTGGTTCGGGTTGGAAACATACATCTGGAAGACGTGGACATAAATGACCAAAGTGGGCTTCCTGTCACATGACATACATCTCGGAATGAACATTTGTGTTAATTTCTTATCTGTTTTCTGATTGGTTGATTCAAAATGTCACTCAGACCACTCCAGGAGATATGACCTATGTGATTTTGATGTTATCTGTTCTCTGATTGGTTGATTCAAAATATCAGGCAGATAGAACGTTGGTCACTACAGGGGATATACCCTTTGTGATTTGATGTTATCTGTTCTCTGATTGGTTGATTCAAAATATCAGGCAGATAGAACGTTGGTCACTACAGGAGATATACCCTTTGTGATTTGATGTTATCTGTTCTCTGATTGGTTGAATCAAAATGTCCCTCAGACCACTACAGGGATATACCCTTTGTGATTTGATGTTATCTGTTCTCTGATTGGTTGATTCAAAATGTCCCTCAGACCACTACAGGAGATATGCCATATGTGATTTGGTGTTATCTGTGTTCTGATTGGTTGATTGATGTTGTTCATTTCAGATATACACCTCTCTCACGCGACAGTATCAAAACCAGTGACGAAACAAAGGCCAAGTCTTTTTCTCATTTTCGCATTCAACGAAGAAGGATGTTTTGATTCAACGGATATACATTCATTGTTACATTGTGTAAGGTACTTATTTCCAGTAAGGCTATAATCTGTGTCTTCTTACTATTCAGTTCCACCCCTAGTTATTGACTGCGTGGGTCTACTAAATGTTGCTGGTCCTCTTCATTGTCTGTAATCAGACTGTGTCATCTGCATATCTGTTATTGTTTCCTTTCATGTCTTCTATATTTCTGAAAACAGTTTCATTGTACAAGGCGACATTACACATACCCATCTCACACCTCTCTCAATAGGCTGAAATTGGTCTACTTCATTATCAATTTTTATGGTAGCTTGTAGTTTTCATTATATGTTTTTTACATGTCTAAGGTCTTTTCCAGCCGTTTGTAGATCATCAGGTCTAAAGTATTAAGCATTTATGCTATGATGCTGTCTGAACCGGGCTTTTGGTAGCTTTCATATGGTTAGAGCCTCCACATTAAAAACGGTGGCCGTTCCTTATTATATTCTTCTCTGTTAACTTCATAAAGGTTTTTTTCAATATTCTGATCATACGTGTAAAAGCTATTCTATTATTTTATCCATCTGTTGTCTTTAGGTAGCCTTCTGCTGATCTTTGATTAGTAAGTGGTTGAATTCTTTTGCTATTAGTTTCGTATTTTACTGTTGCGTTGTTTTGTTAATTTCTAAGCACTAGAGCCCTGTTTCTTTGACCTCATATATAATATTCCGAGTTTTCTGTGATTATCTTCATATTAGCCAGGATTATCTTTGTTTCCATTAGTTGTTTCAAGACATCCCTATCTTATTTTATTTTGTTGTTATATCTATAATATTTATCCTTTCACCAGGTTGAAAAGTTGCTGACACATAAATATCTCGAATCTATTACATACAAGGAAGTACAAGCTCGAGGCTATTGCGTACAAGGAAAGGAAGGGAACTGTCCTACCACTGGTATGCCTTCACCGTTTTCACATTACACATCACTAAATATTTTCAATCCTAAATGCTGTTCCCTTGGTGGTCATATTCAGCAATGTTCCTTAGTATACCACAGTTGTTTCATCCAATGTAAAATAACACAGAGAATAGAATTACAAATAAGTTGTTGTTTGTCTTCACCATCAACTACATAAGGACTGGATGCGAAAGAACACAGAGAAAATGAAAATACAATACTAAGTGTTATGTGACGGCATAACCTCAGTTGCTATATCTTCCTTTTGGTATGTCTTATAAAATATTTTCTGTAGATATGATGTCATATGGTTGCGAAATATCTATAAGTGATTTTTGTTATTCTCCACAGCTGTTTGACGCCCAGTGCTTACTCGAGATTTATACAGGTGTGGAACGATAGGAACCTACACACTAATTTTCACTATCAAGACGATATCTATTGGATCAACACAAAGTCTTACTATCACCAAAAGCCAACACCGGAAACTATTGCCTAACATTATCAAGCCATTACCGGGAACTATAATAACTGGAAAAGCTACCAACTATACAAGATCTTAATATCACCTTATCATCAACCGGAAACTATTGATTCATATTACCAAGCCAATACCGGAAGTTAAAAGTCTATTTTTGCTGAATAACACTGTCTGCTACCAAGATCTGTATTTGGAAAAATCTTGGATACACAAGAGCTTATCACTATATCTCCGGAAACTTGACTCATCACCACAGTTCTGTCTATCACTATGGCCACTACTCAGAATGTCTTTCTGTGTCCGACATGTGACAAAGCTTTCACTGAAAAGCACAATCTCACACGTCACATTAACACCATACACAACCCCACAACTCACAAGTGTCACATATGTTATAACTCGTACAAAAGAAAAGACGACCTAAAGTGCCACATTAAAAAGTATCACCAGACATCATCAATGGACACTACACCGTCAAAGGACACTACACCCTCAATTTCAAACATGGATATACCAAAGACTACTGCATCAAACAGCACAGCACGTAAAAGGAAAGCTCCCACAGACACACATACACCTAAAAAACAGAAACTTTAAGAAGTTGAAACAGAAACACCAGACAACCTCCCTCAGGAAATCCAACCCACATATAGAGAAAACTGGGATAGTATTGGGACACATTACAAGTGTGATAAACACATGTCAGTCTACACATACTACATTAGCCCACAGACACAGCACCCTATCGACTGGACAGACACTCTATAAAAGATCTTTAATACTCAGACAAACCGATTCAAGATCAATTATTCCCACCATTTAATTCGGAGACATAGAGAAACACAGGACCTTAGATTCTTTCATGCTTCCTCCAACAATGCTGCCGTTTTAGAATTTCCAGCTTTAATTAATAACAGACATGACTATGACGACTTCATCAAGACAGTTCATCAACATGACATCCTTCCATACGCTATGCAGCAACGATCAGACACCAAATACAGTGTAGAGACAGTAGCTGCTACATCATTTTATATTTTTCACATTCCTGAATTTCCTATTGGTTGCTGCCTGACTGATATTCCAGACTACATTACCCACAACCAAGCCATCAATATATTACAATATGACTCTAGTTCTAAGACATACACTGATAACCTTTGTTTTTTTAGAGCACTAGCTGTACACAAAGGATCAGATGTTAAGAATCTTAGGAAACAGACAAAAGAGTATGCTAATAAGTGGAAAGAGTATCAGAACATAGAGTCCCTAACTAATTTTCCAGGTGTTATACTACTCGATGTCCCCAATTTAGAAGAATGCTTTGTTCTCAATGTAGACATTTTTGAGTATGATGATAACCACTCACTGGTACCAAAGCTTAGAGGCAGTGGACCATACGATGAAACGTTAAGACTTTTGTTTTTTAAAGAGAATTTCATTTACATTGTAGATATTGACAGAGCAGCTCACGCTTTTAGTTGCCCAAAATGTGGGAAGTTGTGGAAGATCTTTAGGGACATGGAACGTCATGAAAACAGTTCCAACGGAGGTAAAACTTTAGAGCATTTTAAAGGAGGGTTTTACAGTCCACCTGAAACCGTCTGGGAACTAATTGCTGAACAAGGCATGCCAGTCAATCCTAAGTATGTTTACCCGTACAGGGCTACATACGATTTTGAATGCTTCTTTGAGGCTTCAAGTCTTCCTAGTGATAGTAATTCAACAACATTTTTAGCAAAACATGTTCCCATGTCGTGCTCAGTCGCCTCCAACGTCCCTGGGTTCGAGGCCCCGGTCTGCTTCATCACAGCGGGTGATCCTCAAGACCTGGTGAATAGGATGCTTGATCATTTGACCCGAATCGCTGATGCGGCATATTCAAAACTGCATGCTAAGTTCGAAGATGTGTACACCGCACTAGAGGCGATACATGAGAACACTTTAATTGGTAGGTTCGATGCGTACTTGAAAGAGTTACCGGTCCTAGGGTTCAACTCTGGAAAGTACGATATCAACCTCATCAAGCCATACTTATTTTCTTATTTCATAAAATCAGAGGACGTGTCGTGCAATTTTGTTGTCAAGAGAAACAATAATTTTATGTGTATTGCCACAGTTCAATTGAAGTTTCTTGATATCAGTAACTATTTAGCACCATAAGATTTAGCACCATAAGATGACCACATTAGAAGACTTTCTAGTGTGGTATAATAACAGAGATGTACAGCCTTTTATTGAGGCATTAGATAAACAGGTTACATTCTACAATGATTTAGGTGTAGACATGTTTAAGGATGCCATTTCCGTCCCTGGAGTAACCTTAAAATATCTTTTTAGGACTCTGTCCAAAAACGTAGTGTTTTCACTATGTTCTGAGAATGAGAAAGATCTGCACAAAACACTTAGAGACAATATTGTAGGAGGGCCGTCCATAATCTTTCATAGATACCATGAGATAGGTCAGACACGCATCGGAGGGGGTAAGCTAGTTAAGAGTTTGAAAGGATATGACGCTAACGCTCTCTACCTGTGGGCTCTAATGCAAAAGATGCCCACAGGTTTTCCTGTCATTCGAAAGGCAGAAGATGAGTTCAAGACTCATAAGGGTAGATTTTACACTGTTCAGTGCAGAGAGTGGCTAGCGTGGATAGAGCATAGTTAGAATATAGAGTTGAGGACACAATTCAATGGGCGGGAGATGGCGCTGGGTCCGCGTCACATTAGAGTAGATGGTTGGGATAGGGTGAATACAACCGTGTATCAGTTTCACGGATGTCTATTCCACGGTCACCCAGACAGTCCCCTGACTCGTGGTATTGACATAAATCCAGTAAATAAGATACCTCTGACAGAACTATATGACAACACATGTGACATTCATGACTACTTGGTTAACAAGGTGAAAGTTAAAGTAGTAGAAATGTGGGAATGTGAGTGGCGGAACCTTAAAAAGACCAATAGTGACGTTAAGGGTTTTGTCAAGGGCAGATTCCCATATGTCAAACCTTGGCATAATAAAAAGACCATTAACAAAGAAAGGATTCTAAAGGCTGTAAGAGCTGAGAGTTTGTTTGGGTTGATAGAGTGTGATATCCACGTGCCAGACAAATACAAAGCGCGATTCTCAGAGATGACACCAATATTCAAAAATATTGAAGTGGGCAGAGAGGATATTGGTGACCTTATGAGGCAGTACGTGTAACAGTATTGGGTATTATTAGGATCTAGTGGGAAACACAGATACAGCACGATTGAGCATTGAGACTGAAAGGGGTGGGGGATGCTCAATCGTGACGTATTGGGTTGGTATGGGCAGTTGAGACCGAGCATTCGAGCTAAGGGCAGTTAGGACCCGGCCTTAGGAGGCAGTGAAGTCTAACATCAACGCTTTGTCTTCAAGGACTAATAAACTTTATATTATCAACTGAAACCACGTCTTGCGAGCCTCTATACATTGTTACAGAGCTCGAAATGGAGCCACTTGACCAGGATCCTGAATTTGACCGTCCCGGCTACCACGCGAAGTACTAAAGAATCCAGACAAAACTGCAAAAACAGGAAGGTATTTCGAGTAAACGTTTTCTCAAGTCGGTTTTTTTAATCAAGGTCGGGAGCCGCCTGTTGTTATGCTCTGGGTAACCGAACTATAGTTGATATACTCCTGTGAGTTGGATTCCCGTTGCTTTGACCTGGCTGCTCTGAAGGTCACCTGCTTGTTAACGAACTGAGTAAATTATTTCAGCTCTCAAATTCTAAGAAAATGGCCGTCTATGGGACTTACAGCTATAATTGGCCTGGACCGAAGCTCTTTGGCGGGGTCAGTTGAAATACAGATTTTCTTGATCATTAAAATCAATAGAGCCCTCGGCAGCTCATCTCAGAGCTTTATTTTGTTTCAAGAATCCGTTCCTGGGTGGCTGATACGCTTGACCGCTCCTCAAAGGTTTTGTAAAGCCCTGTCGAGCTTTGTAGAACAATATCAAGTTTTGTAGGGCCCTGTCGAGCTTTGTAGAACAATATCAAGTTTTGTAAAGCCCTGTCGAGCTTTGTGGAACAGTATCAAGTTTTGTAAAGCCCTGTCGAGCTTTGTGGAGCTAAATCGAATTTTGTGAAGCCATATCGAGCCCTGTGGAACCATATCGAGCCTTGTAGAACCATATCGTGCCCTGTGGAACCATGTCGAGCCCTGTGGAACCATATCGAGCCCTGTGGAACCATATCGAGCCCTGTGGAACCATATCGAGCCCTGTGAAGCCATATCGAGCCCTGTGAGGCCATGTCGAGCTTTGTGAGGCCTATCGACCTTTGTGGACCCAGAAACTAACTGCGCATTGCTATAATAAGTGGGCGCATTGCTATAATAAGTAAGTGCATTACTTACATTTAGAAGTAAAATTGTGTGATACTTAGACCCAGAAACTAACTGTGCGTTGCTATATAATAAGTGAGTGCATTACTTAAATTGAGAAGTTAAAATTGTGTCTATAATAAGTAAGTGTATTCTTTAAATTAAGAGGTTGAAACTGTGTTTCGTGCTATATTTTAGAATATTTCAGAATGGCAGAACAAGACTCCTGGCGTATTTTGACCGATAACGAGCATAGGTACAATTGACTAATTGAACACTGCTCTTGTGTGAAGCATATAGTCGGTTTAGATAAATACGCCTGTGAAATTGATTTAGTGATTTCAGTATAACAGTTCCATCACAGCACAGTGGAGAAACAGACATAAAATTCAGCTGAGTATAAGAATATACAGAAGAAGAAGCAGAAGGATTGTTTCAGCTTAATAGATGAATATGAATTACCTGAATTAATTGTTTTCCAAAACAATAGGTCATCTTCCTTAAATTGGAAAATTTAAATTGTGTGGTTTTTTGGGCTTGCTTTGTTTTAGTATTTTTCAGCATAGCGGAACAGGACACCTCAGCACATCTTCTTTAAATTAGGAAATTGAAATTGTGTGTTTTTTTTTTTGCTGGTTTTATTTCAGTATTTTTTCAGCATGGCGGAACAGAACACCTGAGCACAAGTTTTGACGTTAAATTAAGAAATTACAAAAATGAAGTTGGTTACTTGTATAAATATTTCAGCTTAGAAGACTCAGCACAGCACATATTTCAGCTGAACTCAGGATAAGTTTTTTTCCCAGGTACTAAAGAAGTATACAGAAGAATATTGTTTCAGCTGGATAGATATTTCAAAGGAACTGAATATGAATTTCTTGTGCGGGGAGTTACAACGGGTTAGCACATGGTTAGGAGAATTAAAGATGTCAATTACGGAGGTAGAGAATTTTCTGAAAACGTTGAAGAACAAAACAACTAGACAGGACCCTTATAGAATTATGGTAGACAGTAATAGAGTAGGAAAGAATAACAGGAGACAGACATTGCTTAATAAAGACAGAAGACAATATGGTTATGACGAACCAAGGCCTGATCTATATAGAGTAAAGACAGTGAGAACAGACGAAATAGTGAAAGCTTGGACTGGTATAAATACAAAAATGGGCGTGAGAAAAGCATTTCAAAGAAATCATGGGACTGGCCTTCTCACAGTGCAACTGCTAGAAAAAGACGTGACGACTGGTTAGAGAAAAGACAAAGACAATATTTAAACTCAGGTGTAAGAGACAGAGTTGAACCAGTAAGTAAAATACAGACTAGTCCTAAAATGGTTGCGAATGTGACTAGAAGACAGGAAAAGAAGAAGACGATATTAGTAAAGAAAAGAAACCGAGAGACACAGACGCAGACAAGTAATACGGTAGAAAGTAGCACACAGACTCAGGTACAACCAGTCAGCAAGTTAACAAAGGGAACTCAAACTGACTTCATAGAGAATCAGTCAAAACCAACTCATTTGACTAAGAGAGACAAGGTTGAAGTTAGGAAAGATGGACAGACAAGGACCAAGGACGAAAGGAAGTCAATAAAGAAAAGTGTTAGTATGGTTGTAAATAGAGGTAGTGCCATGTCAAGTTATTCAGCCATAGACAAGAAACTAGTTCCCAGATGGTGTAGGAATATTGGCTGTCAGAGTTCAAGCTACGGAGAAGATATTCCCACAGCTGAATATTATAGTGATGCTGAATCAGATATTATTACAGAGGATTCGGAGAATGAGAGTGTTACACTACGGGCAGGTCCTGAATCGAGGCGTGATGTTCCATCATATGGAGTAGTTGCTGGTAGACAGACGGACAGAGTTTTGGGTAGTGACTCTTTGAAACAAAATACTGGTTTGTATGACAAGACAGTAGGAAAGGCTAAGGGACGAAGACCGAGGAAGAGAAAGAAAGTCAGACGTTTTGGGGATGACTATGGGAATAGGGCCGACGTGTTTGCAGTAAACTATAATGAGTCTGATGAAGGAACTATAATTAGTGTGTCATCTGAAGACGAGATGGGAAGGTATAAACGTTACGTAAGGTACACAGGAAACAGTGAGCAGACTGACGCAAATATAAGAAATAGAAGGAACTCATTTAAGAAGAATAGTGCTAGACAGTTAGCGGGTATTTATTCAACGACAGAAAGTGATTTAAGAAAAATAGAAGACCTTAGGACCTTAAGACCTGAATACTTTAACAGGTTGACAACAGATAGTGATGATGACATTATAAGTGAAAGACAGGTTAGGGTATTGAAAGACAGTGAAGTGTTTAATTTGGACACACTATATAACAGTTAAAATTCCTTGGGTGAAGAAGGAAAATAAAATAGTTTTGGCTTAGGAGAAGAACTCTAAAATAGGCAGATGAATTTTGTTGGTGTAGTATCACATGGTACAGAATAGTCGAGGGTGTTGTTGCGGCAAATGATATTCCACGTGGATTACGTAATACAGGATATCGTCTGTTTGGTAGTGAGGTAGAGAGAGTATATTAAGTAAAATAGGGTAGATTCAGGACAGAATTAATGGAGGGTGAGAGATATGTTAGGCATGAATATTAGTATTAGAAATAGTTTGACTCAAAGCTATGACGTGATGTCCGAGATGGTTTTGCTTGTTGGTTGGAGAAGAAAGAACAGTATTGTTGACAGGTGAACCGAGAGTGTCTGGTGAGGTGATATAGACTGAGGAGGCACTGAGTATCCTGTGCGTAAGATAGTCAGTTGAACGTGAGAATAAAAGTATAATAAATAATAGACTGTAGAAGTGGATGCTTGAAAAATACGAGTTACGTCGTACTTGTGGAGAAAGAAGAAAGTTGTTGTGGGTGGAAAAGTATAGAATGATAGTTACGAAGTTAGGGGCTGGTTCACCAGAATGAGGTTTGTTTTGAAGAGATAGTAGATAGTACTGGGAAAGCAATTTCAGCTGCGAGAGGTAGTGTATAGGGTCTGACCTTCGTATAGAAGTGAGTGATTGAGTAAAGTAGAGATATAAGAAAGCAGTGAATTGAGAGAGTCCTCTAGAATAGTTCGTCTGGTTGTGCGGTGTTCATACGTGAATATAACTGTAGTCAGACAGGTGTTCGTCGTGATGAAAGAAGTAAAAGGAAAGAGGTGTGATGAAGTCGCCTAAGTGAAATACGTAGATAGAATGTAACGTTAATATGTCTTGTGTCAACGTGTGTAGAGGAAATCAATACGTGTTGATATGTGGGGAATGATTGATGGAATGTTGAGGTGGCGTCTAAAGTATTTAGTTGTAGTAATAGTATGGAGACGTTAGGTTGTCGCGATACGAGAGTAGGCGTGAGATGAGAGCGAGGTTGTGTTGTGTATCATTGTCCGTGTGAATATGAGAAGAGCGGTTGATAAGTAACGTTGATAAATCGTGGAACATAGAGTATGCGAAAATCGAGAGATAGAAAGAAAATTGTAATGTCTTTTCGTAGAATATCTGAACTTGGAAGGAAATTGTGGAAGTTATATGCTGAATTAACATTATGAATGTTTAGTATGCTTGACAGGAAAATGGCGAAACAAGGGTGCCTAAGACTGAGAAACGAGGAAGGAGAGGTCTGCTGTTGCTTGTAGGTGGCGTGGGTTGCAGTTCTGAAAAAGTTCCGAGAAATAACAAGAAGAATGAAAGATGCGAAGGTAAACAAGAGGAGGTAAATGAATGTTAGAAAAGGTGTTCCGATAAGAGTGATTGGTTTGATTATAGACACGATATGAAAAGGGTAGGAGAGATTTGAAGTAGTGCTGGTGAGACGTACTGATGCAGTAGAATGAAAAATTAATTGCGTCGGGTAGACGAGAAGGTGGAAATAGAATTAGTTGTTTTGGTGAGAGGTCTATAGTAAATAGACAAAGTTTTGTTGGATGTAGGAGGGTAGAGATACTGTGGTTAACGGTAAAGATTGGGAAGTGGTGGTGATGGTTAGTACAAGGCCATGGGAGACAGTTGGTGTGCCGAGCCACAGGTTAATTGATAAGTAGATGGTGGCTGGTACATTGAGATGATACTGTAGTTTACAGTGCTTGCTTATGAGGATATTTTGGATGTTATGATGTATTAGGAGTTAGGATGGAAAAAGATAGAAAATTGTGAGGGGAGTTAATCAATGTTTGACTTCCAGAAAAAGGAACGGTCACTCGTTGAGTAATGGTTTTGGTTGAGGGGAACAAGTATGGCTCCGCATTAAGATAATCTGTAGATAACAGAGAGATATTTGTATATATGTATATAAGTATTTTGGCATTTATGCTTGGTATGGAGTTGTTTTGTTATACATAACTTGGCTAAATAGATAGGTGTTACATTGGTTAGAAAAGGAGGCCAATGTTGCTGGGTCACTTTAAGTGGTTAATTCTAAGTGAATTATATTTTTTTTGAAAACCTTCTCTTTAGCGAGAAGACAGTTGTATTTATTGAAATTGAGCTTTCAATGCCTCATATGTAAAATTTTGTTTTGCTTGATTTGGTCTTGAAAAATGATTGTTGTTGTTTGATTAATTGATTTAGAATAGGGTTATTGTGTGCTTAGACTTTTATGTGTAAACTGCTGGTCCATAAAAGAGACCAGTAGTAGTAGGTAAAAAAATAGATTAGGATGTATGTTGTATTATTTTAATCATCGTCACCATCATCATCACTATCATCATCATACTTTTAGTTGAGTTGCGGGGAAACATAAAGGATTGTTACAAAAATTTGGGGGGGGGGGGGGGGGGATTTGATGTCCTGTTGTGATTTTATTTCACTGTTTTGTGTGTTAAATAGCAGTTAATTAAGTTATGTTTAATTTACAAGGTTTTTGTCTAGAAATAAAGACAATACAGGGGGCTTTAATTATGACCCTTCGTTCAGAAAAGAGTTAATAAAACTACGGAGAACTAATAGAGAGACACATTCTCTTAGTGAAGAAGAAGTTCATGGATATTTTGATGCTGTGATAATCAGCGTAGAAAGGTTAAAACGGCTATGAACTGTAGACGGGGTTACTACACAAGTAAAATGGTTATGGTAAAGTAAGAATTATTAGAAAAATAGGGGATTGGAAGCCACATGGGAGAAGAAAAGATTAGTGAATATATTCAGTGGGGTAAAGCTGAGAAAAGTTTTGAACATAGTTTCCGGGGGGTCAGAAGAGCCATGATATACACGAGATTGCTGGGTTATAGAAGAATAAGAAAATTACCCCAGATGAAGAGTAAACATGAATTGGATCCATGTTTGACTTGACACTGTGGATAACAGTACAATAATAAAAGGGGTGTAAGTGGGGGAGACATGGTGACATGGGGTGTTTGTGGGTCCGTAATAAAAGGGACTGAGATTAAAGTTGATTACAAGCAGTCACAGACAGGAGTGGTTATTTTTGCTGCTGTAGATTACGGCATGAATTATGAATTGAGAGGTGGAAGATTTTAGAGAGACATTGGGTTACATAGCCTGGGCAGGATGTAAATGTTTATAAGTGGGTCAGATTACAATGTTGTGTTTGATGGTTAATATTTAAGGGGAGATTTCAAGGTTACTAGGTTGCTGTTGATAACGGCATAAGTGGAGCGTTTTAGTAGATATGCCCATAAGAAATGGACATTAAGAGAGAACCTGAGGTATTGGAGAAGATTAGTTATACGAGGTGATGAGGTTATGTGAGATGTTGTGTTGGAGGAGGTCTTAAGGGATAATAGACCTTTGTAATTGTGTCTTCGGGATGTGTTTTGTGGTTTACATTACAATGTGAGGTTGAGGTAAGGTAGTGTCTGTTATATAGACACTTAGAAGTGAAGAATATTTTTGGATGATGGTTGGTATTTGATGCTGTAGATAGCAGCGTAAACTGTTACCATAATGAGTGGTACTGTGGGAGATATAATTGGTATAGACTTTATTACATAAAGTCTCAAAGAACAAAGGGGTGTAAAGGGGTGTGTGATTTAGGTGAATGTTGTTGTTTTTTTGAAAGAGTTCTATTTCTTCTTTTTAAAATTCCGGTGGCCACCGATTCTTTGTCTTCCTATCGTGTGAAAGTAATTTCAGGTTAGTTGAAAGTGGGGGATTGGTAGCGTTGGTGATAAAATAAGGAGTTGGTGTTAGCGTTTGAAATTTTAAGCAGATTGCTTACGAAGAGAAGGAGTATTTAAGAAAACGTGTTATGATGTGTTGTATAAAGTTGAATTTGAAATGTAATTATGTTATGTTTGGTTGAAGGGCTAGGAACGAAGAAGAAGTGGGTTAACTATATAACAGGGGAAAGAGTTAAAGAAATAGAATGTTTAATTAAATTGGAGTTGGTTTGGGGGAGATTTGAGGAACTGTGAGAAGTAAAGACAAAGAGGGAATAGAGTATGGGGATTTGGAGTAAAGATTTTTCCTTTAAAAGGAAAATTCTTTAATTAACATGGGGAGGTGTAACAGTATTGGGTATTATTAGGATCTAGTGGGAAACACAGATACAGCACGATTGAGCATTGAGACTGAAAGGGGTGGGGGATGCTCAATCGTGACGTATTGGGTTGGTATGGGCAGTTGAGACCGAGCATTCGAGCTAAGGGCAGTTAGGACCCGGCCTTAGGAGGGAGTGAAGTCTAACATCAACGCTTTGTCTTCAAGGACTAATAAACTTTATATTATCAACTGAAACCACGTCTTGCGAGTCTCTATACATTGTTACATACGCCCAGTCACATAAACTGCTGACAAGTGCCAGACGGACACTTATAGGTAGCTATATCGGAGAAAAGATCATGTTGGCCACACCATTATTAAAATGGTATCTGGAACATGGGCTAGAGGTCACCCATGTGTACCAAATCATTGAATATAAGCCAGTTAGCTGCTTCCAAGAATTTGGCGGTATGGTGTCTGATGCCAGAAGAGAAGGTGACAGTATTACGGCCTCTACCGTTAAGGCAGAAACCATGAAATTATTGGGGAATGCTGCATACGGCAAAACTCTAACCAATAAGGCCAAGCACACCAATGTTTCCTATTGTAAGGGTGAAGACACAACCAAGTTAATAAATAATCCCTTATTTAAGAAGATGACACCCCTGACCGACGACATATTTGAAGTAGTAAAAGGGAAAAAGACAACAGTCTGGGATCTCCCCCTTCAGATAGGTTTTTTCGTTTATCAATATGCCTTATTAAGAATGTTAGAGTTTTATTATGATTTCCTAGATACATTTTTAGACAGGGAGGATTTCCAATTATGCGAAATGGACACCGACTCTCTTTACTTAGTGCTTAGCACACCTAACCTAGCGGAAGCAGTTAGACCCCACCTTAGAGCAGAGTATGATAGAGTCTATAATCAGTGGTTCCCGGCTGAAGTCTGCTCTGAACATATAGTTAGTACTGATACCTGTAAGGCTTGCCAGACTATCAAAGCTTATGAAAAGAGAACCCCTGGTCTTTTCAAGTTAGAATACAAAGGGGATGGAATGGTATCCTTATGTAGTAAAAGATACCATTGTTTCGGAGACTACAATAAAACAAGCACAAAGGGCCTCACCAAACACCACAACACACACCTAGACAGACAAACATTTTTAGATGTACTTGACACACAGACAGCGACTGGAGGGACAAATATAGGTTTCAAAACACAAGACACGTCTATCTACACATACACACAACACAGAAACTCGCTATCCTATTTCTACATAAAACGTCAAGTTCACAAAGGCAAGGTCACTACATCACCCCTAGACATATAACACGTCCTAGTATACTTATGTATATATGTTTTCTAATGTTTGGTGTCTATAATATGTTCCTATTAAAGTGGTCATATGTATGAAATGGCTATATAAAAGACTCAATGTCACATTTGTCACTAGTCATGACCAATACAAATGAATGTACTTTGTCAATGAAAATACACGTATGTGATGTCAATAAAAATATTTTGTTGACTCTTCTACACACTATTGAAATTCATGCAATTAATGAAAAATAAAAAGTTATGAAAACGAAATATTGTTTGTTGGTCTTTTAGTGTTATGAATGGTTTATTTTCTTGTTAACCACTGCAAGAGGGTGCTTCATGTTGCTTATGTGGTACACACATGTTTACTATACAACCCAAAATATAAGAGTTAAATATCACCCCTTACCCACCCCTTACCCAACTACATGACCGAGGGGGAGTGAAAATCAGCCGAGGTCAAGGTCAATCCGGATTAATCCGGCAAATCATATCCGAATTGCACATTTATAACTACTCATACCCCACCAACCGACCCATCCCCTTCCGCACATCCCCCACCCACACACACTGCCCTCACCTGATCCCCCAACCAAATTACACTCGCCACCCACAAACATTCCCCCACCAACCCACACATCCCACGCCCATCCACATCCTAACCCACACATCCTCTCCCCACCCACACCTGTAACCACCTATCCCCCAGATACATCTCCATCGACCACATATTCCCCACCCACGCACACAATCCCCCCAAACCCACACATCGCACATCCACTCACACATCCCCAAACCATACACACATCTCCACCAACTGACATGTCCCTACCCCCCCCCCCCCCCACAAACACACATCTCCCTAACCACCAATACATCCCCAATCCACTCACACACACCCCATCACCCACACATACAACTTCCACCCACCCCCACATGCCTTAACCCAATCCCCCACCACACAATCCCCCACCCGCACATCACATACACCCCCTACCACGTAATATAGCGCTTGAGGTTCATTTGAGCATCTCATGTCGGATATAACTCTTGGGTATCTTTGCGACACTCAAGTCAGTGTAGCTCTGGGTGGTTACTGGGGCACATAAGTCGGATATATAGCACTTGGGTATCATTAAGGCACACAAGTAGGTTATAGCGCTTGGAGTTCATTGGGCACATAAGTCGGCATAGCACTTGGGTATCATTGGGGCACACAAGTCGGTTATAACACTAGGCTATCTTGGGATATCTAAGTCGGCAAAACTTTAGATGGTCATTAGGGCACCAAAGTTGGATATTGCGCTTGAATATCATTGGGGCACACAAGTCGGTTATAACACTTAGGTATCATCGGGGCATACAAGTCCGATATAACGCTTGCTTATCATTGGGGCATCCAAGTCCGATATAACGCTTGGTTATCTTTGGGGCATCCAAGTCCTATATAGCACTTGGTTATCATTGGGGCATCCGAGTCGGATCTTGCGCTTGAGTATCATTGGGGCACACAAGTCTGTTATAACACTTGGGTTTCATTGGGGCACATAAGTCGACATAGCGCTTGGGTATCATTGGGGCATCCAAGTCTACATAGCCCTAGATGGTCATTATGGCACCCAAGTCGGATATAGAGCTTGGGTATCATTGGGGCATCCAAGTCGAGCAGCTCTAGACGGTCATTGAGGCATTCAAGTCGTGATTATCATTAAGCACCTAAGTCATCATAGCTCTTAGAAGTCACTGGGACTCCCAGGCAAGCATAATTTTAGTGGATTGTTGAGGCACGCAATTTCCCTTTAGCACTTCGCCGGGGAGATCTGAAGACCATCTCAGAATTGTAAACTTCATGTGGATTTCCAACGCTTGCACGGGACCTCTATTGTCATCCATTGATGAAGAGCAAGGCCAAGCATCAGATCCACTGGCCAGAGGCCATGGGAGGGGAGTCTGAAATCACCTCTACCTCCTCCCTCCTCCTCCCTCCTCCTCCCTCCTACCTCCTCCTCCTCTCTCCAACTCTTAATCCCTCCTCCTCCCTCCTATTCCTCCCTACTCCTACTCCTGCCTCCTCCTCCCTCCTCTTCCCTCCTCCTCCTCTCTCCGCCTATCTCTTCCTCCCTCCTCCTCCTCCCTCCTCCACCTCCCTCTTCCTCCTCCCAGCTCCTACTCCTCCTTTTTCTTCTTCTGCTGCTGCTGCTGCCGCTGCTCCATTTACCCAAGTTAATTGTTGGGGAAGATGTAAAGACCTTTCAAGTGCTCTTTCTAATGCTTTTTGTAAGTTGGTCTTCGTTTATCTAGGTTGTTCTAACTGCAACCAATAAATGATTAGACAGACAGACAGACAGACAGACAGACAGACAGACAGACAGACAGACAGACAGACAGACAGACAGACGGGAACGGGAACTTATATGACTACTTATATGAATTAAATGAGATGCTCCCCATCAGGGGCTGGGCGAAGCCGGGCAGGGTGAGGCAGACAGACAGACAGACAGATAGATAGTCGGGAACGGGAACGGGAATGGGAGCTTATATGACTACTTATATGAATTAACTGAGATGCAACACACCAGGAGCTGGGTGATGCCGGGCCGGGTCAGACAGACAGACAGACAGACAGACAGACAGACAGACAGACAGACAGACAGACAGACAGACAGACAGACAGACAGACAGACAGACAGACAGACAGACGGTAACGGGAACGAGAACTTATATGACTACTTATATGAATTAAATGAGATGCTCCCCACCAGGGACTGGGCGAAGCCGGGCCGGGTCAGCTAGTATAACAATAAAAAAAAGAAGAGACAAACAAAATTAGTTGATTTAGTGATGAGAAATGGGGCATTGGAGAACATTGTGACAACTGAAAAGATCAAAGTGAGGCAAAGACAGACAAAGATAAACTATGCTGGATGGACTGAGACGGGGCCATGAAAGTTTGTATTCAGTAGCGTTGATCGAGAACGCCAAAGATGGACGAGATATGTGGAGAGACATGAACGTTAACGTCTTCTGATAGGCCACATGGTGATGATATGATGATGATGATGATGATGATGATGATGATGATGATGATGATGATGATGATGATGATGATGATGATGATGATGATGATGATGATGATGATGATGATGATGAAAATGCTGATCTGTTGATTTAAAACAAAGGCCAACAGTCTACCTCTAAGCCAACCCGACACCCATTACAATAAGGCAGTAACAGACAGTTACACACCTTAGTGGCACTCGACATTTGTTGTTAGACCCACAGTTATATAGACAATCCCGTGTCCTGATGCTGAGGTATGGGGTTCAACCCCTTACACCGGACAGTTGGACTAAAATGTTGACTTCTCGTTCTTGACTTGGGGAAGTAAATTACATGTACCTCTAAAATCGGAGTGGGCTCGCTTGATGGCAAGGGACACTGGTAGTAGGAAAAGCTAATCCACACACACAATTCAGTCCACTGCTAATAGAAGTATAAGCAATCAGCACTCGATATGTGAAGTTAACATTATCGCACCGGCTGCCTTTTCTTCCAAAGACAATTCCTGGTACACGTAGTAGGCGGAGTCTACCTAGCTGCCGATGTGAATTTTTAAAATTCGAATGTGCGCTGGTGCGCATCGAAACCAAAATCGCCGAGTCATGTGTTATATCACTACTGGAGACTTTTACTGTGGTTGGGTGCTGAGGTTGGACTTGGGAAGACACATACTGATCTCGATCATCACAAGATAGTAGAGTGGCAACCAGTCTGCAGTGTCCCAGGCAGGGGTGCTGTCCTCACTTGGCGGACTAGCTACCGGGGGTCGGCACGAGACAGTACAGGTTTCCCGATTTTCGGTCAGAGACCTGTAAGACGTTGCCTTGCAGAGAGAAAATGGAACAAGTTATTGCATCGACTTGTCCCACTCATCGTGTCGATTGTTCCACATCCAGAACATGGCCTATCTGCGCTATATATATCGACCGTTTCATGAAGCGCTGGACGAAGTTAAGGGTCAGAGACTGATAAGAGGGAAATCATGGATGGCTCAGGCGGAGGATACGATCAGCCAGGTGTGCATCTTGGAAAACATTAGGCGACGAGAGGAGTGGATCAGAGTGTCAGCGGAGCAGTCAGAGTTGTGCATCGTTATAATCACATTGAGCCGGGAGTGCAGGGAGTGGCCAGCAGGGGCCACGGAAAAGGAAATCCAGCAACTAATTCAGGATAATGCTCGCCCGGGTGATGTGATTATCTACACGGATGGTTCGGTATTGAGAGGTAGGTGAAGTGCCTGGGGATTCTTAACAAAAGCTAATAGTCGACGTTTGGTGCAGGAGAGCCTGGCGTATGATGCCACAGCATCTAGCTTAAGAATGGAGGTGGAGGCGGTCAGTGCAGCTTTCTGCTGGATGGAGAACACGATACATACACACATTGTGATTGTAACTGACTCAGAAAGCATGCTGAGGAGGGTGAGGACAGGCAGGCTTCGTGCAGAGTGGCTTGCTTCGCTTCGGGGATCATGGGTAGCAAGCATCACCTGCATCTTTTCTCCGGGGTATGCCGGTGTGCTGGGGAATGAACAGGCGGACAGATTGGCTGGCTCGCCAAAACTTGGTGGAGTATTGATGCATGACAAGGCAGACGTGGTTGCGGCCTTGTGGGAGCACGTGTACACCTCGGAGGAGCAAATGGATCAACATAGTCTGGTAAGAATGAGGCAGCGAGGAGTGACGAGGGGATCTGGCCGCCGCTCAACGCTCAGAGGAAAGGCGAGACGGACATATAATCAGATTGCTACTGGAACTATTAGTGTTGGAACTCTTCGCTGGCTGCTGGGGATGGGGACAGGGCGCTTATGGGAATGCCCCGAATGCTGTGATGTCGATTCCTAAATCAATCAATCATCAATCCAATTTAGGTCGTAGTCAGATACCATGTGAAAGTAGACGGTACTACCTGCTTTCTGTCAGCGCCGAATGTTGCAAACCAGACCCGACATCCCACATTGTGGCAACGGCTTCGAGCAGAGAAACGTAACTGAGAGTGTACAAGCCTTATCCCAGTGCTAGGAAATGTAACTTAAAGATTTAAATGTCATGGCATGGCGGTTGTCTAGGTCGTTAACTGGTCTATGATCCCATCCATCCATCATGTGCCACGCCGATAAACGCGGGTGGTCATGTTCTGCCATCTCACTCGATCACCAGAGTCGTGGATCAATTCGGTGTTCCTGTCTCGACCATGCCACGTGGCCAAGCTATCCGGGTATTTACTTCTCGATCTTCCCCTTGGTCTCTTCCCTTCGATCTTGCCAGTCGTCACCAAGTTCTCCAATTCATTCCTTCTCATAACATGCCCAAAAAATGTTGACTGTCTACGTCTAATGTCTCTAATCAGTTTACGATCTTCATTTGTTTCTATAATGGAAGCATTGTTTCTGCAGATTTTCTTGTTCCAGATGCATTGATGTTACCGTTCCTCTGGAGTAGACTATACAGGCCGAGAGAGGGATCATGCTGCATGGGCGACACATGGTTTCTAAATTCAGCCGCATGCTATGAAGAGGTATAGTTCCATTTTACAAACTATATATCGTCTATCAAGACCGCAAGAGGCCAGTGAAAATTACGTTTTTTTTTTACTAAGGGAAGTAACTTATAAATTTATAAATACTTATTCCTATAAGAAATTTCGACTAGATTTTCAAGGAACCTTATCAACGGGGAAAAAAATTTTTAACAATCAATTTCTTATTTAATCAGATACAAATTATTGAATTCTGTAACTGACCAGTAAAAAAGATTCATATTTGTCTTTAAGATAATGTAAAAGTTATAAGCTGGCATCTTTCAATAACTTTATGTTTAAAATGTGTTTCTATATTTGTAACAGTGATTGTCTTTACCGAACTTTATCTCGTAGAGGGGACGATAGTTACGACTATTTTCCCCTTAATAATCTGAAGAGTCCTTTGGTTTCGATCAAAGTGTAGTCAGCACTTGATCCAGCCAGCCCCACCAGAAGGGCCGGTAATCAGAATGACACACAGGGACACGGGGAACCGCAAACACCCATCAATATTTCGTTAGATTTCACCATTACCCCTACGCCGTCCAACCTCAAGAAGACATTATAGTTAGGGTCAATCACCCAAAAGCGATTGTTGTCCATGTGGGATAATGATAATTAATGATCTCAATAAAATATATCAGTACGGATGTTCGAGAAAGAAGATAAATCACAAATCTGTGTATACTTTCTTCTTTTACATGCTCTATTCAAAGCAGCAAATATTCCATGCCGTGTGGCGTAGGTGATCACGTATGTCCACAGCCTTCTGTCTCGTATGCTACTAATCATGCTCGTCCTTAAACATCCGAGGTAGCAGGTTCAACCCCTACATCGGACAGTGGGACTACAATGTTGACTTCTCATCCTTAACTTCATATACGTGCTACTACTTGTAGTCCATTGGGCTGCGTGTTTCGTGTAGATTAACTTTCACAATTACCAGTGTCCCTCGCCATCAGGGAAACCCACTCCGACTTCAGAGGTACTTGTAATTTAGGTACCCAAGTCAAGGACAAGATGTCAACATTTTAGTCCAATATTCTTCTTTATACATATAAATGTTATAGACGAGTTCTAAGAATACCTTGGATAAAGAAGAGAACAAATGCATTCATACTTCAAGAGCTGTATATTGAAGAAGGTTGGCTATTAAAGACGTTTTTTGTTTTTTTTAAAGGAAAATTGAAATATTTTGGTCATTTGAAACGTCACGAAAGTTTGGAGAGATCAATAATGGAGGGGTATATGCCTGTGAAGAGATTAAGAGGAAGGTCACAGAGAAGATGTGTGCAGGATGTGGCGGATGATCTCCAGATGGGTGTATCGGACGCGGGACATCTTGATTATGATCGAAAGGTTTTCCGGAAGGTTGGTATGGGAGCGAGGTTCTGCAAAGGACATGCTACTGAATGAATTAATGAATTCTTCTTTTTCTTGCTTATTCTCTCTTCTTTCATGGCGCATCTGCAGATTGTCATGTGTCATCCATTTCTTTGTTTAACCATTCTATGTTTATTTTAATATTGCATATCCCTTACAAGACGTTGCATTCAACACCAGCTTCTTTTAGCTGCTTGTCGTGTCCTCCTTTAAAGTGTCGTCCCTGGAGTGAGGAGATCCGACCCCCACATTATAATATTTTTTTTCCTCTCAATATTCTGGAGAATCCACCAGCTTCCGTCCAACACACTCCATCAGCCTATGGACACCTTTTCCTATCACTCTCACACTGTCGTACTATGCCCCCTTCTCATACTTCCCCAACGCAACATACTCAACAACTCTTGCTTCTAAAAAATTAATAAAGATTAATTTATTAAAATAAAAGTGTAACGTATATGAGACGTGTATGTGAAGAAAATGTGTGACGTGTTCTATAAAGTGTGTAGACTCTGACTCTCAGACAGCAACCCAGTCAGCTGATCCCAGCAAAGATAGACCACAGCACGGTACGTCAGAACATGTACTTCTCACCCGTTGCCGAAACCATCTTGCCGGATACTGCTTTGCCTCTGTAGACCTCTGGTAATCCAATTTCATGAACATCCGAAATAGACACCGGTGGTATTAACAGTTAATCATGGACCGGTTGCACCCTACACACTGTCCGTTCCTAACGTTCCTTAACAAACTGCACAAGTCTTTTGTAGTGTGTACGCAGTTAGTTAGTTAGTTAGTTAGTCGACAGATCATCCTCGTTGCACATCGAACCATTCAGTCCATAAGTGCTAATTACTAATGTTAATTGTTACTGTACTAACACTAGGTACTCTTAGCCGGTTCTCGGTTCGTTACTACTGTCTGATGCTGGGTGGTGCATCAGTATGCATCACTCTCTTTGATGAATCAATTTCCTTCTAGCGTAAGTTACGTTTCTGTATGCAACTTTATTGACTCTTGAACTGGTGTTCTTCAGAATGGGATTGTTTAATTCTTTCCCAAAACTTGTAGAGTTTTCCTTGGATCTGGTAGGGAACCTAGGATAGAAACAACACATCTGGTGATAGTACTAGTCACTGATCCTTTCGGCTGAGTGTAAGCCTATCACCTTGCTTAATGATCTTTAGCTAACTAGACTTAGTCATAGAGCAGATTAGCTACCCACCTAGAGCCGAATCAGGCTATGACAAAGAAAAAATCAGCAACCAGAATGCGGAACCCCGCCCACCAGGGACACCTACGGGAAGATCCCAATTATCCCTCATTACTCAATTCTCAACTAGTAAAGCTTATCAACACTTCACTAATCTATTTTAGCTAACAGAGCCAAGTATCACTTCACTACTCTAGCTAGTTTCCACTAACAGTGCTAATCATCACACTATAGTTTAACAAGGCTACTGCCTAAAGTAATTATAACGAATATATTATAATAGGTTATACCTTAAATGGCACTACTGCAGTCCTATCAATCATATCTACATCTGCCATTATAGGCACGTGCAAAATTAAGTCACTAATTAACACACGGTAGATATTATTTCCACTAAGCACTGCAGTGCCCTGGCACTCTGACTAGAGCATTTTTCAAGTCCACCCTAGTTGATCCCAACTCGGGTTTATATGGCAAACTACCAAAGTTGGCCACGTGACGTTATCCTTTACGCCCCCACACAGGTGGCACAGTGGCAGATCATCCCTTGTCAAGAATCCATTTTCCTGGCTTTAGTCCTGTCAAAGTTGTCAGTAATAGTTTAGATTCTCAAACAAGCCAGCGAGTTTCTGTCGAGTTCCAACAAAGAGTTTTCCTCAACAAGCTGTCAGTAGCAATCTGCCCCTCTGAGTGATGTCCGGAAACTATATGACATATGGACTGTTTACTTCCTTGCTGAGTACTTCCGTTTTCCATCCGACTTGTCAAAACGATGTATGATTCAGCGCACTCACTTCCTCCTCACTCACCACCAAATGTGTATATGGGCTGACCCCACTGCTTCCATTTGTATTCAAATGTTGACAAACTGCCACGGCGCTGCCGGGATCTGTCTCCATCACCACCAAATGTGTATATGTGCTGCCCCGATGTAACCTGTGCAGCTGTGTTTACTCTGTTAGTAAAAATAGTTGTCGCTGGCAGATCGTCCGCTTAATCCGAAAATCCTCTATAATAATCAACCTGTTAAACACACGGTTTTATTTTGTGACATAGGCCCCCTCTTAAGAGAGTAGTCCATCTCACTCTTCTCCACCGTGAGTTTAATCCAGATGATTCATTCTTCTTCTTCAGGAGCTGGGTGTCTTGACAAGAAGTCCGCTCCAACATTTTCCTTCCCAGGAATGTACTCTACTGTGAAATTATACGGTTGAAGTAACAACGACCACCGCATCAAACGTGCGTTGAGCTTCTGAGAAGTAGCCAGGAACATCAGGGGCTGATGATCCGACTGGACCCGAAACTTAACTCCATACAAATATGGCTGAAATTTTTGCACTGCCCATACAAGGGACCAGCACTCTCTCTCGACGGTTGAATAATTCCTCTCCGCCTGTAGAAGTTTCTTACTTGCGTATGCTACAGGTTTCAAAACCGAAGCATCGTCTTTTCCTTCCTGTAACAAAGCGGCTCCAATTCCAATCGCACTCGCATCTGTTCTCAACACAAATGGTTTGGAAAGGTCAGGGAGCTGTAATACAGGTTTGCTGACCAAGGCCTCCTTTAACTGACTATAGGCATTCTCACATTCTGGTGTCCAAATGATTTGATCCGGTAATCCCTTTTTCAAGGTTTCCGTCAACGGAGCTCCCAGTTCAGTGAAATGTGGGATAAATTTGTGGTAGAACCCACACAACGAGAGAAAAGATCGCACATCCTTCTTCGTTTTTGGCCTTGGTGCATTTCTGATTTTCTCCAGGTTCTTCTCTTCCGGAACAATGTGTCCTGGCGTGATGGTGTGGCCTAGAAATTCCAGAGTCTGGTAACCAATCATGCACTTGGTTGGACGAGCAGTAAGCCCTGCTTCCTTGAGTCTATTAAACACTCTCTCCAAGGATTGTAAGTGGTCATCCAAGCTGTCACTGGAAATCAGAATATCATCCATGAATGAGATGATGGACGGATCCTGTAACGGATCTAGTAAAGTCCTCATCATGCGTGTAAACACACTGGGTGCATTGCTGAGTCCAAAGGGCATGACCTTGAATTCGTAGTGTCCACTGGGTGTACTGAAAGCTAACAGTGGTCGAATCTCCGGTTTGACTGGTATCTGATAGTACCCCCGACTCAGATCCACCTTTGAAAAGTACCGAGCCTTATGGAGCCTAGCGAATAACTGAGTTGGATTCGGCAAAGGTTCCACCTGAAACTGTGTATGACTGTTCAGCAGTCGGTAATCTATACACAACCTGTGTTCTCCACTTGGTTTGCGTAACAAAACTACCCCCGCATTGTATGGGGATGTGGATGGTGCAATCACGTCATCCTCCAGCAGTTTTTTATTTCCTCCTCCAGGGCCTTTTCTTTAGAGAATGGCACTGGGTAAACCTTTTGGCGAACAGGCTCCTGTGTGGTCAAAGTCATCTCGAACTCAACCAACCTCGTTCGTCCTGGTTTATCAGTCAGTATCTCCTTATGAGACTTGAGAACCTGGGTTATCCTTTCCCTCTCCTGGGAGGTCAGATCAGGGTTCACTTGCACATCCCTATAAGTTTCCTGGCGTACTAAGGGATATTCCCTGCCCTCGCTGGTTCCCACTTCTGTCTCCACTGCAACTGCCATTGCCATGAGGTGAGCTGCCTTGTCTCCGGGTCTCTCTTCGTATTTCCGCAAGAGATTGGTATGGAAAATCTTCGATTTTCCCCGGATCCGGATTTGATAGTTGGTTCTGGATATCACCCTTTCCACGGGAAATGGTCCTTGCCAACCTATCTCCAGTTTGTTGTTTCCCGTTGGGAGTAGCAACAAGACTTTATCTCCCACCTCTAGAGATCTTTCTTTAGACCTACGGTTGTAGTAAGCCGCATGTCTTTTCCTGGCCTTTTTCAAGTTTTGATTTGCCAGAGTCCATCCCTTATGGAGTTTTGCTTTCAGTTCCTCCACGTATTGATAGGATGAGATCACTTCTTCTGACGTCACCTCTTCAGTCCAACTCCTCAACATGGCTTCCAACGGTCCTTTGATTGGACGACCAAACAGCAACGTCGCGGGTGGTAGTCCTGTTGAGCCATGAGGAACTTCCCGATAGGCAAAGAGTGCTGCTGGGATATATTCATCCCACCTATCAGGTTTTTCCTGCGCTAATTTCCTGAGCATTGTCATCAACGTGCCGTTGAAACGCTCTACTTGTCCATTGGCTTGAGGGTGGTAAGGGCTGGTATGTATGTGGTTAGAGTGAAACACCCTAAATACCTCCTCCATGAGTTTTCCACAAAACTGAGATCCATTGTCCGTCAGAATTTGATCGGGAAAGCCTAATCTGGTAAAGGCCTCCATCAGTGCGTCCGCCACTCTTTTCGAGTCAATCGTGGTCAACGGTATAGCCTCACCCCACATTGTACAGCAATCCACCATTGTGAGTATATACATGTTCCTCTTCCTAGTCCTGGGAAGTGGACCCACGATATCGATGGTACCCTCTCGAAAGGAGAGTTCATGATGGGTATCTCACCCAACATCACCGGTGCTGTCCAGTGTTTCGGTGCCACCCTCTGGCACTCAGGGCATGACTTCACATACCGACGCACATCATCTGTCATTCCCGGCCAATAGTAGTGGCAGGAAATCCGCTGCATGGTGGCGGCAATACCCATGTGTCCACTAAAGGAGATGGTATGCCCCATATGAAGAATCTGGGACCGATGAGCTTTCGGGACGACCAACTGACCGTATAGGTTGTCTCCCCTTCCTGCTCTCCTGTAGAGTATCCTATTCTTCATGTAGTACTGCCCCCGTCCTGGTGGATCAGCACTTTTCTGCAGCTTTTTGTAGCAAGGACGTAAAGTATCATCCTCACTCTGGGCAGTTCGTAGCTCCCCCGGCATTGGGTTAGTCACAATTGCGTCTGCCTCTTCCGTTTTCGTCTGAGAGCGAGTCTGCATTGCTCCCATATGAATTGGCTCCCTGGGCATTCCCAGAAAGACATACCGGCAACCTAGGATGACTGGAAAAATGGGATCGGTCAATACAGCGGCCTTGATGGTGCCGGTGACGTACCGTGACCGAATCTCCACATTAGCAATGGGCAACTTCATGACTACAGCACTCTTCTGTGCAGGCTGTATATCCAAGGTTTCACCTGTGAATTGTTCTGGATGTACTAGATCCGCAGAAATCACGGCCTCCCCGTCCAGTCCTGTGTCGTATAAACACTCCACTTGACGACCGTTAACCTCTACCAATTCCACTACAGGTGGTTTTCCTGGTCTGGAGTCTCTTCCTCGGCCTCGACCTGTTCGGTGGGCTCCACCTTAGGTTTCCCTGAGCACACGACGAATTGAGTGTCTCCTGACTTTCCCCTGCAGTCAATAGCATTGTGCGTGTTTGACTTGCATTGGTTGCACCATTTCCCTGTCCTAGATTTTCTATTGTCGGACTTGAATGAGCTCTCCTGGTGGCGAGCTTCCTTCTTGACCTTGGCATTTTCCGTGACAACCTCCTTGGAAGTCACTTGACATGCTGCAAAGTGAGGGTTCTTAGCCTTCGATTTGCAGTCCCTCGTATTGTGAGAGGGTGACTTACAAATTGAACACCACTTCTCCGACCACGGTCGTTTAGGTGTAGAGCTTGAAGTGCTCTTGCTTCCCTCCTTCTTCTTCTCTGAACTATCCTCTGATTTTTGCACATAAGGTTCCCACTTTTTTGTTCCTGAGTTTTTGGCTTTCTTCTTGTCATGTTTCTCTTGACTTTTGGTGTTGGTGGAAAGGTTTTCCCCTGCCTCCCCATGTACCTCGACGAACCGTTCTGCTAATTTAGTCACGAGGTCAATACGTTCCGCTCCTTGTTCTCCCAGGAACGTCCTGAGAGGTTTAGACATTTGCTTCTTCAGCTGGTCGACCACCATGAGCTCTTCCAGACTCTCATAGTCATGTGCGAACCCAGCCAAATCCATCCACTTATGGAGATAAGATTTAAGACGCAAACTGTAGGCGGCAAACAACTCTCCGGGTTCTCGTTTCGCTGCTCGAAATTTTTTCCGGTAGGTATGTGACGTAACCTCGAATCGTTTCAGCAGAGCCGTCTTTAACTCATCATAATTGTTCTCATGTCCTGGTGGCAGGCGAGTATAAACCTCGTATCCCGTCCCGCGTAATCCCTGGGATAGCTTAAGATTCCATTTGTTACGCTCCAGACCCATAGCAACTGACATAGCCTCGAAGCGTTGAAGGTACTGGTCAATCTTCTCTTTGTCCTCCTCGTAGACCGCTAAAGGAAACTTCATAGCATGGTACCCATGTCCACCTACTGGTGTTGATCCTGGGATGGAGGAACCTCCAACTGCTCCCTCAGTTTCTCCATTAGATTGACTCTTCAACTCGAGTTCCCTCATCCGGTACTCGTGCTCCCTTTTCTGTGCTTCCTGTTCAGCTTCTAATTTCCTAGCTGCTTGCTCAGCTTCACATTTCCTAGCTGCTTGCTCAGCTTCCAATTTCTTAGCTGCTTGCTCAGCTTCCAATTCCATCCTTCTCAATTCCAACTCGGCCTTTCGATCTTCCCGTTCTGCTTGACGATACTCTCTCTCCACTTCCTGTATGTAATCCGTTAGAGCAGACCCCGCCAATCCCATTTCTTCCCCCCTTGCCTTTAATTCTGCTGTGCTAAGTTTAGGGGTGGCCATTATACAGAGAGGTAAGCTAGCAGGTCTAGTACAATATAACTGCAAATTACTATACAGATATATGAACAAGTACTATAAATCTAGATATTACCACACACAGCACATTCACTCAGTGACAAGAGTAGAATCAGGACCACAGACCTATGCAGACGTGTGAAGTGTGAACAGGTAAGATTTTAATCCTAACCCCTATCCACATTCACTCTAGCTGGATTCTCCAAAATGATATCTCCCTTTTATAACTAAGGATCCCGTGTCAAAAGACCCCATTGTCAGAAGATCCCACTGTCAAAGGTTCCTGCTTGCAGGAGATCTCGCTGTCCAAGGATTCCGTTTACGGGAGATCCCGCTGTCCAAAGATCCCGTTTACGAGAGATCCCGCTGTCCAAAGATCACGTTTACGAGAGATCCCGCTGTCCAAAGATCACGTTTACGAGAGATCCCGCTGTCCAAAGATCCCGGACGAGCCCCCAATTAATGTCGTGTCCTCCTTTAAAGTGTCGTCCCTGGAGTGAGGAGATCCGACCCCCACATTATAATATTTTTTTTTCCTCTCAATATTCTGGAGAATCCACCAGCTTCCGTCCAACACACTCCATCAGCCTATGGACACCTTTTCCTATCACTCTCACACTGTCGTACTATGCCCCCTTCTCATACTTCCCCAACGCAACATACTCAACAACTCTTGCTTCTAAAAAATTAATAAAGATTAATTTATTAAAATAAAAGTGTAACGTATATGAGACGTGTATGTGAAGAAAATGTGTGACGTGTTCTATAAAATGTGTAGACTCTGACTCTCAGACAGCAACCCAGTCAGCTGATCCAGCAAAGATAGACCACAGCACGGTACGTCAGAACATGTACTTCTCACCCGTTGCCGAAACCATCTTGCCGGATACTGCTTTGCCTCTGTAGACCTCTGGTAATCCAATTTTATGAACATCCGAAATAGACACCGGTGGTATTAACAGTTAATCATGGACCGGTTGCACCCTACACACTGTCCGTTCCTAACGTTCCTTAACAAACTGCACAAGTCTTTTGTAGTGTGTACGCAGTTAGTTAGTTAGTTAGTCGACAGATCATCCTCGTTGCACATCGAACCATTCAGTCCATAAGTGCTAATTACTAATGTTAATTGTTACTGTACTAACACTAGGTACTCTTAGCCGGTTCTCGGTTCGTTACTTCTGTCTGGTGCTGGGTGGTGCATCAGTATGCATCACTCTTTTTGATGAATCAATTTCCTTCTAGCGTAAGTTACGTTTCTGTATGCAACTTTATTGATTGTTGAACTGGTGTTCTTCCGAATGGGATTGGTTTTTTTCCCAAAAACTTGTTGAGTTTCCTTGGATCTGGTAGGGAACCTAGGATAGAAACAACACATCTGGTGATAGTACTAGTTACTGATCCTTTCGGCTGAGTGTAAGCCTATCACCTTGCTTAATGATCTTTAGCTAACTAGACTTAGTCATAGAGCAGATTAGCTACCCATCTAGAGCCGAATCAGGCTATGACAAAGAAAAAATCAGCAAACAGAATGCGGAACCCCGCCCACCAGGGACACCTACGGGAAGATCCCAATTATCCCTCATTACTCCATTCTCAACTAGTAAAGCTTATCAACACTTCACTAATCTATTTAGCTAACAGAGCCAAGTATCACTTCACTACTCTAGCTAGTTTCCACTAACAGTGCTAATCATCACACTATAGTTTAACAAGGCTACTGCCTAAAGTAATTATAACGAATATATTATAATAGGTTATACCTTAAATGGC
Organism: Cepaea nemoralis; assembly: GCA_014155875.1. NCBI lineage: Eukaryota > Metazoa > Mollusca > Gastropoda > Stylommatophora > Helicidae > Cepaea > Cepaea nemoralis. The sequence goes on along the minus strand of JACEFZ010024006.1, from coordinate 17,848 downwards.
ACTACTGCAGTCCTATCAATCATATCTACATCTGCCATTATAGGCACGTGCAAAATTAAGTCACTAATTAACACACGGTAGATATTATTTCCACTAAGCACTGCAGTGCCCTGGCACTCTGACTAGAGCATTTTTCAAGTCCACCCTAGTTGATCCCAACTCGGGTTTATATGGCAAACTACCAAGTTGGCCACGTGACGTTATCCTTTATGCCCCCACACACGTGGCACAGTGGCAGATCATCCCTTGTCAAGAATCCATTTTCCTGGCTTTAGTCCTGTCAAAGTTGTCAGTAATAGTTTAGATTCTCAAACAAGCCAGCGAGTTTTCTGTCGAGTTCCAACAAAG
>JACEFZ010024006.1:0-15000 GCA_014155875.1 Cepaea nemoralis | reverse complement strand
TTGAATCCTGAAACTGACCAGTAAACAAGATGCATATTTGTCTTCAAGGTAATGTAAAAGTTATAAGCTGGCATATTTCCTTAACTTATTGTTTAAAATTTGTTTCTATATTTGTAACAGTGATACGCTTTTTTTGTCGAACTTTATCTTGTAGAGGGGACGATAGTTACGACTGTTATCCCCTTAATTAATAAACTGAGTAGGCCCTTTGGTTACGATCAAAGTGTAGTCAGCACTTGTTCCTGCCAGGCCCACCAGAAGGGCCGGTACTCAGAATGACACACAGGGACACGGGGAACCGCAAACACCCATCAATATTTCGTTAGATTTCACCATTACCCCTACGCCGTCCAACCTCAAGAAGACGTTATAGTTAGGCGATTGTTGTCCATGTGGGATAATGATAATTAATGATCTCAATAAAATATATCAGTACGGATGTCCGAGAAGGAAGATAAATAACACATCTGTGTATACTTTCTTCTTTTACATGCTTCTATTCAAAGCAGCAAATATTCCATGCCGTGTGGCGTAGGTGATCACGTATGTCCACAGCCTTCTGTCTCGTATGCTACTAATCATACTCGTCCTTAAACATCCGAGGTAGCAGGTTCAACCCCTACATCGGTCAATGGGACTACAATGTTGACTTCTCATCCTGAACTTCATATACGTGCAACTACTTCTAGTCCACTGGGCTGAGTTTTTCGGGTAGATTAACTTTCCCTATTACCAGTGACCCTCGCCATATGGGAAACCCACTCCGACTTCAGAGGTACTTGTAATTTAGGTACCCAAGTCAAGGACAAAATGTCAACATTTTAGTCCAATATTCTTCTTTATACATATAAATGTTATAGACGAGTTCTAAGAATATCATGGATAAAGAAAAGAACAAATGCATTTATACTTCAAGAGCTGAATATTGAAGAAGGTTGGCTATTAAAGGCAAGTTTTTTTTTAAAAGGAAAATTGAAATATTTTGGTCACTTGAAACGTCATAACAGTTTGGAGAGAACAATCATGGAGGGGTATAAGCCTGTGAAGAGATTAAGAGGAAGGTCATTGAGAAGATGTGTACAGGATGTGGCGGATGATCTCCAGATGGGTGTATCGGACGCGGGACATCGTGATTGTGACCGAGAGTTTTTCCGGAAGGTTGTTATTGGAGCGAGGTTCTGCAAATGACATGCTACTGAATGAATTAATGAATTCTTTTTTTTTCTTGCTTATTCTCTCTTCTTTTATCCAGCATCTGCAGATTGTCATGTGTTATCCATTTCTTTGTTTAACCATTCTATGTTTTTGTTAATGTTGCATATCCCTTACAAGACGTTGCAGTCAACACCAGCTTCTTTCAGCTTCTGTTGATGTACTAGGTAAATTTTACGTTCAATAGTTTGCCATTGCTTCCTGAACGGCCGGCTCACTTATCCCGTAAGCTACCAATGCGACGAGAACCGCTTCCAATACTCGCGCGCTGGGTTACCCTACGTGGATAAACGGGATTACGGAGAAAGTCGTTTAACTCCTAGGACAGGGAAACTATATCACTACTGGAGACTTTTATTGAAGTTGGTTTCTGAGGCTGGACTTGGGAAGACACTGATCTCGATCATCTCAAGATTGTAGTGTGGCGACGAGTCTGCAGTCTGCTACTGTGGAGGGCGGACGCGCCATGGACCAGGCTGACATTGTGAATGACCTATAAGAAGTAAGACTTTTGCGAGAACCAAGTGATGACTGCGAATCTACAACCATGGTCAGACCGCGAGAACAGCAAATTAAAAGAGGTTTGGGCAAACAAGAACACTACGCAGGAAGCCAAAGAAGATTGATAAACCAACACAGAACTGGCGTCGTTAGCCGCTACACGCTGCGGGATTTGCTGAGGAGGGGATCCGAGCACTTATGGACTGAATGGTTCGATGTACAATGAGGATGATCTGTCGACTAACTAACTAATTAACCAGTCTGCAGTGGCCCAGGCTGGGGTGTACTGTCCTCACTTGGCGGGCTGGCTACCGGGGGTCAGCACGAGACGAGGTTTCCGGATTTTCGGTTATAGACCTGTAAGCCGTTGCCTTGCAGAGAGAAAATGGAACAAGTTACAGCATCGACTTGTCCCAATCTTCGTGTTGATTGTTCCACATCCAGAACAAGGCTTTTCTGAGCTATATATATATATATATATAATATATATATATATATATATATATATATATATATATATATATATATATATATATATATATATATATATATATATATATATATATATATATATATATATATATATATATATATCCAAGTTAGGTCGTAGTCAGATGCTCGGCGCTCACCAAACCCGACATCCCACTGTAATATAATAAAAACGTCCCTACCCTTTCCTATTTATTGACTCCCTTAAAAATAAACAACCCCTTACAATTACTGTTTGAGTAACTTACTTAATGTAGGAGAAAATAAAGCAGCGAGAGACTGACCGTGACACAGCTTAATTTATTTTGGCTTATTTTGGCTCCCGTACCTGGCCAATCCCGGCGAGTGGGAAAACAAAGACTGAAGCGGCCATTTCTAGTCAAGAGAGCACACAAGAAAGTCGACCTTTCCCTTCGGGGAGAAGGTATTTTGCCTTAGAAATATATCAGTCTCTGCAGCTATTGGTATGTTATATCTACATTATTAAGATGTATTCTTGTATTTTTATAAAGTACATATACCAGTGTGTTTAATAATTAAGAATTAGAATGATAAGTCTCTTAAACCAGGCTGGATGATGTTTACCAATGAAACACAGGTGGGCGCCACGCTGTAATTTTTCCTATGACTTACAATTTCAAATCCCTATGTTAATATCTTTCATAGGCATTATGAACTTATATCTAACTAATAGTGCTTATAACCTATAAATATTATGTATACTGTAGAGTATCAACTCTCATGTCAGAAACTCTTCTCAATTTAGGAACAGACTTCTGATTCATACTTCAAAGAAGAAAACTAGTTTTTGCCAATTTCATAGTCCTATGAACAATAATTTCTATGCAATGGAACTATATATTCCTATCAATGCTTAGAATTCTGCAAATAAATCTATGTACTGTAAGAGAGTGGACTTTCAAGAAACATTTTCTCAATGAAGAAGCAGACTTTTGATTACATACTTCATAGTGGTAGAGAACTGGTGTCTGCCACTTTCAAATATTCTATATAGTGTAAATTCACTGTGAAGGATATCTCTGAAATTGTTTTATCCATGCGGAGACAGACACATGAGTACGCATATCATGGACTCGGTTCATTTTGGGTAAATTGTTTTCCTAATTCATAATCTGTAACTTGGAACTATAGTGCTAAATTTTAGTACAATTCTTTTGTTAACAGATTAGTAACCACTCCATATGAGGAGGGACATGTAATCATTTCATAAAATATTGCTAGGGACGCCATGTTTGAGAATATAAATTCATGAACAATTAAAGTAAACGCGTGATGTAAATGCATGTTCGGATAGGATTCAATCCGCATCACCTCACCGTAGTAGAAACAGAAGCGAAGATTGATGTGAATAATTGCTTGCAATATTCAGAATACTGGACCATGCAGAATAAGTTATTCTAATAAATACCCTCTGAATAATAGCAGTCATTGACAAAATATATCACAGCGGCTACTATCCTCATCTGCTGTACGCAGTGGGGAAAAACAATATATGTTTTAGTTATGGATTAACCCCTGAAGAAAATTCAAAACCATTGGCTCCGGCATTAAATTTTATGATTAAATTATTATGTATGATTATCATGTACTTAATATCAGAGAAATGTACATGTATGTTTTTTTCTGGTATGAGAATTTTCTCTGTTCTGATTGTTACTTTTTCCTGTGGGAATATACATTTTAATGTTGCACCTTGGGATTAGAGGATGTTGATAGAAGAATCCATGTGTATGTCAGTACTTAAGAAGCCAATGTTGAATAGTCTTGACCTAAGGATGATTATAGTGCCGAAAGGAAGACGCGGCATTAGAAACCACAGAGATTCTGTATAGGCTAGTCTCTTCAAGAATGAGAGATAAAATATCAACATGTTGGATGGACAGAATGACTTCACTCATCTAATAGTCCCAGTAACAACAGAACAAAATATAAGTGAGAAAATACCTTACTCACTATTAAGAATCAGAATGGCTCTACTCAGCAATGAGGGACAGTGGAACGTGGACACCCACTCCTTTCCCCTTCTCCCCTTGGTGTTTTGTATTTTGTTTGTAATTGTTTTGTAAACCTTTTATCATAACACAGTAGGTTAATGCTAGTGTTGTATTCTTTGTCATCCCTTTTCTATAGAAGAGAAGCAGGTGGTGGTTGAATTTGGTGGGACTATATCACTAAAACTGGATCCTGGGTCAACAGCCAGAAAGTGAATGTCCAAACTATAGTCTGGATCTAGCAATACCTCAATGTTTACTGCTGCGCTCAATAGCTCCATAGCGAGCAACAGAAAATTTGAAGACAACTGATTGGGTGAGTGATTAAGTCCTATTTTAGTAGGAATATCCAGGATGGACTTCTGAATCTAATAATCTACCAAGATGAAGATCAACAGAGTAAATGACAACAGGTATCGTCTGCTTTACTCCTGGGAAGTACCATCTGAAGCCTCGTCACTCAGCAAAATCAGTGATTACCAAGTTAATATCCACAATGGATAAGTCTTCGAAAGAACATCTCACAGCTGCAACAGTCAAACGAAAGGTTCCAGCCATGAAACACTAGGTTCTAGCTATGAACACCAACCCAAACAAATGGGAAGAGACACTGAAACAACATTATAGCCAATACAATCAATGTACCAACTTCAGAATCTCAGAACCATATCTACACCAGATTACCTCTAGGTTCCAAAACCTGACCACCATCAAAAGGACAATATAAAAGCAGCTAAATGTCTCTACATCTGCAACAATAGGAATCATCAAATTGTTTGCAACCCTGTTACTGTGCTGGAGTATTCATCTTTGGATATATGTAGGTATAGATCAATTGTGGCCCTCGTCACAGATACTACCATGAGATGCCTCTCAGTCAATTAAAGTTCTACACTGGACTAGATAACAACGACTAACTCTTTGCTGGTCCAATGTCAACCTAAATGCCATGGGTTATAGACTCGCGACTTGGTGGGTGTAAAATCTTTGTTGAACTACTTGGGATTCTGATATTAAAAGCAGAGCAGCTGAATGGACGTCTACTTGGCACCATGTATGGTGAGGTGGTAAAGTACCTTCTGCAGAGCTTAAGTGGAAATTCCGGAAAGTTAGACCAACCTGAGGCCCCAAATTTCAAAAAAAGACACCGAGCCTGCGGCAACAGAGTACGCGAATATTCTAGCCCTCTGAGGGATATGTGATTGTGTGCACTTTCTATTCTTGGATTATAAAGTATGATTTGCACCAGCCAATTACCAGTGACTAAATAGTAAGAACATAACTGAGTGCATTAATTCGGTACCCAGATAATGGGGGAAAGGATCTAATCGACAGCAAAGATGAACTCTTAACCGCACACCAGGAGATAAATGACTATTAATTAGTTTAATTAGTAATACAAAATGCTGTTTATGTGTTGGGTTTTTTCTGAAGGTAACAGGTCAGTAGTTTTTTTCCAATGGTATATATGTATAGTATTTTGGCACCAACTCATTATTTTTAAAAATGAGTAAATTGTAAAAGGTGTCAGAAACAAATGTTTATATATTGGGTTCTAGATCCTTAGATCTTTATTTGCCTTAATTATGAGGGTAAATGAAAGTAGACCCAATTTGTGGTTGGTGTGTTGTTTGTAATAACCTTGTTTTTTTTCTGTGCTCACTGGGTACTATATTGTAATAATGCAATGAATCCCATGCCTGTCTGAAAATGCATAGTTTTTATTACACATATATATGTAACTGCAGATCTTGAGTTAATACCTGAACTGTTTGTCCAAAAGTGTTGTGTACATCAAGTAAATGTGGTGTCCAACAAGTGGTTGTTTATATGTTGTGAGCAATCAATATCCTTCTAGCACTATAGGGAATTTAAAGGGTGATGAAGTGGGAAGGGAAACCTACACACAGATGCCATTGTTTCAAGGATTGAACTCTTTTCTCCTGGGATTTGTGGTAAATATCCCTGATCACCCTGCATTCTAACCAGTGACCAGAGAATCAATAAAAACCCCTAGACATCTTAACAAAATATTCTCAGGAATTAAAATCCACATCCCACACCCACATTGTGCCAACGGCTTCGAGTGGAGAAACGTAATTGAGAGGGTACAAGCCTTATCCCAGTGCCAGGAAATGTAACTTAAAGACTAAAATGTCATGATATGGCGGTTGTCTAGGTCGGCAACTGGTCTATGATCCCATCCATCCATCATGTGGTATCCGATAAGCGTGGGCGATCATGTTCTGCCATTTCACTCGATCACCAGAGACGTGGATCAGCTCCGTGTTCCTGTCTCGACCATCCCACGTGGCCAAGCCATCCGGGTATTTACTTCTCGATCTTTCCCTTGGTCTCTTCCCTTCGATCTTGCCAGTCGTCACCAAGTTCTCCAATTCATTTCTTCTCATAACATGCCCAAAAAATTGTGACTGTCTACGTCTAATGTCTCTAATCAGTTTACGATCTTCATTTGTTTCTGTGATGGAAGCATTGTTTCTGCAGATTTTCTTGTTCCAGATGCGTTGATGTTACCGTTCCTCTGGAGTAGACTATACTGGCTGAGTGAGGGATCATGCTGCATGGGCAACACATTGTCTCTAAATTCAGCCGCATCCTATGAAGAGGTATAACTCCATTTTACAAACTATTTATCGTCTATCAAGACCGCAACGTGCCAGTGAAATTTACAGATTTTTCTAAGGGAAGTAACCTATAAATTTATAAATACTTATTTCTGTAAGACCTTTCCGGCTAGATTTTCAAGGAAACTTATCATCAATAAATAATTTATTTAAGAAACTATTTCATAATTAATCAGATACAAATATTTGAATCCTGAAACTGACCAGTAAACAAGATGCATATTTGTCTTCAAGGTAATGTAAAAGTTATAAGCTGGCATATTTCCTTAACTTATTGTTTAAAATTTGTTTCTATATTTGTAACAGTGATACGCTTTTTTTGTCGAACTTTATCTTGTAGAGGGGACGATAGTTACGACTGTTATCCCCTTAATTAATAAACTGAGTAGGCCCTTTGGTTACGATCAAAGTGTAGTCAGCACTTGATCTTGCCAGCCCCACCAGAAGGGCCGGTAATCAGAATGACACACAGGGACACGGAGAACTGCAAACCCCCATCAAAATTTCGTTCGATTTCACCATCACCCCTACGCCGTTCAACCTCAAGAAGACGTTATAGTTAGGGTCAATCACACAAAGGCGATTGTTGTCCATGTGGGATAATGATAATTATCTCAATAAATTATATCAGTACGGACATCTGAGAAAGAAGATAAATAACACATCTGTGTATACTTTCTTCTTTTACATGCTTCTATTCAAAGCAGCAAATATTCCATGCCGTGTGGCGTAGGTGATCACGTATGTCCACAGTCTTCTGTCTCGTATGCTACTAATCATACTCGTCCTTAAACATCCGAGGTAGCAGGTTCAACCCCTACATCGGACAGTGGGACTACAATGTTGACTTCTCATCTTTAACTTCGTATACGTGCAACTACTTCTAGTCCACTGGGCTGAGTTTTTCGGGTAGATTAATGATCCCTATTACCAGTGTCCCTCGCCATTAGGGAAACCCACTCCGACTTCAGAGGTACTTGCAATTTAGGTACCCAAGTCAAGGGCTGGATGCCAACATTTTAGTCCAATATTCTTCTTTATACATATAAATGTATAGACGAGTTCTAAGAATATCTTGAATAAAGAAAAGAACAAATGCATTCATACTTTAAGAGCTGAATATTGAAGAAGGTTGGTTATTAAAGACAAGTTTAAAAAGAAAAGAAAATTGAAATATTTTGGTCACTTGAAACGTCAAAACAGTTTGGAGAGAACAATCATGCAGGGGTATGTGCCTGTGAAGAGATGAATAGGAAGGTCAAAGAGAAGATGTGTGTAGGATGTGGCTGATGATGTCCAGATGGGTGTATCGGACGTGGGACATTTTGGTTGCAATGGAGAGGTTTTCCCGAAGGTTATTATGGGAGCTTGGTTCTGCAAAGGACATGATACTGAATGAATTAATGAATTCTTCTTTATCCTGCTTATTCTCTTTTCTTTCATCCAGCATCTGCAGATTGTCATGTGTCATCCATTTCTTTTTTTACCATTCTATGTTTAGTTGAACTGATTTCTTGGGATGCCTGTTGGATTGATTCCCGCAATATGTTCCATTGTTCATGTATTGTCTATATTATGTCCATGGCATTATAGCTGTTCTGTACAGTAACACTATTCTTTTCTCTAATTTTGTGTCTGTTTTAAGAATGCTAGTGAAACATGGCCGGTCTTTCTGGCCGAGAGGTTACAACACTTTCTCCGTAATCCCGTTTATAACGCAGAGTCTCGTAGCGGACGAGAGCTGGAAGCGGTTCGACTCCCGCTGGTGACTTGCGGGATAACTGAGCCGGCCGCTCAAAAAGCAATGGCAAACTACTGAGCGTAATCTTGCCAAGAAATCAACAGACAGCTGAAAGATGCTGCTGTTGACAGCGATGTCCTGTAAAGGATATGCGGAAATAAAAAAAGTGAAACATGATGTCTTCTAGAGGACGACTTTATCATCTTAAGTTTTAACCTTATCTGGGAGTCTCCTTGGCAGATAGGTTATGTCGCGTGTCTCACGGAGCTACGAAGTGTATGATCTTTGCAACGTAAGGCGGCAGGTCGCTTTACGGAAAAACACCGAGCCATATGAGGAAAAACTCGGTGCAATGAAGATTCTCTTGCCTTTAAAACGCTTGTAATCCATTAAATCTTATCTTGTTTATAGCTACAAACAGGGTCTCCATGTCCATCTGTTCCTGGTCTAGTTTTTGCTGCTACTAAACTGCTTCTGAGTCTCTTTGGAATCAATTTGTTGTCAGTTTAATTACGAGTACTATCTCCACGGCTTATCCGAGCCAATAATCGTAGATGCTGGTCATCGAACCAGATGTTGCATATTATCATTTCATGAGAATATGTCCGGGCTATTAACTCATTCAATGCCAAACAAACAAACAAAAGTATGTTTGCGCCAAACATGGCACACAATCAAATGAACACGTATTATAATGTAAATTTCCGTTCACTGGGCATTGAAATTGCGGAAGATATCAAGAAACAAAACATAACACGATGACCATAGTATGGCGATATGTCGTTCTTCTGTCCAAAACGACTTTATCATCTTAAGTTTTAACCTTATCTGGGAGTCTCCTTGGCAGATAGGTTATGTCGCGTGTCTCACGGAGCTACGAAGTTATGATCTTTGCAACGTAAGGCGGCAGGTCGCTTTACGGAAAAACACCGAGCCATATGAGGAAAAACTCGGTGCAATGAAGATTCTCTTGCCTTTAAAACGCTTGTAATCCATTAAATCTTATCTTGTTTATAGCTACAACAGGATCTCCATGTCCATCTGTTCCTGGTCTAGTTTTTGCTGCTACTAAACTGCTTCTGAGTCTCTTTGGAATCAATTTGTTGTCAGTTTAATTACGAGTACTATCTCCACGGCTTATCCGAGCCAATAATCGTAGATGCTGGTCATCGAACCAGATGTTGTATATTATCATTTCATGAGAATATGTCCGGGCTATTAACTCATTCAATGCCAAACAAACAAACAAAAGTAGGTTTGCGCCAAACATGGCACACAATCAAATGAACACGTATTATAATGTAAATTTCCGTTCACTGGGCATTGAAATTGCGGAAGATATCAAGAAACAAAACATAACACGATGACCATAGTATGGCGATATGTCGTTCTTCTGTCCAAATGTGGGGGTCACATTTGACGATATATTATTCTTCGACAATAGATCAGATAAGATCATAAATAAAGAAAAGATGGAGTGGACAGTTTTAAAATCTAACGAAACAAGAATAAAACTGATTAAAAAGGCAAGAATGTCGACTTCATTGCGCCGGGTTTTATCCCATATGGCGCGGTCTCTTTTCAGAGGACAGTCTGCCGAAAGCGTCGCACAAAGCACGAATCCCGTATTTCCAGCGACGACCCCCAGGAATCTCCGAGACAATTGCACCCGTGAACCAAACGACGTAGGCTGTACTCGAACCCACAACCTCAAGAGCTCGAGGCAGGCGGTGTAAGCTCTTCGCCACGGAGACCTCCCGTGAAAGAATAATGGCACATCAGGAGGTGCAACAATTATATGACACTGAGAAAGTCATCGTTAAGTTTCATCTCATCTCTTCACATCACATCTAATCTAATCTCATCTCACCACATTTCATCTCATCTCATCTCATCAATTACATCTCATCTCATAACATCTCATCCCATCACATCTCATCCAATCTCTTGTCATCTCATCTCATCACATCTCATCTCATAACATCTCATCTCATCTCATCAATTACATCTCATCCCATCACATCTCATTCAATCTCTTGTCATCTCATCTCATCACATCTCATCTCATAACATCTCATCTCATCTCATCACATTACATCTCATCTGATCTCATCGCATCTCATCTCATCACATCTCATCCCTTTTCATCTCATCTCATCTCATCTCATCTCGTCTCATCTTGTTCATCTTGTACCTTGCGGTGTCGAGGTGAAGAAAAAAAAACGGGAAAGTACCCGTTTATGGGCTTCATGTATCGAGATTCTCATGGACTCTGCTACTCCCGTGGACTTCGCCATTCCCTCTGTCCATCGTTTACATGGTCGGCCTCTTCTTCTGCTTCCATCTGGTCTGTACATCATTGCTTGTTGTGATATACTGTTAGTTGATAACCTAGTTACATAGCCAAACCATTTGACTTGCTATAACCCCCACTTTAGTCCTGATTTCTCTCTTCTTGATACATTGAGTATTCTTCTCAGGAATCTCATTTCTGTTGTTGTGATTTTTCTTTTCTCTTGTTCTGTCATTGTCCAGGTTTGGCATTGGTAGCATAAAGTTAGTAGGAAGATTGTGTTGTAGAGTACTCTCTTAGTAACTATTAATACATGTGTGTTCTTTAGTATCGATGCCATTTGTCGAATGAGTTGGTTAAGTTATAGCACATAGATATGGCTTCCACTAACAGATGCATCGTGGGTAACGCAACAAGCGAAGCTTGCTCCTTGTTCCTTCCCTTAAAAAAAGATCACCTTTACTTCATTCCACCGATGGGAAGTTATTGAATCCTACATTCATAAATCAATCGACAAATCTGCCCTTGCAATCACGTGACCTCTCTGCCAGACACGGCCTGGTCGAATCTCTATCCCGCGTTGGCCACGTCTGATCGTAATTTATCATTGCACGTGTGCAAGCGGATGTGATGTCAAAACAGTTGATGAAGCTACTGGTTTTTGCTAGGAGCCGACAGGGAGAAAGATGGCGAGATTGCGTTTCTATTTTGGCGCCTTGGTTTTAATTTTGCTGCTGACTTTGCTATCGTGTTTGGAATTATTTGATAGTGTTGTTGTTCATAGAAATTCTCTGCACTGAGTGGGTTCGCCCGCTTGGTCCTCGCGAAAACACGGAAAGGCGCGAGAATCAATTACTTGCGAACCTACACGATTGATGACTCCTCTCTAGACAGTGGATCAATGGGTTAGAGAAGGAGTTGGAAACCTACGGCAAAGCGTGGGAAATTTTGGCCCCCCGGAAGGGAAATTTTTAATGGCTCGCTGTGTACACTGAAACACAGTACAACTCATTAAGATAATTGAAATTTTTTAATTTAAAAAGCAGTATATAATTTTTTGAAAAAATATTTTTTGGTTTTTCATCACTTCAAAACGAAATTTTCTAGACGATGGAGATAAAAAATGTGTGATCTAATATACACTACTGAGTGAGTTGGGGACTACAATGAAAGGGCCCCTGACGACGTTCCTTAAAATTTCCCCCCTGTTATTTCCCTCTCTCCCGACTCCCAAAAACCCCCAACTATAAAAAGTCCCCCTAGGGGGCCATCAAACCCGTGATAAAAATAAAAAACAGCAAATACCCAAAAAGGTTTTTCCAACACCTGTTTTAAACTAAAACAGCACTACAAAAAAGGGTTTCCGCCCCCTGTGGGTAAACTACACAGCACTACAAAAAGGTTGCCGAAAACCTGTGCTAAGCTACACTGCACTACAAAAAGGTTGCCGACACCTGTGCTAAACTACATGCATTTAAAAAAAAGGGTTTGGGCCCAACACCTGTGCTAAACTACACTGCACTATAAAAAAGGTTTTGCCAACACCTTGCTAAACTACCTCCCACTACAAAAAGGTTGCCGACATAGGGCTAAACTACACTGCACTCCAAACAATTGCCGAACCTGGGGCTAAACTTAAACTGCATTTAAAAAAAAGGTTGCCGAAAACCTGTGCTAAACTACCCTGCACTACAAAAAGGTTGCCAAAAACCTGTGCTAAACTACACAAAAACTAAAAAAAGGGTTTGGGCCGAAAACCCCTGTGCAAAATTTACACAGAAACTCAAATAGTTTGCCGACACCTGTGCTAAGAATTACCCTCCCTTTACAAAAAAAATTGCCGAAAACCCCTGTGTAAACTACACAGCACTAAAAAAAAGGTTTCCAAAACCTTTGCAAAACTACACTCCCAACTAAAAAAGGGTTTTCCCCGACCCCTTTGTACTAAACTACACTCCCACTAAAAAAAGGGTTCCCCGACACCTTTTGCAAAACCCTACACTGCACTAAAACAAGTTGCCGACACCTGTGCTAAATTTTATTTGCACTAAAAAAAGGGTTTGGGCCGACACCTGTGCTAAACTACACTGCACTACGAAAAGGTTCCCAAAACACCGGGGCTAAACTACACAACACTAAAAAAAGGTTTGGGCCGACACCTGGGGCTAAATAAAACGCCCCTACAAAAAGGTTCCCCCCCCATTTTGGGGTTAAACTACTATCAAGCAGGTACGGGGAAACGATTAGGGTAAAAGGTTAGATAACGATCAGGGTCAAAGGTTTGTTTTCCAATGGTTAGATCTCATTTCTCTAATACTCTTTAAAATTTTCATTTCTCTAACTTTGGGTTTCCAATTTCAACTTCTAAAAAATTTTTTTTTCCTCTCCCCACTTCTCTAGAAACAGTTTCATCTCACGTCTCTACCCTTGGGTTTTTCAATCTCACAGCTTAAAAATTTTTTTTAATCGCAGCTCTTTTAAAATTTTTTTTCTATCTCCTTCTCTAACATTTTTTAAAAATCCCCCTTCTCTAACATTGTTTCAATCTCACTTTTTAACTTTGGGTTTCAAATCTCACGTCTCAAACCCAATTTGTTTCAATCTCCGCCCTCTAGCATTTTTTTCAATTTTCACAGTTTCTAACTTTTGTTTTAACCCTTTTTTCTATAACATTGTTTCTATCTCAATTTTTCTCTAGAAACATTTTTTCTACCCTCATTCTCTAGCACAGTTTCAATATACTTCTCTAGAATTTTTTTCAACTCCCCGCTCTAACATTGTTTTAATACGCAGTTTCTCAAAAATTTTTTTTTCTATCTCATTTTCTATAAAAAATTTTTTTTTTCCCTATCTCATTTCTCTAGCACATTTTTCAATCTCACTTTTTCTAACTTTGGGTTTAAAATCTCATTCAAATTTTTGTTTCAGTCTCACTTCTAAAACTTTGTTTCAATCTCACTTCTCAAACCCTTTTTTCAATCTAAACTTTTTCTAACATTGTTTCAGTCCCCCACTTTTTCTAAAATTTTTTTCAATCTCATTTCTCAAAAACATTGTTTCAATTTTAAAATTTCCCTTATAACATTGTTTTCAATCTCATTTTTCTCTTAACATTTTTTTCAATCTCACTTCTCTAACATATTTTAAAAAATCCACTTTTTCTAACATTTTTTTAAATCTCAATTCTCTAACATTGTTTCAGTCTCCCTTTTTAAAACTTTTGTTTAAATCTCACTTCTCTAACATTGGGTTTTCAATCTCATTTCTATAACATTGTTTCAATCTAAACCTTTTTCTAACTTTTTTTCCCAATCTAAACTTCTCTAACATAGTTTAAATTTTCATTTCTCTAACATTGTTTAAATCTTTTTCCCAAACATTGTTTAAATTTTAAACTTCTCTAACTTTTGTTTAAATCTAAAACTTCTCTAAAAATTGTTTCAATCTAACTTCTCTAACATTGTTTCATTTCCCAAATTTCTTAACATTGTTTCTATCTCCCCTTCCCCTAACATTGTTTCTATCTCACTTCTCAAACATTTTTTAAAATCTCATTTTTCTCTAACATTGTTTCAATCCCCCAACTTCTCAACATTGTTTAAATCTCACGTCCCTAGCATTTTTTTCAATCTCACGCCCTCTAGCATTGTTTAAATTTCTCAACAGCTCTAACTTTTTTTTTAATCTCATTTCTATAACATTTTTTTCTACCCCACTTTTTCTAGCACATTTTTTCTATCTCACTTCTTTTTAGCACATTTTTTCAATATCACTTTCTCTAAATTTTTTTCAATCTCACAGCTCTAACATTTTTTTTAATCGCAGCCCCAAAAATTGTTTCAAATCTCACTTCTATAACATTTTTTTCTATCTCACTTTCTACACAGTTTCAACCCCTTAAACTTCTCTAACATTTTTTTCAATCTCACTTCTAAAATTGTTTCAGTCTCATTTCTATAACTTTTTTTCAATCTCACTTCTCTAACATTTTTTCCCTTTCTAAACTTTTTCAAACCTTTTTCAGTCTCACTTCTCAAACATTTTTTCAAATCTCACTTTTTCAAACCATTTTTTTAAATTTCTCACTTCTATAACATTGTTTCAATC